>OY720677.1:3122868-3572868 GCA_963170755.1 Amphimallon solstitiale
ATTAATCGCAGCACTTTCTTCTGCAGCTTCAGGACCTGATCGACGCGGCCGCTGGAACCCCAGAAAACCAGTCCATACGACATCACCGACTGGAAAAGTCCGTAGTACATCTCGCGCACTACTTCCCCCGACACAGTACCTCCGATTGCGAAGAACATGTACACGACCGAAATTAACTTGGCGCATACCCAATCTATTTGTGTTTCCCATGTTAGTTTTGGTTGAATGTACAATCCAAGATGTTTGACACAGTCTACCTGTTGGATGGATTTACCCCCAAGCCTTACAAGAAGGCTTGTATCGACTGATTTCGTCTTTGGGTAAAATTGGATCAACCTGGTTTTGCTAGTATTGAGGAGTATGCCGTTTGAAGTGCACCAATTTAGAATGCTGCATGCCGCTGTTGTGCCTCTTTTCACCAATTCCTGTTCATTTTCGTGAGCAACCGTGATGGTGGTATCGTCCGCATAGATATTAATGCTGGTTGCTGCAGGACATCTCTCTGGCAGATCGTTAATCATGATGCTGAAAAGGATCGGTCCCAGAATAGTGCCTTGAGGTACACCTCTCCCAATAAACTTTGTAGCAGACATCGCGGCACCAACCCTCACCCGCTGCGAACGACCCTGCAAGTACGACTTTATCCACGCATTAGCTGGGCCTCTGATTCCTAGTGCCTGCAGCTTCGCAAGTAGAAGAGCGTGGTCCACCGAGTCTAACGCCCGGCTCATATCGAAAAGCAAGGCTATTACGTGCTGTTTCTTGTTCAGAGCTTCGAATATTGTATCCAAACTTTTGTGGATGGCTGTGCAGGTCGACCTGTTCCTTCGATATCCGTGCTGAGAGTCATTGAGAATGTGATACTTCTTAAGGAAACCGTTTAAACGCGTCAGGAAGCAGTGCTCGAACCCCTTTGACAGCTGATTCTGTACAGAGACAGGTCTGTAATTGGTAATAATATTTCTGTCACTTTTCCCTTTGTAGATTGGTACTACTTTCGATATTTTGAGAGCTGACGGATAAATCCCCGTCTGAAAGGAAACATTTATTGAACTGATCAATAATAAAGCAACAACAGCTTCTCTGAACGGACCAAAAAACCAATTTTGAGAAAAAATGCATTTTACTATATAGGTTGTCCCAGCTAAGACTTTCGGGTCATATATCTCAATTATTATTGAACGAATTTTTTTGAAATTTAAAATACTAGATACTTTATTGAATGAGGATTGTTCTGTTACTTACGAAAATAATGAAAGTTAAAAAATGTAATTTTCACTCTCGTTCTTTTTTTTCATATTCCACGAAAATATCTTTAGATGGTAAGTACTAAAAATCAAGCCTATACAGAAAAAATGAAGTAACACAAAATTTTGGTTTCAGAGAAAAATCAAATTATGTTGCTAAAAATGTAATTTAATTATTAAGACAATTACTGCATAGAGAACTTTGAGAACAATTGAATAACGTTGCCGGGATTTAATTTGTACATCCCTCATAATTTTTGAAAAAGTCAAATGTCATTGTTGACAGTTCAGTAGAAAGTGTTAATTTCGATTTTTTGTTTTCCCTTTCGAATAGAAATGGCTGAATTGTCTATGTATCTCAAACAAGAGATCAGTGTGATCTTGTGAATGTCACAAGGACTTAAACGAAACAGTAAGAGTTCTTGTCGAACGTCGCCCGAACGAAGGCCTTTCAAAATTTAAAGTCAAAAGCATAATAAATTTATTTGAAAACATAGGAAGTGTCCGCGAACTAAAGCGTGTACGGAAAAAGCCAGTCATTGAGAATCGAGAAATAGTGAGTGCTGTAGTGGAGGCATTCGAACATACAAGTGAACGAAATATTTCTCAAGTTTTGGACGTGCAGGTTTCAAGAAGTTCCATCCATAGAATATTAAAATCAAAAAAGTATCATCCTTTTGAAATTTCTATGCACCAAGAGTTGCCTGAAGATGACATGATTAATAGGTTAAATTTTTGTTACTTCATGCTGCAAACCGTTGAAGATGATCCTGATTTTAGCAGGAGGATGCTTTTCTCTGATGAATCAACGTTTATAGGCAATAGGACCTATTGTAAATCGCCACAATATGCGTTACTGGGCAATTGAAAATTCGCACTGGGTCCGGCATGTTCATAACCAGCGTGTGTGGTCAGTTAATGTGTGGGGTGCTGTGATCGGAGAACATGTAATAGGGCCTCACTTTTTGATGGAAATTTGAATGGAGCCATGTACCTATTATTTTTACAAAATAAATTTCACAATTTAATTGGACATCTACCACGTATACTTTGAAATAAAATGGTCTTTATGCAAGATGGAGCGCCGCCTCATTTCGCTAGACCAGTCCGTGCTCATTTAGATACAACTTTTGGACCTGGATGGGTAGGAAGAGGAGGCCCAATACCTTGGCCAGCCCGATCACCAAACCTCACCCCCTGTGACTACTTCCTGTGGTGATAGGTACAAAACAAAAGTTTATACAACACCGCCTACAACTCCTGAAGATTTGCAGAACAGAATCCGAGAAGCATTTGCATCAATAAATACTAAAATGATACGATACGTAATTGATTATTTTAGGATTCGTTTAGAGAGATGTATTGTTACGCCCGAAACCACGTCGCACTAAGATAGCAGACTAAATTAAGTTAAAGATAACGGAGAATCACAATAGGAGATGATTGGATCTGGAAAACGCAGGGCCGAGCTAACTCTGTCGCAGACGGCGTGACGGTTCAGATAAACTTAAACACCTAAAAGTAGAGCGTCGGTCGGCAACGACGCGAGCGACGTTTTCCGGGCACCAGAACACTATGTTACCTTAACGATAACCTACCTGCGCCTCCTATGAGCATCCACTGGCTGTGTTCCTCCAGCGGGTTTCCTATTGACAGTTTCCTATAAACAGTTGTTTCCTATAAACAGTTGCACCTAACCTTACGCACGTGCTTGTCACAAAATTACATGAGATATGTAGAGGTAAAATAAAAGAAAAGGTATTACGAAATGTAGCAAGATTTAATTAAATTTTGAATGTTGAAAGATTATTTTGTTTTTTTTAAAAAAAAAAAAGTAGTTAAAGTATAATAGAATGATACAAAGTGTAACAAATCTGTCTGAACAATTTAAAAAAAAAATTAGCAAACGTTGAGTAAAATTTGAATTACAAAGAAAAAGAAATGAAAACTAGACAGTTTGATAATTTGACAACAAAGCGTTAGGTAATAATAACAAAATAAAAAAACAAATCTTAACACTAGATCATAATCTCTGCGTTTCAGCAGAAGATGGTTGGTAGCAGAAACGTTTCATTACCTCACATATTATATTTACAAATCATAAAACGCCACCACGGCAATGTTAACACACAATATGATTTAATATGTACGCAAAGAAAACTAATATAAGTTAGTACTTAAGTCTTAGGCTAATTAAGTGAAAATTTGTTAAATTACCAAACACAGGGTTTGATTACATGATCATAATTAAATTAAATGAAGGTATCTTGTTATCAAATGTCAAATAATTAAAGGTAAAATAAAAAGGAAATTTTAGAATTTACGCATAAAATACACTGAGCTTACTGAACAGAATTTACACTTGCAGGGATGAAATTAACTAGCTCAGATATTAAGACAAAAGTCTGCAAGAAAAGTTAGTGTTATAGCGACAAAAACTTACTAGTATTTAGGTAAAATAAAATTTAGTTACATCAACGAGAGCCCTCTATAAGACTGCTACTTAGGGTCACTCGGTATACGGCAAAGCCAATTTTACAATTTAGCAAAAATTAATTATGTAATTATTGTGACCACACATGTAATAAGTGGTACGACAGGTATCTTATAAACACCCTAAAAGTCTCAATTCAAGGACAAGAAAATTAAATCTGTAAAATGTCCGGTTCTCTGGCTCTAAATTTTCATCATAATAGCCGAAATACACATCGGAAAATTAGGCACATGGTTGTACTTAACTGACTTCTCAAGATGGCGGGGGCACGCTAACTGGAGTTAAGATGGCGGAGGTCTCCTAGTTGAACGTTGTAATTCCGCCCAAAAACCAAGATGGATAGGTATGCACAACTCTTACATAAATCAAAACGGCATCTACAGCGGCCAAACCAGCGTATAATGTCTGAAGGCTTAGCCCCGTACTAACATCCTATTAAATTCAAGACAAAAAAAAACAGAGTTAGAACTCCGTAAATTAACAGAAATTTACTCACTTGCCCCTAGTCAATGGGGATGACGAAATCGACTCCACAAGTCGTACAGAAGCACAAAATTAAGACAATTATAGCCCTCCAAGAGGGTGTATCGTAGATCCAAAAAAAACGATAAATCGATAAATCTCACGAAATTCACCTACGTTTAGGTATCGGCAAACACTGCTTATTTATTTAAAGCCGCAATAATGCGAAATATCCACTTGGACAAAGTAATTAACACTCAACAGAAAATAAGTAGAAATGCGCTAATGTTCTCACTTGAGATTGACTTGTATAAGTGAAATCCAAAACGTGGTTTTCGAACGCCGACGGATATTATCTTTGCGCAGGCCCTCAAAACCGAAACAAACGAAAATTACCCTAGAATCGCACGAAAGATTTGGACCTTCAAACAACCACAAAATGTATCCCGAGGGAAGATTGACAGTAACGTGTCTCTAATAAATCTCGAAGTTTCTAATTATTTGAAACTCTCAATTTACAACAATGACCGGGACAGAAGCAAACTTAGCCTGTCACAGTGATCCAAAACCGTGTGATTTCAAAATGAATAGTTACGCGCGCAGTTGTACGGTTGGTGCCCTGAACGGCATCGCACTAGAAAATCTGACAACAACGAACCTAGGTGAGAAAGTAAACAAAACTTAGATAAAGACCAAATTGATTTTAAAAGGTCATCGGAACCTGTAGGTAAATATATATAGAAGTTCCAAGTTCTTAATACGCTGCGAGACGACGGTTAGTAAAACCGATCTGAACATATATTTCAGAATAACAACAACACATGACCCCTACAGCTGTACCGAGGGACAGATCAACAGATGTTTTCATTACATAGAATATCGATGTCAGAGCAACAGAGCGAACTGCAAAACAATTAATAGTATGCCCAATATTTTAAGTAATTCCCTATCTAACATTTATTACATTTTTAGTGAGAAATGGATGATAGAAAAACATCAATCGGAAGCAGCATGCGTGTGTTCTAAGAGACGTATGAATACAAACGCCAGTGAACACAATAAGCCGGACTGTTGTCTCAGAGAATGTAAAACTATGGCAACTACAGCAGTCCCATAAATGCAACAGGTTAAAGGCATTTCTCAGACATCGGAAGATATAACTAAATAAATGCCAACAAGGTTTGAACAGGCATGTAAAAATAACTCATATTGCACATGGTTGTTGTCACAGGTAGTATAAGATAAGTTAGAATTAAGATAATTAGTTTACGTGTCATAAGTTACAAATCACACTCACAAAGAGGGCTTTTTAAACCGAGACTATAGCATACGCAGCTATCAAAGGCATTTCACGTAACTCAAAGGTCCGAGGACAACCAATTACGTATAAGACACGCTCAGATTAACAATTAATGGTCATTGTCTTCCAAGATACTGAGAGATGTACGAGGTTTGTTCGAAAAGTCACGCGCTCTAGACAATTCTTTAAGTAATTCAAAAAAAATACACATAACCTTACAAGGCCCAAATACAAAAGTGAATTCCAGGCATAACAGTATTGAAACGGATGGTGGTACGAGTACATTCGAACATCTACTATGACATTTTCATCTGATTTTTGTTTTAGAGTTCTCGTTTTTTGGTCGTTCTTTGTTATCAACTTTTGCTATTAAATTGACTACTTTCAGACATGAAATTCAAAGTTTTAACGCTCTTGTTGCCCCGAAACTGGAAAATCTGAAACCAGTATCTTGCGTTTAATAAAGTATGCTGCCTTTAACTCACCTAAATAACAGGAAATAAAAGCTAGTTGAAGTAACTTTTTAAAGATTATGGTTGTTTCAGTATAGCGCAACGGTTCTCCACTTAATAAATTGTCTATATTCCAAATTTGATAAAAATTTGTTCAATAACAATGGAGATATATGACCCGAAAGTCTTAGCTGGGACACCCGGTATAGTTGCAGGAAACACTTTTTTTAATAATCATATTCCTTTAATATATAATATTTTGTAATGCCATGCAAATTTCTATAGATACTGTAAAAGAGTCATAAATAGCAACACAAAATTTATAATTCAATATTTGATCGAATTAGTAACCGGTACATTTTCCTCATGACAAAGCTGAAGCTTTTGCAAGACGCACTAAGACCACTTTCGTCGGTCTCTGCTGATTTCATATTAAAAGATTGCCTCCACTTTTTCCACCAGGATTTTTGCCGTTTCCGTCTTTTCGATGATGCGTGAAACCAAGTATGCAATTGGTTGTAGGTTTTAGTAATAAAGCAAATGTTTCAAAACACATTAAATTAATTACATTTAGCTATACATGTGTCCCGTAATCCAAAAGAACAATAGAAGCCCACTTGCGAAGCGAAGTAACAGCACCTCGTATCGACCACTGCCCACGTATACTCGATTTTTCAGGTATTGCACTGAAAGTAACTGCAAAGGAACGTTTGTATTACCGCTCAGATCTTTATGAAAATTTCAGAAAACATTCTTAATGGGATGTACCTTAACAAAATGCAATAAAAAAGATTTCCATTTTTTCAACCCACACAAGTAAATGTGCCCGACGTTGCCCTTAACTTCTTCATCTTCTCTGTTAGAATGTTTTAAATTCATACTAATTTTAAATACCTCTGTTTCACATATGAATCATAAAAGATTTTAAATTGAAAGTTGATAACCTTTTCCATAATTTCTAACATATGCGTATATGTATACATTGGCAGACTATCCGGGGAAACAGCAGCAATAGATATGTTAAATTCAGAAATCGTTATTATTCCGAGTCAATTATTTGTCCCATGCTGCTTTTAATTTACGCAAAGTATCTTTTATTGTACGTTTGATGTTGTCTTTTGTTTGTTGTAAATGATATTTATATTTTTATTTTTATTTTGTATTTATACACTTGAGAAATCGAGAGATTCTTTCTGCGCTTCATTTTGTTTTATTAATATAGAATACGAGTATATTTGTCTTTATTAATCACCAATTTACACTCGTGGGAATAATTGATATTCCTTACCATGAGTTTCTTTTTCTAGGGCATCGAGCTGAACAGGTCGACTGTTTTATAAACGCTTGAGTATATAAATTAAAAAGGATAAAAGCAAAGTAAGCTAGATTTCAAAGACGTATTATGCTTTTTCTTGTATTCAAATGAAAACGGGATGTGTAAAAAGTAGAGACCGGACTCGAGCGGCCGATGACTCATCGCCCATTGGCGCACTATTGCAATTTTGTATTTATAAAGAGTTTTTAATTTTATTTATGTAATTGGATAACAAGTGGGTTGTGATCGATAAAATACAAAATACGTTATTATTTGTTCATTTTGTAGTTCAAGTTGAGTAAAGGAGTATTAATATTTACTAGCAATACTTTCACAAGGTTCTCTTCTGTAACACTTGTTCTCTTTGAATGACGTACATCCATGTAGATAGAAAACGTCTTTCTATATCGCAACTGGTTATAGGTGCATACTGGAAATATTCTTTTATTTCAGCGTATTTAGCAGTTAAATTCTGTGTCATTGTCCCCATTCACAATTGCCGCAATGTTATTAAATCTGGATTTATATTAAGAACAGCGTCTAACTTTTGCCAAAAGCCACATCCAAAGTCACTTGAAATACTTTTGTAATCATCAATAGCCACATTTAATGTGGTTAATCCATCTTTTATTTAAGATTTCGATTTTCAAAATATGCGATTAGTTTAGGCAAATTTCCAAAGTGTTCCTGAAGGAAGTATAATTGATTTTTTAAATTTGGAATTTGTATTGATTCCTTGCATTGAGAAATACTTCGAGCATCGTCATTTAAACATGTAACTAAATTATGTAAACTATCCAGATTCTCTGCATAAAAACTAGTAGCTTCCAACCATGTACCCCATCTAGTTATTACTGGCGAAGGAGGCAGTGACAAAGATGGAAGTTTTTCCCTGTATAGAGCTAATCTCGATGGTGGTTTTCTGAAAACTTTTCTAAAGGCGGATACAAGTCTATCAACTTCCGGATAGGTGTCTCTGATATATTCACAATCTGTAGAGAGCATGTGCTATCCAAGTAATATGCAACATATAAGGATATGTTTCCTTTAATAGTCTGCCTGTTTTTAACATATATGCGGCACTGTCACCAACAAATAAAAATATATTGTCTTTGTACGTGTCGTCCGAGTGAAGCATTTTGTGCAAATTCTTGTCAATGGTTTTAGCAAATGTTTCCGCATCAACTGTATTTATAACTTTAGATGCTATTACATATGCGTTATAGGGAATAGTTGGATGTCGTACACCAACTAAAAAAATTACCACACGGCGTCCTAATATATGGACAGTTTTGTTGGCACTTATTCATAGGTACTGATATAAAAGATGTCTCCTAATGCATTCTAATGTTTTCGTGAAGCACATAGGAATATAATATTTGCGTAAGGTGGATTCATCAGGAATATTTCGACCAGTATATTTGTGGAAAAATGTTTTGAAAGTGGGGTTGTCGAGTTTATTTAATGGGATATTAGTTGAAGTTTCACAGAGTTCAATTTCTGTGTATATTTTAGCGATGCTAAGTGGCGCTGTATGTGCGATTTTTTGGGGCATTCTGTAAAGATATTTTACAAACTTTGCAATAAATTTCGGAATGGATATACAGTCAGTATGACCCTTAATCCAACTCGCTATTGTTTCACGATCCCATTCTCGACATTCTTCTATATCATATCTGAAAAAGTAACATGAACAATGTTCTAGGTTAAATAAATGATAACTAAAGATGTTATGTTATTTTGAAACTTAACGAAACCCAATGCACACTTACGTCAAGATAATTGGGAGAAGTATATTCAATGTAACTATATTCAATAGTAAATAGAATCGATTTTAAAAACTACTTACACTTCTACCTACGTCCACGAAGAAAGGAATTTAACAGTAAAATTGACTTTTTTTGCTACCCGTTCTCTCGACGAAAACAGATGGTGCAGTTCACCATATGAATACTGCTATTCAGTAACTGCGTGATGTTAGACATTATTTCTTTTGTCCGTCGTAATTTCTGCCTGATACTTCTGGTCTATAGTAGAAAGACGAGAAAGAAAGCATGTATGAAATAATCGAGGAAATAATTTTGGTTTTATATTTCGCAGATTGATATTTCTAATTATCATATAAAAAAAATTGTGTATATAGAACGGTCAATTTACTAGAAACAAAAATTATTTCTTTCAGTTATTTCTAAAACGCCTATTGTTACCCGGGGAACTTTCTCGGGCGGTAAAATAATTATATGAAAAATAAAAAATGCGATACTTATAGCCGAAGAAAAAAAGATCTGTCGCTATCGTATCTACAATAGCGCCTGCTCTCCCGAATAGGTTGGAGGAAGTCGATAGCTTGGTCGGCCAACCTTACTATTAATGGACAAGAAAAAAAAATATTTGAAAGGGGGTCCTCCTGAGATCAAGCCATCTGACAGAATGGAAACCTTGACTTAACTCGCTCTATATTTTAAGCCGGCGGGGGACCTATCGGTAACAGAGCGTTGAGATTATCTCCGATCCGGGAACAGAGCGCTGAGATGATCCTGGTGTCGCTGTTCTTCGAGGCGATGGAGTCGAAGTCGTATCGTAGCCGAAGATTTCTCCGTAGTAATGCAGAAGATCGATGGTAGAAGAAGTGGAGTTCGTATCCGTAGAGATAAAGATGTTCGTACACAAGTTTGTAAAGATTTAGAAGTAAAGATGATCGCAGAGATGTTCGCCGTCGTCTATAATGTGTCAAGACTGCGAAATTGGGTTTGATTTTATGCCGGTTGGCACACAATAGAAAAGAGGGGCTCGTACACTATTAGCCCAAACGGCCTATGTAGTCAGAGGGCGGAGTTGGGTAGGGCAGGTAGTAAGCATGACAAAAGTTATAAATATAAGTACGGGGCGGATTTAAAATCATTTGTGCAGCGACTGCAATAGTGGGAATATGTTTACTCTCAAACAACGGCGTTGTAAATCAAACCAGAGGGGACCGATGGTAACACTAATAATTCATCAACTATTTTTAGTAATTTGTTTTAGCCTATAAAACAAATAGGTGAGAATCATAGGCTTGTTGTAACATTCAGATATATTTGCATATATGTGCAATTATTCTTTGTTGCCGTGATAGTTATTATCTTGTTTAAAGACTCTTGGGGAGTTTTGTGGGAATTTTCGGCATATATGCATATATGTATGTGTATAAAAGAACAGTCGTATCCTTCAAATTTTCTATTAATAGTACGCTGTCGTCGGTCTTAGGATAATTATAACAAAATAAAAACTGACAATTACATGTGCAACGTTTCGTTTATTCAATTAATAAACTTCTTCATAGCTAAAACATAGAATAAAAATACATATAATTCTGCCTACAAATTCTCTTAAGTTATCATTTACCTCTGTAATTTCTTTCTTATTGTTAAATACATAATACTATCAACAATTACATGGCATCAACAAACAATTTTGCTATTCACACGTGTGTGCGTCAACTACGAAGTGTCTAATGGGTTAGACACACCTGTGTATTTTATACTTTTTAAAAAAACATCAAACACCAACAAAACCACAACGTTCTTGTTCTAGTGATATAGTACTGAATGTATACGTATTAGACACTTCGTAGTTGACGCACACACGTGTGAATAGCAAAATTGTTTGTTGATGCTATGTAATTGTTGATAGTATTATGTATTTAACAATAAGAAAGAAATTACAGAGGTAAATGATAACTTAAGAGAATTTGTAGGCAGAATTATATGTATTTTTATTCTATGTTTTAGCTATGAAGAAGTTTATTAATTGAATAAACGAAACGTTGCACATGTAATTGTCAGTTTTTATTTTGTTATAATTATCCTAAGACCGACGACAGCGTACTATTAATATATGTATATGTATGTCTTTAAGTAAAATTGCTTTGATATCTACAACGAAATATTTGGGTTGGCTTCGATATGCATATTATTCGATTTATATATGTATCTGTTGTATTTTAGAACTGTCATTTTTCTCCTTTATAAGTACATGCAGTCGACAAGTTTGGCGAGGTGCCCTAGAGGTGCAAAAACGCATCGTTATGGGTATAATTTACTCCCACCAATGTAAATACATTAACCCATTGATTCTCGATATCTTGTTTGACTATCTTTTCTGAAACGTATTTCTATCTTCTATTCATCATCTCTATTGTATAATAAAATGTGCCTAAGAAAGAACCTATGCAAAAATTGAGTACTTAAACTTGTAAAGCATATTCTCACATAATAGAAACGGTAATTTCCACAAAACCCAACATAATAACGAAGTTAAGTAAAACGTCACGAAAGGTATTCATCTAAAAACAACTTGCAGGAAGACATACAGGTCAACACATTAGATCTTAGATCAAAGGTAATACGTATTTTCAGCTATAAGCCATCCAAGCACGAAAAGTTTTACCGAGCGCGATAGATAACTAAATGTACTTTCCCATTTACTTCGCCTTGGTCTCTGTACTAACTGTGTTAACACATCATAAAATACATCGCACTCAACGTACCGAATTCATCTAGAACTACACAGGGAGGATAGGATCTTGTCTAAACACACTCTAATTACTTCAAGAGAGTCGCTGAAAACTAATGTCGTCGGTCTTTGTATGAAGAGAGAGCGAGAAGGAATGTGTCCTTTGAGAAACTGGGGGAGGGAGGAAACTTGTAGTTTGTGATAACTGCACAAAAGAATACAGATTTTGTACTATAAGCACAATCAAAGTGTAAACCAGATAGGAAAGTTGGAAAAGTAAGTAAAGAAGCAAATAATACCGAACTTTTAACAACAAATTTTATTTTATCGGGTAGTTTGCCCGGAAACGCTGAATTACTTATAAACTACTAGGAGAGCGCTAAAGAAAATTATTACAGTTGTTATATTTATGTTGAAAAGTGTAGTTTCTTTAATTATTCTGGGGCATACAAGAGTCCGTTTTCTTTTTCGTTTGGAATAAATTCAATAATAATTTGATATTTATCAGTCTGTATATTATTTACTACTGTCTAATATACATAAATGTAATGGAGTTGCATAAATTCAAATTCAAATTCAAATTTATTAATTATTGTTAATAAATATTTACAACAAAAACGTCAAAAACATGATTCATATCCAAATTCAAATTCATTAATTATTGTAAAAAAATATATACAAAAATATAAAATACACAAAAAGGGAATACAACTGCCATATACAACAGAATAAGAAAAAAACAAAAGACAGTTAAATGACATACTTAAGGCTGCGTTTGATAAGGTTTTGGCGGGGGAGAAATGTACCCAAAAAATACCATTTTTATTTCCATTTTTACGGGCGTTAAAAATCGAAACATGTAAATTTTATGCATTAAGCATGAAGATAAAGGTTAAACGAAGTGAACGGTAGTAATTTTTCAAATGTAGCTAATATATAAGCCGTAAATAAAATGGGAAGTGAGTGGTTTTGCAAGTACTTAGAAAAAATGGCTATATTTAGAAATTACACGGTAAATTTATATGTAATATAGCTAGTGCACTCGGTACTTATATTTGAAAGATAAAAATAGTAAAAGTAGCTAAATATATGTGCAATTTTTTGAGTGGTCCATGAAATAAAATTCATTTACATTTTTGTGTTATATTATCTACATTTACAGATATCTTTTACATTTACGTCGCATTACAGTGTAGCACTTTTGGTATAGATGGCGCAAATATCTTGAAATTATTTAGATGTTAATTGCATGTCATATGATAATTTAATTATGCATTATGATTAACAGCAATTCGTGCCGTTACTAATTATAAAATTTAGTATGTTATGAGTTATTTAAAAATACCTAATAGACAATGAGCAGTTGGTATCACAGGTTGGCACAATACTGTAAAAAGTAACTACACATAGTTTAATTTGTGATTTTAATCAATTTGTAATATTTTAAAACATGGAGTTTTCTGTTAGCTTTAATTGAATGATGCCTATCCTTTTACTACAGAGATGAATTATGCAAATCAATTAAACTTTGCTTTCTAATGCCGATAAAAGCCTAATAACTGTTTTATATTTACGAATTTGGCGAAGAAATTGTTGACTAAGAACGTTGAATAATTTTCTTGAAATTTTTTTTAGAAATAGTATTTAATAACACAGTAAAATATAATAAATCCAAACAAAAGAGAATGTTCATAGCTTCACAGGTGATGGCTTGGTTATGTTATAAAATATGGCAGATATCGCATACTTATATTTCCTTGTTAAATTTGCTTAGGCAGGAACCAATACAGTTGTTAAAATAGTACCGTTTTGGCGCGATATTTGAATTGAAATAATTGATTAAAAGACAAAATAATGACGGACGTAGCCTTTACTATAATTGTTGGTCATTGGTAGTCTCATTGTGCTTTCAACGTACCTATGACCAAATAATGCCTTAAAATATGTAGAATTTCTCTTATTCAATCTTACAAAAAAAAATCATTCAAAAAACTGCTCTGGAGCCAAAATACAAAACAGAAATAAACCAAAAACTCTAAATTCAAACTATATATCAAATCAAGCGTATTTTTAGCGGGTAAAACATATTTATTAGAATGTTGAACTAATGAGTACGTTATGAAGACAATAATATGACTATATTTCTGTTTTGCATATTATTATTATTATTATTAGACATCATCAACAAAGTTGCAGGCTACGTACGAAACGTATCAAGTAACAGAAAATGTTTTATTTTTCATAATGCAAACACACTACTGTTTATTTATTGTATAGTTTTATATGAAATAATAAAGTCGAATGAACGAGTATCACTTATCTTTAGCATTTAAGAATATGTTTAAAGATAACTAAATTTATAAATATAATAAACGTAATTTAATTTAAATTTTTACAAACAAATTCAAATGAATGCTACAAGTACGCGCGTCTTGCTCCCTTCAGCATGAAAGTTGACAAGTATCGATTAGATTCATACGTATAAAATCGAGTTGCAAAGAAAGCCTGACACAAACCAAATTTTCCTATGTAGGGATAGAAATTGAATAAGCAGGTAAAATGACCTTGAAATGTTTTAAGATCTTTTCTTTAGAATTAAGTTTAGAATCGATATCGTGGCGCCATCCAAGTATTAGTAGTACTTAAGAAACGCTAAAATCTTAAGTACGAACCGAAATGAATTTGCTAAAATTGAAACGCGCCCTTAAATATTCTTCGATACTATAGAAGCACATTGTCAAAAGGAACTGCTTTAACGATTTCTTAAAGCTAAAAAGTATTTACATTATTAATGTCGGAAGGTAAATGATTAAATAGTCGACATCCCAACTACTCCAGATGTTTCTGGAAAATAGCAGAGCGGTGCGCAGGTGGTAAGGGGTGACTTTTATTTCTGGTGTCATGCGGATGACTCTTTTTATTAATTTGGAACAAGCTCATATTTTTATAAACGAAACACAAGATTTCGTAGATAAATATCGAGGGCAGAGTCAAGACATTTAATTTAATAAAATGTGTTTTGCAAGAATCGCGTTGATTCCAATTTTCCATTATTCTAATAGCACGCTTTTGTAATAGAAACACTCGTGTGGCGTCACTGGACATCCCCCACTGAATAACCCCGTACTTCAGCAGAGGGTAAAAGCATTCGAAGTAAAAATCAATTAATATACCCCTGCTACAGTGGTATTGTAAATTCTTCAATGCATAACACATTTTTGCCCATAGGCCCAATGATCTCGTAGAATCCACAAGCGGGATGTTTGCGTCATTAATCGTCGGTCAAAATCCAGCCATGCTAGGGCCAAAAACAACGCAATTAAGCTTGTCCAAATTTATGCACACACTATTAACGTTAGCCTAGTAACTGATCTTATTCAAAACGCTCTCAGTTCCCTGCACAAGTTGTGCCGAAGAGGATCCCGTAACAATAATATTCGTATCATCAGCGTAAGACACTGTAGTACAATACGGGGTTGATGTATAATTAAAAAGATCATAGATGAAAATAGTGAAAAGTGCTGCACCCAGTATAGAACCTTGAGGAACTCTTGCACTTGTATACTGTACGCTTGATTTTGGATTACCTAATGACACAAGTTGATACCTGTTACTCAAATAAGATTCGCAGCTGAGGGCTTTACCCCTAACTACATATCTCTCTAACTTTTTCAAAAGAATTTCATGATCGACACAATCAAAAGCTTTTGCGGTATTACCAGTTTTTCGAGCCCGAACAATTAAATTAATGAATTCGCAGAGTGCCATGTTACCATCCTTTCTTTTTTTTATAAAATCATGTTAGTTCTTGTTTAAGAGATTATTATTAACGAAAAACGACATTAACCTCTCACTGATAGTGGACTTGAAAACTTTTGAAAGTGATGACTATAGACTAATCGGTCTATAGCTCTTGACATCATTAGAATCTCCATTTTTGTATAAAGGCTTAATCTCAGCAAGTTTTAAATTATCTGGGAAAATTCCCTCCAAAAAGGACAGATTAATAATATGTGATAACGTTCTGTAGCAAATTTCCTCTATCCCCAACCAAGACACCAGCAGTAACAGTCTAAGCAACAGAAACGAAGTAGTTGTTGAGATAATCAGCTGCATCAGTACCAGTTAATGTCTTATTGGTCTCATCCACCACTTCCAATACCACATTTTTTTTATCTGTAAAAGTTCCTACGTTTGATATAATAATATTGCACGCCATTTTTTTTTATTAGAAGCCGTACTAATCAAGTAAGTATTATGGTTACGTTTTGCATTACAAAGCAGTTTCTGGTAGTACTCATTATACTCTCGAAATATTGGTCTAAAAACCGGATACTGTCTACTTAGATCGCCATACATTGACAACACACTTTTGTCATTAAGAACACACTTGGAATTTTTTCTATAAGTATTTACTTTAACAACCGGAAACCATATTTGAAAATTCGAAATTCTTTATTCAGTATAATTTACTTGGGTATTAAATACCTCCTGTATAATAACTTTAGAACTTTAATTCGAAAGGAACTGTTTTTTAGGGATGTCCATACTGAATTGTAATTCAAACAAGTCGTAGAACAATACCAACTTTAATGCACTGTGGTTGAAAAATAATTTAATTCAAGAAGAACTATAATTCAAAAGGACCTGTAGTTCAGAAGGAAGCGTACTGATATGTAATTTAAATCGAACTGTAGTACAATACTAGCTATAACAAATTGTTGCTCAAGTGAAATTGTGTTTCTAGAAGAATGTCAGTTCAACATATATTCTAGTTTAAACCGAATGTCAGTTCAAATGTAACTGCAGCTTAGAAGGAAACGCAGTTCCAAAATAACTACGTTTTTAAACAAATGGTAGATTAAAAAACGCACTAAACTGGTCTAAAATGGACTATAATGCGAAAGAATAATGAATTGCTTGTTTAATTTAATTCCTTCAAACTGTTCGGTAATGAACAAGACTAATGCTTAAAGTTTTTATAGTGAAAATATAAGTTTCCAAATATTCCAGTTTATTTAGCTTCTAAGTCAATTAAAAGGAAATATGAATATTATGATATAATGCTAGTAACAGCAAAAGACACAATAGACACCTTGCAGAACCCCAGCTGTATGAAAATATATACGAGCAAAAGTCATTTTAATAAACTGTAAATAAAAGTTCGCGTTGATTAGGAATTATTAAGATTAACGGCCATTAGCTCAAAGAAAGCAGAACCTAATTCAAAATTCATGAGTTTCATTAATATTACATTACAAATCCGTGTAAATTGCGTCGACTTAACTTTGCGCGTCTAAAATCTCACTAACAAGTTGTGTTAGCAGAGTAAAATTACTACACATTACTAAACATATAAATTATACCTTAATTTATTGAAAATTATTTTGAGGATTTGATTAGGAAGCACATTTGAATACAGCTTCAAACTTCATAATGGCGTATGTTATTATACATAAATTCTGACAACTTTAAATGGAACCACCCCAACTTTTGCCTTAAACGAAATAAACCCCGTCGGAAGTGCAGGTACGTCGGTACGGACGAAAGCTCCGCGCACAAGACTCTCACAAAAAGGGAAAACAAGGAGCTGCTAATAATGTAAAATAGGTACAGGAGATAAGACTAAATTGGAGTTAGTAGGGCGAAATTTGTGCTCGAGATCATCCAATCCCTAACTTCTGCATGTTTGGGTGTCGTCGGTTTGTACGTGCGTGTGGCTGCACGTGTAGGTGTGTGATGTGCTCCTGTGGCCCATTGTTGTCATCGTCTTCTTTCCCAGTCCTTCCACAACGTTATTAGGGTGATGATATATTTGAATATATAATATGTAAATGTGGTTAACTTTCTCCATTACGAATTCACGCTTCTCGTTTCCTATGAAATGGGAACGTAGAGAATTTCAAGGAGGCCCTTCCATTGAAGAATTATTAGGAGATGAAATTACTTTCTTTCGTGCTATTTGATTTAATTAGAATTAAAATCGTATTTCGGTTTATTTGTATAAAAGGATCTGTTGAATACAGAAGCATTTGGTTTATACATTACAGAGATAAGGTTGGGGAACTTGATACCGTTAAACTTTAACTTAGTAAAGGGTGTTCCAGAATGGACTATAGGATTTGTTCTTTAAATAAAACACAAGAAAAATTCGAAATTTATTGTTAATAGTGTAAAATATAGACTTGGCAATTATGTGTGAAATATGATATCGACCAAATGCCCTCCACGACTCTGCTGACATGATGCCACTCTTTTAACAAAGTTTTCCGTAACAAGTTCCAATAAATGCGGTTCGATTTCAATAATTGCACGTCTGATGTTCTCCTTTAGTTAGAAGCAGGTTTGTTCACATAGACCCTTTCCTTCAAATAGTCCTAAAGGAAAAAGGCTAGTGGGGTTAAATCACAAGACCTCGCTGGGCAATTGATGTCGCTCCTCTGAGAGACAACATGACCAGGAAATTTTGTTTCAAGTAAAGTGAGTGTATCTCGTGCTGTGTGACATGTGGCTCCATCTTGTTGAAACCGCATGTCATTTAAGTTCAAATCATCAATACCATAGAAGAAAAAGTTGTTTAGCATCTCCCGATAGCGTACACCGTTGACTGTAACAGCGTTACCGGCTTGTTACGTGCCACAAAATGGTTTTGTTTATGCCCTGATATATTCTAACATTCGATCTATTAACTTGCATGACTTATAAACGTGTAACTCGTGATTTTCCCGGTGTCTGAGAACGATGACTAACTGTGTGTGTGTCATATTAAGGGGTACATGCGACATTTGACATTGTGTGTCTATAAATCTACGATTCTGGCCATTGTACGCTTATAGGTTACGTTACTGATTGCATTGCAAATGATTTACTTCGTATTTATACATATCTTAATTACTAGTTGCTTTCCACAAATATTACCTACCGTTTGTGCGAGGGATATTACTAGTTCTGTATTGTTTGGTAGTTTTCCCGTCGACATTTGTATGTGAACAGGTTGCTTTCGGCCTAGTATAATGGACTGAATTGTTAGGTATCTGATCTGCTGTGTAAAGGATATCTTTATTTGTTAGCTGCCTTTCCTAGTGTCCTGCTTATTTATATTCAACTGCTGGATTGCGGTCAAGATTGAGGAATGCCGCTGTTACATCGGTTATTCATTTGAGTTCTATCTTGCGGTAGCGTGGTAGAGGTACGTTTTCTTTCTGCAATAGTATGTCATTGTTGAGGGTCAAGCCCTCACGTTTTCGTGAAGTGTTTAAATATATTGCGATCTAAATTACCTGATTAGGGTTCCCAGTAGTTCATTTCAAATCTATCTATAACTTGTTTACTTGCCGCTTGGTTGCCAATTCTGTTTTAGACAACTGAAATTTAGTTACAAGGTAATATCCCTAAGTAGGATTAATAGCATGCTAGGCGTAGACAGTACGTTCACTTAGTGTTGGCGTTGCCAGAATCAATGTCGCATATTAATTCTTATCCTGTTCATTTGGGAAGTTATTTGCAAGTTGGCCTTGTCGTGGTATGTCTTTTGTGAGTGTTGATGGTAATTATATTGTAATGCCAGGTTGGAATATTGTATATCAAATTAGGACATTCTGTAATGGTTAAGTCTTCCGTGTGTTGCAATACTGTCGTTCGTAATATTTGTCGAAAAGAGATACGTGAATTGATTGACGTATTAAACTCGTTCACTTTTATCGAGACCAGCTAGAAGTGCAGAAGTTTGGTGCAAGAAATGCATACGCCCTAATTTTTATTTAATCAAGGTTGATTTTTAACGCTTATGCAACTTTATATGGGGTATGTTATGAATTGAAGTACCGCTACTGGGTTTATCGATTGTGAGTTGCTAATTCAGCAATCACGTTTGGGTTTTTCTTAACGGCGTGGCCGGCTTCCATTTTGTTCTCTTGGACCTATAAGAACTTCTGAGAGTTTGTTGAGCCTTTTTAGTTCATTCTAAGGTGAGTTTCAAACAATTATATATAATTGGTTCTTTTGTTAGACGTGATCTCTAATATCTTGTGTGTTTCGTTGTCTAATTTTTTTTAGAAGGCTTTTTCTGGCAGGGGTGAACTATTTCACACCCTAAAAGCACCTTCATTAAGGCGTTGGAGTGAATTTATTTTTATTATACCGATACCTGTCTGTACCTACGTTGTGGCTGGAGGCCCCTGAAGTCAGCTTTCCGCTTCAGCTCCAAGACATCACCTTGCCAGCCTATTTGGTGTCAGATAAGTGTGGACTTTGAAACGGTTGGTACTGCAAATTTTATCTTTGTGCCTATTAAGCACGTTAATGCATAGAATAATTAAACCCTTCAGGAAATATATTGTTTGACGATACAGAGTGATACGTCAATTCGACCTTTGTTGGTCTTTCTGTGTTGCTTATAACCTTTTTCTACGAATAGTAAATTTTTGAGAGCCAGCTTCACTGCTGTTTAACCTATTTGGCTCGGTAGCATATAGAGTTTTGCTTTTACTGTTAATAGTGGCTGATTCCACGTAATTATCCTGGGATTATTATTATAATTTTATTTTATTCCTTCCTTTTTTTTGTAAAACTTTCATTTCTTTATGTAGCTTAATGAGAAGCTACGGTTTGAATTTTTAATCACCTTCAGTGAGTTAGTATCATTTACTGAGAGGTTTTGTGACACAGTTCGTAACTAGCTCAGCAATAGACTGGTGGTATTTTTTTTTGGAGTATTCGGTTGCTCTAAGTGCTTATAAATTTTATGTCCTGAACTTACGAGTCTATGTTGAGGGTTAAGGGCTCTGGCATTGTGTTTTGAACCTTCTCAGTCCTAATTAATACCTTCTTTCAGTTTAGCTATTGCTAATTTAATGTCATTTTGTAATGTAACTTTGAACTTTGACTTAATATTTATGTGTATAGTAAGTCTGTCGCATTAGTTAGACGACTGTTTAGAATCGTTATGTTTACCTCTTATGGTCTGTAAAATAATGTGCGGCTTATGAAACGTTTCAACAGCTTCTGTTTAGCCTTGCGTGGGCTACTGTATACATGTTAAGGTATTAAAACTTTTGCAAATTTTTATATTCATGTTTTTTTAAAAAAAAAGGATTTACTTGACACCCTCATATAATGTTTTTTTTATTCTTTTCTTTTTGGTGTGTCAATATTTTTGATACTACGGTATAATTAAAGAATATTTGAAGACTTACCGTATTTCCGACTTTCATTTCTATCGCTAGTTTTTTTTTTCCTGTTTTTTTTGTGTATATGGCAAGCAGATTTCGCCTTAGGGCTATTCGTTAACAATTCAATATACAGGGTGACCCTTGGTGGCTTTCCATTGGAGGAACACGACCAGTGTAAGCTAGAGATCACAGGTAGGTCATCTATTTTGATGATTTAGTGTTTGGCGCCCATTATTTCTTTTTATTTCTCAACGTCGCTACGTCGTTGCCGGACCGACGTGACACTTACTGGTGTAACTGTGAACCGACACGCCTTCTTCGACGAGAGCTAGTTTGGCCCTGTGATTCTACATGTAACACCTCGCTATTGCGATCCCCCTGTTATGTTTTTTTTTGCTTGCTAAATTGTACCGTATCGAAGCGACGTTGTGGGCGGCGCAGCTTAATAAGTATCAGGCTGCGTAGCAGGCTTCCATACATACATCAGCCAATGCTGATTATATGCATAAAAGCATTCAAGCGAGAATACTTTTTTATGCCGTGATCTTTATATTTTAAGAATTATAACATTTATTAAATAGTTAAGTTACAGAATAAGAACATTAATTTTTCGTTTAAAACGGAAATACTAATATAATAAGCATAGGTTAAAAATATTATAACAAGTAAAAATGGGCATACTTTAAGGGGCAATGTCATTAAGAAAATAAATATATATAAATTAAGTTTAAATATTAAGAATTTAGGAATAAAAAAACAAACAAAGAAATGAATATATGCATTCAATATTTTTATAGAAAAGACAAGCACAAGGTATGGTTTGAATATAGAAAAACAGAGACAACTTTCTCACAAAGCGTTAGGGTAGCACTGAACATTTTAAGAAATGGACAGCTGTTCAAAAATAAGAATGTACTAGAAGTAAATAATAGAGAGAGAGTTATGTTAAAAGACGGAGCAATAAAAAGAGTGAATCATTTGAATGCCATTAAATTGTATGAGCTAGGCCACATTCGGCATGCCCGAGACGAAAATACAAATACAAATGTATAAAATGTAATCTCGGACATGTACAATAATCTCAGTTCATGAGAGAGTTTTATGATCATATTTAAACGTGTAGTAATACCTGATTCTTATATCTAAAAACATTAAAAGGGTATATACGGAAAAGTACTCTTTATTCGAGACGACACATTGATAAGTTTTATGTGTTAATGAATGCAGAAATCAAAATACATTTAAGAAGTTTTGTATGCATAGACACAAGGGCTTCAATGATAGCAGACCATGTGTAGTTTTTAAAAATCTGCAAAGACGAAATAACATTAATATTGTTTGTAGTTGTCTGCAAATCGACATACTAGAAGCAGAGAGGAATTGGATGGAGCTTGAAAGTGGCGCGGTGAATGCGAGTACTCTTTGTAATACAGTTTTCATGAAGAAAATTCCAGTTGTACATAAAGTGTTCCCGATTGTATCCAACAAAGGTATCTACAAAAAGTAGACAAGAATAACTTTAATCAATGGGAAAAGGAAATATATATATATATATATATTGATGTAGGTAGAGTTGCCTATTTTAAATTATTAAGGTTACATTATAATGTAATAGGAGTTGCCTATTTAAAATTATTAAGGATGAGTTTTATCCAAGATTCGGTTTTTCTTTAATTATGACAGAGATAGTTAAATTTGCGAATATTAATGAACTGGTTGTAATCTTGAAAGAATTTTGTTTATTAAGTTAAAGGAGATTTTTATAGTTACATGGTGAAATAGTATTTATTACAATTGGAGTTGTTCTTCCATGTATATGTACCAAAAATCTGTAAAGAAAGATTTTATATAAGTATTGTAAATTTGAAATGTAATTTAGCATTGTGAAAAACTTGTTCAAGTGTTATTAATGATGAGGAAAGGATAAAAGATTTTTAGAATACGAAAACAATTAACAAAGAATTGATAAAAAAAATACCGCCGTAAATTGTATATCGGAAGTGTCAGTTAATTGTCAGTGTGACAGATAATTGTTACTATAAAGAAGTAAAGCTTAAATTGGTAATTGAAGCATGATAACTTTACTAAATTCGAGGAATAATTTGTTATGACTGAAATATTGACTTGTGAAAGGTATTTTAAAATTTATTACATTTCTATAATTTATATTGAGCTTGGTTTTAATGTGTGATTAATTTATTGGTTGAAAAAGAATTGGAATTATCACTAAGGTAATTTTAAATAAATAAAGGAGAATTTTTTCGATTTTTGCGGAAGATAGTCGCAATTTTCGAGATAAAGTTTAATTCAGCAAAAGTGTATAAAATAGAAGCAATATTGGAGTAAATTATTATTGAATATATGTTATTCTAACTTAGCAGAAGATAATCAGTGTTAAAAGAATATAGAAAATTATATAAATAATTTACGAGAAGTAAAGAAAATAAAACTTACCCAAATTAATTAATTTATATGAAGATATTAAATTGCCAACTCAAATTTGAAGGAGTACTAGGAGAATAAAGTGTAGATCCTCCAGGAGCATTAGACGGATATTAGACAATTCCAGGGGCATTAGACGAATACATTAAGCCATCAGAAGTACTGGGCATATACATTCTTCACAATACCAAGGACATTAGAAAATTCCAAGGGCATTAGAAGTATATTTCTTTCCAGAACACTAGGAGCACTTGACGTTTACATCTTTCAGAACACTAGGAGCACTTGACGTAAACATCTTGCAGAACACCAGGAGTATTTGACGTATTATTCCAATCAGAGCACCAGAAGTACTACACAAATATATCCGTGAAGAGACATCTAAGTTGAAGGCCTATTTCAAGTTCATCGGGAAATATCCAAGCAAGTTCTAGTTCCTTTGTTGAAAAGTGTCTTTCCAGAACATCGATAGATCTTTCTTTTGAGTCCAGGGTAACTACAAAGTGTCAGTAATAACATTAGGAAGAATATAATAATTCAAGCTGGAAAAGGTCGTATATATATTTTTTTACGTTAATTATTTATGGGAAACTAAGAAGAAATAAATTTGAAACCTTAATTTAATCTGAATTAACATCAAGTAACTATAAAAATTTATTATTTTATTATATGAAGTCATAAAAATACTTATTTAGTAATAATTTAACTCATATTATAAAACCAGTATTTTATAGAACAAATTAACAATCACTGTCATTTTTTTATACTTACGTTGTTAGGATTATAGAAAACTCATCTTTAATAATCATTAATACATAGTTGGACAAGTTTATAGAGATTTATGTAATGATTTATGACATCGTCTCGGAAATATGTATATGTTTTTTTTTAAAAGAATCCAATACATGAATTGATTTATTTGGTGTTTCTTCTTCTTATGATCGTCGAGGTTATGTATATGTTTGAATGGACGCATTCCTTAAAGGAAAAATAATAAAGAACATAATAAATTTGAGTATAGGTTGAATAGATGGCGATATACTTACTCATTGAGATATTAAAGATGTATTAACGTTGTTTATTTTATGAAATCTTAGCAGTTTTAAAAAAAAATAGTATACGTAAAGTTTATAGAAAGTAGTTGATTTAGTTAGATCGATATTACAGTTGAACTCGTAGTACCAATTTCATAAACCTTAAAATACTAATGACTAGGAGATAACTACTGAAGTATACAGGACCGGTTTAAGAGTATCAAGCAGGTATTAAATTCAAATAATTCAAATATTGAGTCTCATGTTCTATGTGTTTAAAAATATATATAGTAAATATTATAAAAGAGTACTGAAATAGCACGAGGCATTTTAATATTATTATAATAATACTAAATGATAAAATTCTTACCCTGAGATAAAATTATAGAACATATAATTTTTACATTTCAACAATTTATTATTGATTTGCTAATTGTGGAGTTACTTACAATAGCTTGTATATTCACTTTAGCACAATATATATATATATATATATATATATATATATATATATATATATATATATATATATTTAACCGTCTACACAGACCCGATCTTCTACATGCAGTAATCGTTGTCAGGCCCGCAAAGACGTTGTCAGTCCCGGTTTCGGGACTGACAACGTTTCTTGTGTTATTTCGGTCTATTATTCAATGCTTATGACAAAAAATGATATTTCAAAAAAAAAATTTTGGGTCTGCTAACGCGGTATAATATCAATTTATATACAAGTTTAGTTCAAGCATTTTCTGGGAGAGGGCCAGGCGTATTTGTGTAAAAACCTTTCTCTTACGTTGTCAAGCCCACCATATTATACCGACGTTCCCAAGCCCTAAACTTGGCAGCTACGTAAATGACGATAAGCGAAACACTTCTAGGAATAATACTTGTAGAACTAACATATTGCCTTTCTTTTAATACTCTTCATTTGGTGGAGTGATGCAAAATAATATTTTGAAAGACTTGCTTCTAGATTCGTTGGAATACTATCCTTAACTATATTTCGAATGAATTAATGATGTAAAGCAATCTACTTATTTATATTTTATTATGTTTACCTATCACTTAAAATCATATTTTCTATAAAACAGTGTTAGATTTTATGTCACAGCAAATATCTCGATTATTGTATTAATGATTAGAAAATAATAGGTATATAAGAAAGTTTTTAGATTATTTATTCTTAATAATGTGTCAAAATCAGCAAAAACAATTTTACATCTAATGATTCAGGTAAAGCAAAAGAACTTAATATTTTAAATGGAGTACTCGGTATTATTACATATTCTACTCGAATTTATCTTTACAACCGTCTACCATATGTTGTACTTAATTAATTTACCACGTAATACAATAATAAAACTGATGCACACATTAATAGAAAATATGTGTTGGAACGTGCATTCCCGAATTTCATGACGATTCTCTGTATCCCAGAAATGATGTTTTCTTTTGTTAGAAATACCGTTATTGTTGAAATTACATTTATTACTCCAAGGAATGACATCCATTAAATGCTGATTATTGTTAAACCATTTCCAAAATATTGACCTCCTATCAGAATGTTGGGTATTCTGATAGGAATGAATTTAATTTTATAGGATTATTTTATGTTTTTTTAGAGTGGAAAATACTTTGTAGTGATTTATTGCTCTATCCAGTACTGCTTCACGTACTAAATTTCTTGGACGTGCTTTAAAATATGCCAATACCATAACATCTTCTTTATTTGCTGTACGTTAACTTCTTGGTCTTAGCATTTTAGCACTGAAACATCCGTTTCTTCGTAAATTACGTTCAATTCTTGCCAACGTGCGAGTATATGGCTGTACCCTTTCTGGTTACAAGATTCGCTACAATGCCGAAGTTTCTCCACGATTTACATTGCATGTGACGTAAGTTCTCAACATATCCATTTGTTGATTATGTGTCACAAGATGAAAATGAACAATGTCGATTTACTGTCACTTCGACACGCTAGCAGTAAGAATTGAGCTCATACCATCTTTTTGTTGAACTGTCTATGTTTTGAACGCGCTCAGTTCTTTATTCTACTACGCAGTAAATTAATGATAAGATGTGGTATAACGTAGTAAAGATAAAATTATGTAGTTTCAGAAAAGGCAATAATAATGCGTACGTTCCATTTTAAATATGAAATTTATTTTTTTATTTATTTTTAATTCTTATATTCAATTATTTGATGTTGTTTTTCCGACTTTAACACATTATTAAAAATAAATAATCTAATGCCATGAGAACAGTTCTGCCATGTAGGTAGTACGAATTGCTTTGATTCTGTTCCTAACCTCATCTTCGGTCATGTTTATGCCTACTTCTTCCATGTCGCCTATCAGATTTCTAATAGCAGCCCCCCTAGTATCTCGGTTTCGATATGCATTACTTTTGGTGTTCCACAAACACTCATATTTCTCGTAAACAGCGATAAACTTGCACGACTTTTCCTCCGACCATCTACTTGCCGCCATTTTTAACACGTGATTTTTTATTCACTTGAACGCAAAAGTTGAACATGTTTCAACTGAGAATGCAATCAATTGACATGATCATATGAAATGAAAAGAGGGGTTTACATGTTCAATTCGCTAGCAAGTCACTTGAATTCATCTGTATCTAAACTTACTTTTCCTCCTTGGTTTACCTCTAGTATTATAAGTCTCTTGAAGTTGAAAAAATACTATCACAAGAAATGGAAATCTACAGGCTACTCTGCTCTAAAATCTGAATTTCAACGAATACGTAGACTTGCTAAAGCTGAGATTTCATCAGCATATACTTATTATATTGAATGTGTGCAGCACAGAATTACCTCCGACCCTCGTTCTTTCTGGAAGTTTGTCCGATCCAAATCTAATACCTCCAGGATTCCTGGCCAACTTCATAATAATAACTCCACTTTTTCTGAGCCTCAAGGTATTGTGGATGCTTTCGCTGACGGCTTTGCTGATGTTTACTTGCCTAGGCCAAATATTCTTACATTACCTGATTCTATTTCCGATGTTCCGCCCTTCCTGATGCCTGTTATAACTGCTCAGGATGTGCTGAAGGCTGTTTCACGAATGAGCTCTAAAGCTACATGTGGTAATGACAATATACCTTCGTATTTAATTAAAGACTGCGCTAATATTTTTGCGGTCCCTCTTACTAAAATATTTAATTTGTCCTTGCGTACTTCAACATTTCCTGACGTCTGGAAAATTGCTAGAATTTGTCCAGTTTTCAAGAAAGGTGATAAATCTGATACGAGCAACTATAGGCCTATTGCTATTATCTCTAACTTTGCTAAAATATTTGAATCAGTTATTTATTGTTTCATCTCTTATCACTGTGGGCCTTTTCTTTCACCGCATCAGCATGGATTCATCTCGAATCGATCAACTGTTTCTAATTTAAATACTATTACTCAGGATATAGCTGAGGCGTTGGACGAGGGATGTCAATTGGATGTCATTTATACAGATTTCAGTCGTGCCTTTGATTCCATAGACCACTCGATCTTGCTCAATAAACTTTCTTATTTTGGATTTGGACCTTCTGTAATTAAATTTTTTAATTCTTACCTGCTTAATAGGATTAATTTTGTCTTTTATAATGGCTACTCATCAAGAGTCTATATTTCTACTTCAGGTGTCCCACAAGGCTCGAATTTAGGTCCCCTTTTATTTGTCCTTTTTATTAATGACTTAATAACTTCCATTGGCTCCTCCGTCTTAGCCTATGCTGATGATTTAAAGATTTACCGTCGGATATGCACTTCTTATGACGTTGGTTGCCTACAGGCTGATCTCAACACTGTCTATAGTTGGTGCTTAAATAACAAGCTCGCTTTAAATATTAATAAATGTGTTCATGTATCATATACAAGAAGAATTAATAAGATACACTCGACTTACCAAATTGACAGTCACACACTTGAAAGTAAAAGCACTGTCACTGACCTTGGTGTCTTGTTTGATAGCAAGTTAAGTTTTAATGAACATATAACTCGTATTACCCATTCTGCGTCGAGATCTCTGGGATTCATTTTTAGATCTTGTAAAAGGTTTAGCAATATACCCGCTATTGATTCTTTGTTTTATGCATACGTGATTAGCAAGTTAGAGTATGCTTCGACTGTGTGGTACCCTATTTATGGAGCTCAGCGGAATGCAATTGAGCGTATTCAGCGTAGATACTTGAGATATCTGTCTTACAAGCTAGATGGCCACTACCCAGATTTAGGTACGGATTATGACACCTTACTTCGCAGGCATAACTTCGAAACTTTACACGAACGAAGAAACAGATGCAGTGCAAGGTTCCTGGTAAACATTTTAAGTAACAAAATTGACTCTCCATACTTACTGTCCAAAGTGAACTTCAGTGTTCCAAGGATTGAGGCGAGATCTTCCCGGACATTTACCGTACCAACTGCAAGGACTAATGTACTTGGTAGAGCACCGTTGATGCATGCATCTGTGAATGCTAAAAATTTTTTTGTGGATGTTTTTGATTTGTAGTATTTATGTATATCTTTATATCTAGTTTAGTTTCATTTGTTATCTTTTTGTTGATTATATGTAGAGCGTGTATTACTCTTTAATTATTATTATTGTCCTGTCTTGGATTATATCTGTTGGGCAAATAAATCAATATTATTATTATTATTATTATTATTATCTGACTTGATCAACTCACTTGACTAGTGTAAACGCTACATAATAGTCCAGACAATCTCAAATATCAGCTGAGTTGAATAAATAAAATACTCGACTAATAAATAGGATTTTTTTCTACATACAAAACAATAAATCTTTGGCGGCAACGTAAGTTGTGTTTTATTGTTTGTTATTCTTTCAGATAACATTTGGTTGACTGCTTATGTAATACTTTATCTACGTATAACATAGGTATCTGTTACATATTGAGAATGGAGACTGCGCCTTTTTTGGGAGTCCTATTCTTTTTCTGCCGGGTTATTTAATTATAATTAGGTACATGTGTAGTTCTTGAATAATATACCTCTGCTTACAATTTCTATAGTTGGTCTTAAAGTAGTCTGCAGTAAATAATTTTCTAATTTACATATACAGGGTGAGTCAGTAGCAGCCGCTTCTTCGATTGCTCTTTTGTGTTTTAAATAAAAGGAAAAACAGTTAGTGGAAAATTCATGGTAGCTTATGGCGCACATTCTAAAAATACTTTAAGCTCTGACGTGTTTCCGGTTTTACCGGAAATGGATGGAACTTAATATTTTTAACGCATTCTATATATTTTTGGATTTTCTAGTACTGTTTTAAATTGTCTATTCAACTGGCGGGCAAAATCAATAACTGGTGAGGATAATAAGTTTATGGTATTTGCGAGTGTAGTCGAACACCCCCATACTAGTACTACGAAAATTAGTCGTCAGTTAGATGTAAGTTAAATTTAAGAATCCAGAATAAAGAATAAAAAAATTTTCAAAATCGCTTACATGTTTTTCAACGGGCAGCAGATAAATTATCCCGACTTTCTCAATTTTTTGTTGTTTACCGACGAAGCCATCTTCTATTAAAATAATACGTTAATCGTCACAATTTTCATTATTATAACACATAAAAACTCTCTTTATCACACCTGCTAACTTTTGAAAATCGTTGTTCATTAAATGTGTGGGGAGGAATAGTGTGCAGTTACATAATTGGACCTTATTTCTTTGATGAAAATGTTAATAGAGAGGAGTATCTTCGTCTTCTACGGACGGACTTTCAAAACTTTTTGAATAAACATAAAATTCAGAAAAGCGTTTACAATAATATATCGAAACGTTTTACGCAACGTTAGTACTTCTTTGGAAAGCAGAATACTCGTGCATCGCACAAAGTTGTGGTTCTGTTAAACATATTCTTTAATGAAAGTTGTTTTTTACGTTTGATTGTTGTTACGTTGCTCAATAGTTTTAGGTTATCTAAATTGCGTTATTTTGTTGCAAATTTTTTTTCTATTAAAGTTTTAGGATATCAATTTATAATTTTGAAAAACTACAGTCATCTCTTATGAAGAGCTTCAACAATAAAGTAATACGAGCAATTAGGCAAATGAAATTAAAGATAGCAGCATTGTTTCATGCACCTTAGTGGGGCGGCATCTTCAAATATGTCAGTAAACATAATCTTTATTTTATTTCGTTGTTAACCAACAGTGTAAAAATTAAATACTGCAACTGGACATTGTCGGAATTAAAAAATCATTTTGTAAAGCTATAACTTTTGGGATAGTTGGATTTAACGTATACTTTGTTTGACAATAGACTAAGGAAGTCGGGCCCCATTCCAGCCTTCCATTGGTTGAACGAATATTTGGGTACATAGCTCATAGTTCTTTAATTGACCGCTAATTTCTTCTATAGTGATTATCTCAGAAATTACAAAAGATTGGTATAGAACGTTGTTAACAAAAATGAAAGAGATTAAAAAAAGGAACAAAATGCCTCAATAAAATACCGGGTATTCCATTTAAAAAAGATACGTTTTTGGTATGTGAATATTTCGGGAAGTAGGCTTTGAAAAAACAAAGGTTTTGAGTTATTGTCGAGTGCAACTTTTACCAAAGGAAGTAGAATTTTTTGGCTATAAGCACCACTAAAGTTAATGTTTTTACTTTTAAAAAGAATGTGAAAATATTTTTTTTCTGAACGCGTTTTCTGGTCAAATATTTTCAAAAAAAATTAATAACTCCAAAACGATTGACTCAGTTGTGAAAAAGAAATAACAGTTGAATAGACAATTTAAAGCATTACTAGAAAATCCATAAATTTATAGGATGAGTCATTTAAAAAAAATTAAGTTCCTTACACTTCCGGTGAAACCGGAAGTGCGTCAGAGCTTAGGGTATTTTTAAAATATGCGCCACAAGCAACCATAAATCTTCCACTTCTTTTATTTAAAAGACAAAAGAGCAATCGAAGAAGCGGCTACAATGACTCACCCTGTAGATAAAAAAGCAGGGTTTGCAGTATCAGATGTAGTATCTGTACAATAATTCCAATTATCTGAAGAAGAATATTAATTTATTGTGACTTTTCAAATCTCAGCCAAATGAACTTGTTAAAAGAATTAATAAAAGTAACAGAATTATGTAGTTATGTAGATGTATATTCCAAAAAAACGATAATGGAAGAAATACACATTGAAACAACCAAAAATAACGGCAAATATCTGAATTACATTAAACACAATCAATTTTAAAAAATTTCATTTTAAAATCTGACTTTCCTCTTACTATTAAAACATTTTAAATATATCGAAGCTGTATTTCATAGCACGAACAGGACCATCCAATTACATTGTTTATATATGTATACTTGGCAATGCTGCCGGGAATGACAAGGTCTGATAAATGTCGCTTTTTTACACACTGGGTTTGGAAAGACGGTGGAATCGCTGGGTTTGAAAACGTCGATTGAATAACAACTCGTGTGTTATACACTGGGATTGACTTGGTAGCATGAATATAGCGGGCCTGGTTACGTCGGTTGAATAAATATATATATATATATATATATATATATATATATATATATATATATATATATATATATATATATATATAAATAAAAGGAATTATCGCGGATACATGAAATACAAAAAAGAGAAAAATATTGGGTAAATTCCGCTGTAGAGCAACCGTAGACACGTGTTTCTGACTCATTGGTCGTCATCGGTACGGTGTAGCCAAGGAATAAGGTGGGATAACCTTGGAGATGTATGCTAATCGGAAGACCATCAGGAGACAGACCACCATTTGTAGCTTCAGTTAGAAGATCCTCAGTTTTGAGGACAACAACTAACGTCGCCACGAGGAAGACAATGTCAACCTGCGTGCCATCCGAGAACCCAGGAAAGATAAATAAAAGGAATTATCGCGGATACATGAAATACAAAAAAGAGAAAAATATTGGGTAAATTCCGCTGTAGAGCAACCGTAGACACGTGTTTCTGACTCATTGGTCGTCATCGGTACGGTGTAGCCAAGGAATAAGGTGGGATAACCTTGGAGATGTATGCTAATCGGAAGACCATCAGGAGACAGACCACCATTTGTAGCTTCAGTTAGAAGATCCTCAGTTTTGAGGACAACAACTAACGTCGCCACGAGGAAGACAATGTCAACCTGCGTGCCATCCGAGAACCCAGGAAAGATAAATAAAAGGAATTATCGCGGATACATGAAATACAAAAAAGAGAAAAATATTGGGTAAATTCCGCTGTAGAGCAACCGTACTAACTGAAGCTACAAATGGTGGTCTGTCTCCTGATGGTCTTCCGATTAGCATACATCTCCAAGGTTATCCCATCTTATTCCTTGGCTACACCGTACCGATGACGACCAATGAGTCAGAAACACGTGTCTACGGTTGCTCTACAGCGGAATTTACCTAATATTTTTCTCTTTTTTGTATTTCATGTATCCGCGATAATTCCTTTTATTTATCTTTCCTGGGTTCTCGGATGGCACGCAGGTTGACATTGTCTTCCTCGTGGCGACGTTAGTTGTTGTCCTCAAAACTGAGGATCTTCTAACTGAAGCTACAAATGGTGGTCTGTCTCCTGATGGTCTTCCGATTAGCATACATCTCCAAGGTTATCCCACCTTATTCCTTGGCTACACCGTACCGATGACGACCAATGAGTCAGAAACACGTGTCTACGGTTGCTCTACAGCGGAATTTACCCAATATTATTCTCTTTTTTGTATTTCATGTATCCGCGATAATTCCTTTTATTTATCTTTCCTGGGTTCTCGGATGGCACGCAGGTTGACATTGTCTTCCTCGTGGCGACGTTAGTTGTTGTCCTCAAAACTGAGGATCTTCTAACTGAAGCTACAAATGGTGGTCTGTCTGCTGATGGTCTTCCGATTAGCATACATCTCCAAGGTTATCCCACCTTATTCCTTGGCTACACCGTACCGATGACGACCAATGAGTCAGAAACACGTGTCTACGGTTGCTCTACAGCGGAATTTACCCAATATTTTTCTCTTTTTTGTATTTCATGTATCCGCGATAATTCCTTTTATTTATCTTTCCTGGGTTCTCGGATGGCACGCAGGTTGACATTGTCTTCCTCGTGGCGACGTTAGTTGTTGTCCTCAAAACTGAGGATCTTCTAACTGAAGCTACAAATGGTGGTCTGTCTCCTGATGGTCTTCCGATTAGCATACATCTCCAAGGGTATCCCACCTTATTCCTTGGCTACACCGTACCGATGACGACCAATGAGTCAGAAACACGTGTCTACGGTTGCTCTACAGCGGAATTTACCCAATATTTTTCTCTTTTTTGTATATATATATGAAGGGTACAGGGGAAGAACGATCTAAGTCACACACAGGGGTAAATTGAGTTGGACATGTCTACTTATAGTTTCAAACCTGCTCTTTCCAATGGGCTTCTTGCGATGTATGAAAAATCGGTCTAAGTCACCTTAAATCCCGCATAAAGAACGCTGGGTTTATGAAAAAGCGATCTAAGTCTATCACTTGTACGCAAAAACGATCAAAGTCCACTGCAACCAATCACACTGTTTTATAATATGACATACAGCCAGTGTCATTGTGATGCTTGAGTGGTTGTGGGTAGCCGTAAAATCGTTACAAACGTAAATTAATAACATTAACTTGGTGAATATTTTTGTGTTGTGTTACGTGTGGTGACAAACGCAAACATACAGTTAGAATGGGTGACAGTATTGAGTCTGGAGGAAGCGATAACAGCGACAATGAACCACTACTTAATTTAACACGTAAGCGAAAGTCGTTTGGTCGGGTACAAGATGCAGCAAAGGCAATCAGGAATCATACATACGAAACCGGAAAACCCTGTGGCTGCAAACGATTTAACTGTTTTAACAACATTACCAACATTCAACAAAAGGAGATACTTCGCGCATTTAATGCAATGCACGACAGAAATGAACAAAATAATCATTTATGCGGTCTTATCAGCCTGCAGAACATAAAAAGGAGGCGACCAAGAAATAATGAAATGGAGGCACGTTTAAGAGATAATTCTTTTACATACAAGGTGAGGGTTTTAGAGGAAGCATCTCAACAGTTTAAGGAAATTCAAGTATGTCAGTTAGCTTTCATGAGCCTGCATGGCATTACTAATCGACGACTGATAACACTGAAAGGCTATTTACAACGCCAGGGAGGTTCATGCCATGACAAGAGAGGAACACATCAAAATCGGCCACACAAACTTTCTCAGGAAAGATTACAGATCATACATGCTCATATAAAGAGTTTCAAAGGTCGGAAATCTCATTACAGTTTAAAAGATTCTAGAAGAATCTACTTGTCAGAAACTTTAAATGTCAAAAAAATGTATCGAATGTATGCTGAAGAAAATCGTCTGAGAAAACCCGTAGCTTATGAAACATACAGAAACATTTTTCTGAGAGATTTTAATATTGGATTTGGGTACCCCCGCTCGGACACGTGTAGTAGTTGCGATGCAACAAAGGTACAAGTAGCATCACTGGAATCAAAACTGACTGTGGTTCAAGCAGGCACTGCAGAAGAAGGTACATTAAAAGAGCAGTTGAAGCAAGTGGAAACCGCGGACAAGCTGCATAAATTAAGAGCAGCAGCTTTCTACAAAAGAAAACGCCTTGAAAAAAAGAAGAGCAGAAAAAATAGTGACTATGAAGCCATTACAATGGATTACTGCAAGAATTTGCAAACCCCAAACATCACCACTAATGATGTGTACTACAAACGGCAGCTGACTTTTGTTAGTTTTAACATCCATGTGCTGTCCACAAATCAATCAGTTTTTTACACGTACCCTCAGACCATTGCCAAAAAGGGAGCTGACGAAGTAATGTCCTTGTTGTACCATTTTTGCACTGAAGTTCTTTCTCAGAACGTAAGGCATTTGCGTATTTTCTGCGACTCATGTGCCGGACAAAACAAGAATTTTACTCTTGTACGCTTTGTACACTATTTAATCCATGGAAAGCAAAGGTTTGACTCCATCGAGGTCATATTTCCCATGCGAGGGCACTCGTACATGGAGAGTGACAAAGATTTCGGATTAATTAACCAAAAGTCCCCTGCAGAAGTTCCCTCTCATTGGGTCGCAGTTTTTAAAGCAGCACGGTGCAAACCCCAGCCATTTGATGTGTATGAATGTACGCAAGAAATGTTCCATTCTTGGACAAAGTTTTTGTCACGCTTTTATAGAAAATCATGTCCATTCCCAACCAGACCAATTCAAATATTGCAGTGTTCCAAGGACCACCCTCGTACAGTAGCAATCAAAGAGACAGCGTATAACGCACCAGCTGTAGAGTTTGTCATTAGAGCTTCTGGTAATGCAAAATTCCCACCAAATGCTGAGCCTGACGCTCTCTATCATGCCTTATTGCCAATTCCTAAGTTGAAGTACCAACAACTCCAAGACTTGAAGGTCTTTATTTCGGAAGAACTTCAGAGCTACTATGATAACTTACCTCAGAATGATGCTAATCGGAGTGATGACGAATTTGACGTAAGTAATGTGACAACATTCAGTAACAAACCATAAATCACTTTATTTTTTTAGGTGGTGTAAACATGGACTTGGATCGGTTTTTCAAACATTTTTTTACTAGAATATGTTTAGCATTTTTTTGTTTATGTGTAATGTTATCTTTTTAGTTGTGAAGACTTAGAAGGTTTATGCCAACAGAATATACAAAATAAAATACAAGTAAAACGTATTGATAATTCATTCTAGTACTATGCTCATCGTTTTACATTTTAAAACTGCAATTACTCAAAAGTATATAAATGTGACTTAGATCGTTCTTCCCCTGTACCCTTCATATATATATATAAAATATATTACAATTCTTTGCCAAATATACAAATGTATTGAAAAAATGAATGAAAATCTTCTTGGTAGTAGTGGCATACAATGAAATGAAAATAATAACAATATGACAACTGGTTGTCAATTAGAAAACAATGACAAATATAAAATGTAAATCAAAATGTATAAATGAAAATGTATTCAAATAAGCATAGGACTATCGGTATTACTTATATAGTCACATCAAAGGGCCTGGGTTTACCACAAGCTGTTCAGTCAATGCAATTATAAAAAATAATAACAACGACGCAACTATGTAATGAAAAATTAAGAGTAGAACTGTTGAATTATAACAATATAGAATGTAAAATCAGTCATGTATAAATGTAAATGAAAGCAAATAAGCATAGGACAATCGGTATTACCTATGTAATCCTATCAAAATGGCTTAGATTCATCTAAACATGTACAATTTTGATTGAAATACATAAATAATCAACAATGCAACTATGTATGTGTTAAGATGTAATTTGTAGCTACAGACATATATGTTTCTACCTAGTTTGGTTTCGTCAGTGCAGCATAACAAAGAAGGTGTATGTTAAAGCATTAATATGTGTTGAATAAAAAAATATAGTATTACCTTAAAATGTCAATCCAAAATGTCCAAGTGTAAAACAACTGTGCACTTACTTAATACTGTGTAATGCCTTATTTCAACCAGGCAGATAATAAAATATATTACAATTCTTTGCCAAATATACAAATGTATTGAAAAAATGAATGAAAATCTTCTTGGTAGTAGTGGCATACAATGAAATGAAAATAATAACAATATGACAACTGGTTGTCAATTAGAAAACAATGACAAATATAAAATGTAAATCAAAATGTATAAATGTATATTTGGCAAAGAATTGTAATATATTTTATTATCTGCCTGGTTGAAATAAGGCATTACACAGTATTAAGTAAGTGCACAGTTGTTTTACACTTGGACATTTTGGATTGACATTTTAAGGTAATACTATATTTTTTTATTCAACACATATTAATGCTTTAACATACACCTTCTTTGTTATGCTGCACTGACGAAACCAAACTAGGTAGAAACATATATGTCTGTAGCTACAAATTACATCTTAACACATACATAGTTGCATTGTTGATTATTTATGTATTTCAATCAAAATTGTACATGTTTAGATGAATCTAAGCCATTTTGATAGGATTACATAGGTAATACCGATTGTCCTATGCTTATTTGCTTTCATTTACATTTATACATGACTGATTTTACATTCTATATTGTTATAATTCAACAGTTCTACTCTTAATTTTTCATTACATAGTTGCGTCGTTGTTATTATTTTTTATAATTGCATTGACTGAACAGCTTGTGGTAAACCCAGGCCCTTTGATGTGACTATATAAGTAATACCGATAGTCCTATGCTTATTTGAATACATTTTCATTTATACATTTTGATTTACATTTTATATTTGTCATTGTTTTCTAATTGACAACCAGTTGTAATATTGTTATTATTTTCACTTCATTGTATGCCACTACTACCAAGAAGATTTTCATTCATTTTTTCAATACATATATATATATATATATATTGAACGTGTTATACGAGCCGAGATATATTTTAATTTCACCTAAACCCCGTGTTCAACTAATTATATAGGTGTGAATAAATATAATGTTGTTAACAATAGTATAATTTCTTTATGTTTATCAAACTGGTAGTACTATATTGTAAACTAGATCGGTTTATTGCAGAGGTGGGAGTTCTTCACGATCAATGTCATAGATTTCTAACCTTACTTATAAATCGATTACCTCTGATTTAGTTAACAAAATTCTTTATGTAACACTTCTTGTCATCTCAAAGGGGTGTTTAAAGTTCGCTGTGACCGGTTATTTGATAGGAAATAATATTTTCCCAAATAAATATGTAAGTATTTCTATTCTTATTTAATTTATTTCTGACAGCATAAATTTTATATTTATTTTCGTTTTAGGCTAATTCAACTTTTATTAACATATGATCTATTGAAGGATAAAAATAGATAGTATTTCAAATGAAGGGAAAACAACAATCTCAGAATAATAAATGTATATTAAATTGTGCTCATCAATATACCAGTAATAATTACCCAATATGAAAACTGTTTAATTACGATGAAAATCTGTACATCTGAAGAATTGCAAGTTAACCTTTATTGAAAATGATACTTTTATGGTGAGTATGTTCATTAACTGACAGTTTATTTTCAAAAATTAATAAATAATGTTTTTCAATTCTCAATATACATATTCAATTCAATACTAAATTATTTTGAATATAAATTTTAATATGGATTTTATGTAGATTATATTGAAGTCATACTATAAATCTGTTATTATATTAATAAATAAATATCTCATACAACCTTGAACTAGATAAGTTAGATGTTTCACGCAATTGTCCAATTAATCCTTGATTATGTATCGTGATCCTGAATGTTACATCTACCTACGTTCTTGGAGATTATGGATATGGATGTTTCCAAAACTACCTGCTATCGTTACTTGCGGTTCTTCAATAATATAATTTGGCTGTACCTTAAAATAAAAAACACTAACTCGGGACTGGAAAAACACTTCTCAAGGCTTCCTGGACTGGATAACGGTTAATATTACATCAATTGGATAAACTTGAAAATATCTTCGACTATCGAAACTGGACAATAGTTTACAGCTCATCTAATGGTTAAACTTGAATTATCCTCGGACTCTTTGGACTGGAAAATAGTTTACAGCTCATCTAATGGTTAAACTTTAATTATCCTCCTACTCTCTGGACTGGAAAATAGTTTACATTTCATCTAATTGTTAAACTTGGATTGTCCTCGGACTCTTTGGACTGGAAAATAGTTTACAGCTCATCTAATGGTTAAACTTGAATTATCCTCGAGCTCTCTGGACTGGAAAATAGTTTGGAGCTCATCTAATGGTTAAACTTGAATTATTTTCAAGTTTTTGGACTGGAGTATTTTTGAAACTTCTTCTTCTTCAATTGTAAATCATAGTGATGTATTCACACTGGTTCGGATACGTTTTTTATAAATTTGATGTAAGTTATTTTTCATATATTATCAAATCTTCTAATTATTTATAGTATTTCAATATAAACCACTTAACAGCTCTCTCAGTAGTAGATTATTGGCTTGGATTTCCACTCAACGTTGGAAATTGTTAATAATTCTCTTTATTGCTTTGATTATGATATATTAACATATTTAATAACTTTAATAGCTCACAGATATTCGATTATGTATAAATTTTGATGTTATTTTCTGAACATCAAAATTATATATCCGCACTTACCTTAATAGAAAAATTATCTCCTTGTTTATTTTCAAAATTACCTTGACGACTTTTTAAATTTTTTGAATTCTCCAATGAGAAATCTACACATACCTTTAATACTCAACATAAATCTTTTATACATACTATTAAATATTTATATCATTAAATTTGATATTACACACATTATTTATTCTTTTTCCATTTGAAAACCTTATTTCAATGCATTTTTTACCATTTCCATCCTATTTTTAAATACCTATCACAGGATCTGTCAAAATTAATTTGCCACTTATTCAAATAACAGCGGGAATCTTAATTCAAATTTGCTTATACTAAAAATCAATTAGATTATTATATTTTACTTGACATATCACCGTTAATTAAACAATTTTGTACAAAAATCATAATACATAATATTCTATAACAATACTAATATTTTTCCATTTCTTCCTAAGAGATTCTACAATTATGACATAGAAGAAAGAAAACCTTATCGTTCCACTGCTATACTGAATGAACCAAGAAATAAAATCAAATATCATCCATTACAATAACGTAACTTTTCAACTTTCTAGTTAAATATTTCATCAATACTAAAATCATTATTTTAAGAATTGAAATATCATTGAACATTTATATACCATAAGACCGCGTGCGTCTGCATTATCGCGATACCTGTAGGGTGAGCGAAACAGATAGAGATGTCTGTGTATTAGAACGGTAAACAAGTGGACGCAGTGTTATACTGGATTACAACAGAGCTAGTATTTCGCATATGCCTATGGTGCACTCGTATTTGTCCAAAAAATCCACATTTATACGGTGTAGTCGGGCAGTCGCATTCGCCGTCGCTTCCACATATGGGCGTCAGTTCGAGTTTTATTAATACTTAAGCATATCATTTTTTTAGCTAATTACAGGTTAATTGCAATGTTGAATTACAATTCTGTTTTAAAAAGTAAATATTTTATGTATCAGTATTTTATTATAGTTGAGTTTTTAGATTATAATATTTGTTGAAAAATATTATTTTAGTTAAGAAGTTTTTTTTATTTTAAAGTCTAGGAGTTATTTATTATTTATTTTTGCTCTTTTATGTTGTTTATGAAGCTGTGATGAATTACTTCACTGACATATTATCAGTGATTATCTGATGCTTCAAACAACTACAAATAATTACTTACAACGGGAACGCAATACATATTACGTTGCTTTTCACTTGATTTGCCTACGAATACATTTATACGTATAACTTATACGCCCCGCTGTCGGTGTGGCAATTCAAGTTGGCACGCCCATTTATAGTCGACCAGTAGTTACTAATACATGCATCGCGCTATTAACGGCGGCCACACGGTATATATGGCATGGTTATTTAAACCATGTCAATATATAGCGATGAGAGAGGCAATACATAGCAATATGTAAACAGGGACGTATCAGCTAAGATTAAAATAGAAAAAAAATACTTAGACAAAAAAAAGAAGAACTATTGAAATATTATATTGTCTGTTCAACTGGATATGTATTCCATCATCATAGACAGGGCACAAATAAATGTAGGGTGGAAAAAATGTAAGGTGTATGAGCACCTACAAATAGTTAATTGTTATAAATGTGCAGCGTATAATCATTTCGCTAAAGAATGTAAAAATGCGGAAACATGTGGTAATTCTGCTGGTAATCATTTAACAAACAAATGTGATAGCGTAATTATACAGGGTGATTCTTAATATATGCAACAAACTTTAGGAGCTGATTCCTGGGGTTATTTTGATCATAAAAGTTCATAAGAACATATGTCCAAAACCGCTTAGTTCAGAAGTTATACAATGTTTAATAGAAAGTTAAAATAATAAATGGTTTTATTATAAATTAGCAAAATAATTAGTAAAACAAAATTAACTTATAGTAACTGTTGAAATTGACCGCCCCCAACTGTACTACAAGCTGCTATCCTCCATCGTATTGACTGGCGAGTCCGTTCGAAAACTTTAACTTCCTATTAAACATTGTATAACTTCTGAACTTAATTTTGTTTTGCTGATTATTTTGTTAATTTATAATAAAACCATTTATTATTTTAACTTTCTATTAAACATTGTATAACTTCTGAACTAAGCGGTTTTGGACATATGTTCTTATGAACTTTTTTGATCAAAATAACCCCAGGAATCAGCTCCTAAAGGTTGTCGCATATATTAAGAATCACCCTGTATATAAGTGTATAAATTGTCTAAGAACAAATGATAAATTTAAAGTGGAAACACTAATCACACAGCGTTTGATAGAGGCTGTATACATTATAAACGAATAGTAGATAAACAAAAACAAAAAATTAAATAATAATAATAATAATAATAATAATAATTTTATTAGTCCAGTTAATCAAACATTGATATTAGACACGTCAACATTGCAATATAGTTATCATAGTTTCCCATAATTATAAAATTGTTCCAATGTGTAAAAGGCATTGTTTATCAAGAACATTTTAAGGGATGACTTAAACATAGAAACATTAACAATATTCTTAATTGTAATTGGTAGACTATTATAAATTTTTGTACATTTTTTTCAAATAAAGTTGTCAAGTGACCCTCGGCTCTCAAATCTCCACAGTATCTAGTATTGTAATTATGATTTAAAGAGTTGAAACTAAAATAATATTTATTTGTTTTGACAAACATACTGCACCGTAGTATATAAATTGATGTCAAGGTGAGCAACTTATTGTATATAAATGTAGGTTTACAGGTTTCCATCTGTGGCAAACTAAAAATTAATCGTATAATTCTTTTCTGCAGTATGAAAAGGCGACTATTTAGAGCTGGGCGGCCCCAGATAATTATGTTGTAATTCAAATGGCAATATACCAATGCATGATATACCTGAAGGAGACCCGATGTGTCGAGCATATTTTTTAATCGGTTAATAGCAAAATAGGCTGAATTCAGTTTGTTAAATACCCACTCCACATGCTCAGCCCACGAGAGCCGAGGGTCGATATATAGCCCCAGAAATTTACAATTTTTGTTGTGATCTGCAGGGGCATAATCCGGGATCTTTCTGTTATAAAAATAAATGCATTCAGTCTTAGTCTCATTTAAAATCAGTCTATTGAGTCTACACCAATTCTTCATTTCAGAGGTTACAGTGGCTATGTTAACTTTGAGCTGTTCAGGGCTCGACGCGGAGACCACAATGGACGTGTCGTCAGCATAGCAAATTAATTCACCTGTTGACAAGTGGTGTTGGAGGTCATTCATGTACAGTATAAAAATCAAGGGTCCCAGTATCGAGCCCTGGGCAACCCCAGCATCAGTCTTATAATCTTTGGAGCGAGCACCATTACACTTCACGTAAAATTTCCTGTCTGTCAGGAATGATGTCAGAACATCCAATACACTGCCCCGAATGCCTAGTTTTTCAAGTTTATGTCTGGCGAAACCCCTATCAACTGTGTCAAACGCACGTGACATGTCAAACATGAGTCCGGCTACAAATAGTTTTTCATCCAGTTGCTTACTCACATGTCCCAGAAATCTGAAGGCCGCGGTTTCTGTCGAATAGGATGCCCTGAAACCATGCTGAGACGGTGATAATATATCGTACTTTTCAATAAAACCCTTTAAACGGTTATGTAATAATGTTTCGAAAACCTTCGAAATAACGCTAACAACTGCTATAGGACGATAGTTCTCAATGTTTACTCTATCATTTTTCTTATATACCGGAATAACAACGGTTTTTTTTTAATATGGTTGGGTATTTTCCCGCACTTATTGCCCTATTAATCAAGTGTGCCATAGGGGCGGCTAAGTCTTCACATGTATCCTTTATCATGCTGATTGACAGTTGATCGCTCCCTACACTGGTTTTGTTCTTTAGATTTCCTATGATACTTGTTATTTCGGCGATATCTGTGTCTAAGAACACCATTGTGTTAGGAACACCTGGAACACACGTACATGAATCCGACAAGTCATTCCCGAACTGTTTGTCAAGGGCGTCCTGCACTACGCCCGAGAAGTAGCGACCGAATACTTCCACTATTTGTTCTGGATTAGTAATTGTTTCGTGATCGACTATAATTTTATCGATGCCATATGTTTTCTTTCTATTAAGCGTATCGTTCACAAGTTTCCATATACATTTTACCTTGTTTTGAGCACCTATATGTAGCAATTAGATTGTAAGTAGGATTGATTTGCTCAGTAATGATTAATTAGTAGTTTTTTAAGTGTTAAGAACATTAGAATATTTGAACAATTAGTCTGTAAGTATATTATAGAAAAAGTTTTAGTTTCTAAGTAATATATGTATTGTATATTTTAATAGAAATTGCTAATAAAGATTATTATTATTATTATTACGATGACATTTTCTACACCAATGGCTAATTGTATAATGTCTTCCTTTTAATTTTTCTAAATAACATGTATATAGACCTAATACCGCTGTCCTTTAAATGTAAAACGTTGGACAAATAAAGTTATTGTTATTATTATTAATAATATTAAGTTGTCGTGTGGACAACCGGTATCTTTTTAAAATCATTGTTTTGTAAAAGACCTTTTGGTTTTATCTATTTGAAACAATGGTATAATAAATATACCGTTTCTTCTATTTGAATAAATTCGATAATGCGCTTGACAAATGGATAAGTCACCTTTATTTTGATTTATCCATTTGTTCACGCACATTATCGAATTTATTCAAATAAAGGAAAAGGTATATTTATTACACCTTTATTTCAAACAGATCAGAAAATGCCGTTCACGAAACAATAATTTTATTAGGGGTCGAATTTCTCTCATAAATTCCAATTTATATGTAGCAACACCGGAAGCGCAACACAAATTTAAACATAACTTCTTCTCCAGTTCGGATAGGACACGGGTTCATACAGAGCGACAGCTGCACACGAAACAAGACTCACTCGAGTGAGAAATATTACAGGATCCAGAAAGAAAGGGAGATGAATATCTCTCCCCCTAACGCTTAAACGCAGTGGGGGGAAACAGAGAGGAGTGCAGAGATGGGCCAGTAGGTTGTTAGGTGATGGTGATTTGAGAAAATCCCATCTTTACGTTTTCCGTTTTTTTTTCTGTTCTTTCTACCCCGGAAGATCTTTTATTTTATACGCGCCCTTTAGCAACCGGATTCGACGGCTGTCGATATATTTTTTTTACCTACCACGCGTCGAATGCCCACGCTAAAGCCATAGAGAGGTTGGTTTGTGGATACGCGTATTAAGTAGGAAATGAATCTTCCATATCGAATTCGATGCGTGCTTTTGGTAGTGTTTTAAAGAGATAAGGTGGAAGAGGCAAAGCCGATTTGATGCTATTCGTATTTTAGTTAAGGTTCGTGGACAGGATAGTCAAGTCAGCCCTGTCTGTAAGAATTTGTATTCCAGATAAGTATCTGAGTATTTTGACCTTGTACTTGGAAAGACGACGGACCAGGTTTCCAATTTCCTTTTTCTCTTAAACTGTTTACCGAGATAGAAGTTAACTTCCGATCTTATTATGTGTTTCGCTAAAGAATAAAAAGAACCCACTGTTTTCTAAGTCTCTTAAATTCAAAACATTTTATATTTCATGCTCATTACCCTTGTTTATCAATACTGCAAGGGTCAGTCAATATCTAATGCTTCCTATTTTTCTCTGCTTAAATAAAATTAGTTAAGTGAAAATTTTGAATTTGGCGCTATTCCTCAAACTTTTTTCTACAATCCACAGCAATAGTAACTTTCTGCGTCAACAAGTAGGAGCACTGCAGCCGCTTGGAAAATGGCCGACATCAATGTTTGTATAGACTTAGACCATTTAAACATATAGACACGCCTTAACTATCAAGTAGTGAAGCAGACATAATTCTACGTGGATGACGTCACGGGTGGGCAAGATTCAACTACAAAGCTAGACTTTGTACTACAAAAGTAAAGAAAATCCTTCATTTTAATTTATTAAAAACCCCAATCTTCTTATTTGAAGAATATTTGTTTAAAAACATTATAATCTTGATATTTTAAGAATATTTGTAAAACAAAATCTGAATATATAACGCAGAAATTTCGTTTATCGTACCCTATCGTACTTAACTGAAATAACTATAAATTTTTGTAAAGACCAGTCAATTCCATTTACTTTTGGTTATTCAAAAATAAAACTCAAAGCAATTTGTGGTATACATTTATTATTAAGAAAAAATGATGTGTGGGCACCACACGACTTTCTTATACATATATGAATTTCAAATTATGCAAAGTTGTTCTAAATTAAGCTTTAAATACATTTATCCTCTTAAAAAAATACGCCTGTGAGTAAATGTGTACGAATTTTGAAAATTCTTTTATACAAAAATTATTTAAAATCCTATTCTAAGTACTTCTAGTCCCTTAATCTCACAGAATGCATACATCGTGAGATATTCGCAAGAGAATGCTACTCGCTAAGAGTAAAGGTATTACTTCCGGTCCAAATTTTGAAAAATTATTTATACAAAAAGTATTGGAGATTAAGTTTTAAATATTTTTATACTCTTAACGTACCTGTCTATGCTTGCGAAATATTAAATGGAATTATTCTCATTTCCTACTCATGTCATTTGATCTGAAAACTTATAAACTGTTAATATTCTGAATGCCATAAAGTTAATCTTTTACTACACATTTAGTATTACGCCAGTATAAATAACTTCATTAAAAATGCATTTAATAACTCGCTTTTAATATAATTCAATGCATACGATAAATTCTATGCCACATTATTTAATGTAATAAATACCTTGATATACTGCCAGCCAGTAAAGTAAATATAGAAGTATTAAGAGAAAACAAAAAGAACACTTTCATCACAATATCCTCAGGATTTACGCCCTATTTAAGTTGGAATGCACGTTTACGAGCCGAAACAATACTTTCTTGGCGAACTCGTTAAACTCGACGACAATATTGTGTTCAATCAGTTGCTTAATTAAACTTCCTACCAATGCTTTAATTTATACGACTACTTAGATTGAATTTGGCTTGCTATAAATGTACAACAAGAAAATACAAATTCCGAATATAATTAATTTTATGATTTTTATTTCCCCTTCATTCTCTAGAATAGGTTTTTCTTTTAAATATTGTTTAAAGTAAACATATTTTTATTTTAAAAACATAATGTCTATATATACAACAAAAATACACCGTGCCTTCAAAATCCTACTTCATTAAAGTTGGCTGTTTTTTAAGTAAATAAGTAATCAGTGTTGATGTACAGTTCTGTGCAATAAAGTGGCGTACCAGTCTTATTGCTAATTTTGATATTATTTTCTTAGTGTGAAAGAGGCTTATTTTTTCCTGTATTTGAAAGGTCAAATAATGCCTTCATTATTGACATTAGTTGTCAAAATGATTGGTTCTGATTATCTATTTTCTTGATGACTATTTTATTTAAAATTATCGTTTGTAAAGGTTATCTCAACAGTAAATAAAATTTATTATGTTGTATAATTGTTTAATATTCAACATGAAAAATAAAGTATAAATAAAACTAAATATAAAAATAAAACAAGAAAAAATTTTACTCATACTGTCATTTCCCTCAATGACTGTCTTTAAACGATGAGGCATTGAATTAATTAATTGCCGCGCGTAATTTTCATCTGTTGCTAATTTTTCCCACGCATTTTCTATTGTATCCCAAATATGATTCACGTTTTTGAAAACGAATATTTTAGGTAAGGTAACGACGTGTAACATTGTCAGTAGGGAAACATTGACACATATTCAAATATCCTTTCTAGCTCCCCGACAAATTAAAATTACGTCAATAAAAGTTCATCATAAATTATGGACAAGTTTTGCAATCTGGTAGTGTGAGGCGAGAAGTTGATTAATACTTGTTATAGAAATCCTTAAACATCAAGACAAAGCTTGCAGTGTGAAATATTGGTCGCCGTGTAAAAAACTTTTGTTTTGAATGAAAAAAGTGCAGTTTTTGGGGTAATTTAAATGTAAGGTAAACTGATGTTGTAACACATTACGAACATTATCTGTCGATTTTGCGATTTGTTTGCATTACTTAAAATAAAAAATTAAAAAGTGTTTTGAGATTAACTTTGACAGGCTGTCAATGTTTCCCGCTAAAAATATGTCATTGTTTTTTTTATAGAATTCAATAATTACACTATTTGGGATCAACTGTTTACGCCATGCCTAGAGCTAAGCAAAATCCAGGATGTAGATGCTATAAACACTAGTGGCGGCTCAGCAGGTTGTGTTGGAGCACGTACATAGACTAGACTGATTCGTTTATTATAATATAATAATAATTAAGTTAATTAGATTAATAAGAGAGTAGTGAGTTAATAATGTGTGACCTGAGTAAAGCTTTTGACAGCGTTCCTCATGATAGATTGTTGGACAAGCTTTATGCTTACGGGATTAGGGGTGTGGCCTATGAGATACTTCGATCATATCTCCAGGATCGACGTCAAACGGTATGGTGGCAGAGCAACACTTCCGAATGGCGCAATGTGAATTGTGGAGTGCTTCAGGGCTCCATACTTGGACCCATACTATTTATTATTTATATAAATGATTTACTTTCTAAATTAACCTGCGATGCCTACTTGTATGCTGATGATACATCTCTATTGATTAAGGGAAATACCAACGACTTAAGTGACATAAGAGAAACTGAAATGGAAAAAGTAAAAACATGGTTTTCCAGTAACAAATTAAAATTAAATAACGAAAAGGCTAACGTACGTGCTTTCCCAATGCATCAATATCAGACTGGGGACGGAGCAACCTTTTTGGGGATACACATAAGCGATGGACTAAAATGGACTGATCATATAAATATACTGTGTAGCAGACTGAGCACAGCAATATATACAATGAGAAAAATGAGGAACGTTGTTTCCATTCAAGCTGCAAAATTGGCCTATTTTTCAAATTTCCACAGTCCTGCATCCTATGGTAAAGTCATGTGGGGGAGTAGCTCGTGTATCCAGACTGTTTTACTACTACAGAAAAAAGCTGTTAGAGTGTTGTGTGGCCTACAGTATGGAGACAGTTGTAGAAACTATTTTAAACACCAGCAAATACTTACCATCATAAGTGTATACATTCTCGAGTGTGTGAAATTTGTGCATAAGAACCTGCATCGTTTTGAAGAAAAAACTCCATGTATCATGAACACGACACCAGACACAAATACGAATTAGCGATTCCACACCATCGTCTTGCTACAACCCAACAAGGGATCGGCTATTGGGGACCGCAGCTGTACAATCGTCTACCTGGGGAGATAAAGACTTTGGGCGTCACTGGATTTTCCAGAAAGGTCAAACAGTTGCTGCTTTTGCATTCGTTCTATACTGTTGATGAATACCTGGAGCAGGTATTTTGATCTTGATTTTAATTCTGATTTTATGTTAGTAAGTTGATTATGTTCTGTGTCATTTTGTTAGGAGTTGACTTGTTTATACTATTGCATTGAATTTTATCTTATTTATGTACATGTGTGCACTTTCATGTATATGTAATGACGTGTCATGTGATTTACATTATTATGACTAATAAAGACTGATTACTGTCTTGTCTATGTATGTGCCCCAACAAAACATACTCACCAGCCGCCACTGATAAACACTATAGTGAAAATAGCATGAAAAGCGCATTAGATTGTGTTAAAATTAATAAAACGAGCGTCAAAAGAGGTTTAGCCTTGGCATGTGGCATTGATCGAATTGAGGAGTCTGGAATTTATCCTTTAAATAATGTCAAAATTTTAGACAAATGTGTAACAGCCACTTTACTGACTCCGTCCACAAACGATTATTGTTCAATTCAAGATACACCTACTAATAGTAGAGCTATTGCGCCCACAACTTCCAGGCACAAAAGAATCACAAAATGTTGTGTCATCCTTAACAAAGAAGTTGGGTTTTTTATGTCTGTTTGAACAACAGAAAAAAAGACTGATGAAATGCATAAAAGAGAAGCGGGTGCGACGTAAATATGCGGAATGTCTGACAAGTGAAGAATTTCGATGATGATCCTTGATCAAGCGGGACGAGACAAAAAAAAAATTACCGAAACGATCTCGCAAACAACTTCAAAAGAAGCTTGTAACAAGTAGTTTAGACAGCGATTCTAGTTTAAAATTAATTAATAATTCTAACATTGACATCACTGACGAGACTGACCCTAATGCCATAGTATTCAACATGGAGACAGGCTATGATTTATGTGAAAATAGGTTTTTGGGTTCTCCTTACATTTCAGCTCGAAAAAGGTAGTGCAGAAAAGTGTATTATATCGGACAAGTTCAAAGCATTGAAAGCACTAAATATACCACTAAATGTACTATTAAGTTCTTGAGGAAACGCAACATTATTTTGTGTATGCGAATGTCCGCGACGAGACACTAGTTTCAGAAGAAGATATTGTCAAGGTTCTTCCAACCCCGATCATTCGGAGGGGAATGCACAATTTTAATTTTGAATTCTTGTCTTCTGCGGCTAGAAAACCTCTAATTGTTTATTAAACCTATAAAAAATTGTTTGCATCCAGATTATTATTTTTTCTCTTTGTAATTTTTACAAATTTTGAAAACTATCATAAATATTTTGAAGATCATAGCCTTTCGCATGTCATATACATACCTTAAATGCGCCTAAAATTGACATTGTACAAAGTTAGATGGGGGTGTCAATGTTTTACCATCGTCGGTCAACATTGACCCTTTACATTGTTTGGTATATATTTAAAAAAAAAAAAACGCGCGAAAACTCAATCATATAAATATTATGCAAAAACCAACATTGATGTAGGTATATTATTTGTTGCAGAAATTTCGTTATCTATTAGTAACTTATAAGAATTTGAAAAAATAAAATTTGAAAAGATGTCAATGCCCCCCCGCCTTACCTATATATTTTCTTCGTTAATAAACGCCATATATTCTCAGTAGGGTTCTTATCTGGGATGTTAGTCTGCAGCGTTATTATTACCAAGCCATATTCTAGCTGAAAGATATCGAAATGAGTTATCACTTTTTTTTTTACTTACTATTATATTAATGAACTCCATAATGTTGAACTTACGGAAGGATATTGCCAGCAAGATAATGCACCAGCGCACAAATATCGAGAAACAATAGCTTTTTTGCAACAATTTTTCGATACAAAAATTATTAATTTTCGTCCAAGATCTTTTAAACTATTTTTTTTCCATATTTAAAGAATACCATTTTGAAGACCAGACATTACACAATCGAAGAGCTTTGTAATCCTATTGTTAATTCTTGTGCTGACATAACTGAAAAAATCCTAATAAATCGCTTTGAAAGCGTGAAGCGTAGAGCTCCACTTTGTCTTCAAAATAATGGTCAACATTTCCAACATTTTCATTAGTATTATTTTATCTTAATTTTGACTATTGTAATAAAAAAAATTTCAATAACTAAATTACTTATTATTACACACATTTACATGACATAACCTTTGTTCCAAATCAAGCATGTTTTAGAAAGAATCAGTCTTACTGTTATTATGGACATTTGTTATGACGGGCGTTTTGTGGTGGCAGTTTTTCTAGATTTTCGTAGAGCTTTTGAAACTATTGACAATGTCTTATTAATTAGTAAAGTAAAAGTTTTAGGAATTATGAACATGGTTGGATATTGGCTATTTAAAATCATATTTGACAGATAGACTACATAAAGCAAAATGCAGTAATAATTAACTTTGATATTCCTCAAGGAAGAGTACTGGGTCTACTGCTGTTTAATATTTACGTAAATGACTTAGTTATGAGTATGAAACTTTGCAATATTTGTATGTTCGCAGATGACGCCATGATATATGTATGTGGAGAAAATTTATGTAAATCAAATTGTTAGTGATATTAATGAAAATTTATCGTTATACATTTGGCTAGTAAATTAAAGTACAAGACTGTAGGCCGCAATTATATATTAAGGGGGAGTGCTGACTACCTCAATCAGTGTTTTCCAAATCCTGACTTTATTTTTTGAAATAGTTAGACAATTATTTTTTCGAATTACTTTAAAAAATAAAAGAAATATCATAGTTCTTTTTCCGAAAATATATGTAGAAAAAAAAATAAAAACTGAAATTATACAAATATCCGAAAATTAACGATACGACCATAATTAAAAAAATATTCTGACCACGTTCTTGAAAGAGTTGAAAAAATAATTTCTTAATTAAACCATTAAACTTATGATTTGGAAAATAGAATACATTCTGCAAGACTAATTGTTGGAGAAATGTTAAAGTGAAACATGGTACGGTTACATATGAGGCGCATAGGAAAGTCTGGAGTACAGCCTGACTCCAAGGTATTTCATGATTGGAGACAACAGTATTGAAATGTGGTAATGATAAGTCAGAGAGAGTGATGCACAAACTTTCGCGAGTAAAGTTTTACCTGCATTACTAGGTCCACGTATTTGAATACAATTTTTTTTTTCAATTTTCCTATCTAAAACTTTATATAAAATGTTTAAAAAATAATAAATACTATCGTGATCATAATTATATTGATGTGATAATAGTGAGTGTAATTTAATAGTAGATTCTTCTATGGAATAACAATAATCATAAATGTGACCTGAAGTACAACCAAATAGGGGCGTACATTGTAAGTAAAATTCAATTAATTCATTAATGCTTTTGTTACAAATTTCTCGTTGAAATATGTCAATAGCTAATTGTAAACGGTTATATGAACGACCAATTATTTTCAAAATATCGTTTTCAAGCCATTGTATAGTTTTACAAGAACTTAATAAGGGGCATACCGGGAATTTCTTGAAAAATTGGAGAATTTCCGAGATTCCTTTTTCCGGTTGATTTGAGCGTGATTTTGAATATTTTTTTGACGTCCGCGATCAGCCGAATGAGGTGTTGATACCGTTCCGGAATCAATGGTGTCACCACGAATTGCACAGATTTCATCATCTTCATCCATAACTGTTCCTTCGGTACCGTTTTCGCCTCTTTGAACGGAATTAATTTCATCTGCACTAGGAACTTCCCATCGGGTGCCGGCGAGGAAATAGTACAAACATTGTCGGGGGTATAAGAACAAATATACTCCGAGATGTTCGAAATATTCTGCAATAAAAAACATTATATTATTAATAGTTCATGAGTAATATAGTGTACTTTACCTCGTCCAATTCCTCCAGTCCAAATAGCTCGTCGTCTTCGGTGTCAGATAGGCAATCCTTGGATGCTGGAACAACGGCAGGTACCTGCTGTCCATCCACAGTCGTGAACGATGTGGAGATGTTGCCGCTCATCGTTGGGAGCGTGGTAAGAGATGATGAACAATTTTCCGAAGTATCGTTTTCGTTGTATGTTATTAGCGTATTGAATACCGTGTTCCAAGTTTCGGACGGGAAGAATGTCGTGGCAAATTCTTCGTCTAAGATTACACTGTCGAATGGCGTCCACGAATCGACGGTATCCAGGTTCCCGGATTCTATGTTCATCAATTTCTTCAGAGTCTTGAGTAACGGTAGTACTGTCGGTCCTAAAAGAATTATTAACTTCTTCGAACAAGCACTCAAGATCGTCCAGAAAATGTTCGGAGTTGGCCATATTGTTTCGATAATTTCGTATATATCTTTTAGTGTAATTTCAGACATTCTTTTTCCTATAAACAAGATATATTCATCCAAATTAATTAATGTTAGTATAGTAATGCAAATAAATTATAAGAGAAAATTATAGGGTTATTGGAGGTAAGCCGTATAATCGACGTCTCATATTTATATTGATTAAACATTCTTCACAGTCTCCCAGTGATCGGTATGTGGTAAAACGGCTGCTACACATAGTGCAAGTTCCACTAGCATCGATATTATGTTTAATTACATGATCGACACTTATATTCCAAAAACAATGAGAATGTATATCGACTTTTTCTAGCCATTCGATGGGGTGAACTTTAAAACCACAAGTAAGACATAAATTTGACGTGTATTCGCACCCAAATTCACTGACCGTGCCGGTATAAGTTGGTGGTGTCACAATAACATAATCAAAATTATTTTCTAAAGTGCGTAAATACACAGTAATATACTGCACTTTCTTGCAAGTCCATTGTTTGGAGTCCATCAGAAGGACCCGATATTCTTGTTCAGAACAAGGCGCATCATTATTAATGCGCAAACAACTAACGTCAAATACACGAGACATTTTATACAATACTTACAAACTGAACAACTACTTCAAACTAATTCACTTAAGAAAACTCTAATCTTATATACTTACGTTTGCGGTATTGAAACCTAGACAATTTTCTTTTGACCTCGCTGACATTCATGAACTACACCTTATAGCAGAAAATCTCAAACTGTTTTTCGGTTCGGTATTATTTTCTTATATACTAATTATTCCAAAATGGCGGCCGGGCGAGAAAAGCGAGACTGGAAGCTTGTCGTTAAGAGAAAAGATTCTTTCTCTTAATTCCAGCAGCAGCAGCAGCAGCAGCAGCAAGTTTGGCGCTTGCTCTTTTTTTATTTTTAAGCTTGTAGTTTTTCTTTAGAGCAAGTGCCAAACTTGCTAGTGAGAATGTAATAGAGACTGCCACGTTCCATATAGCTATTAGGATTATGTATTTCAATATATTCACGGATTTTCTAGGGAAATAACGTGATTCACTGTACAGAAGTTTGGCATCTTTGGAGTATGAGTTGTGTTCTGCCAGTGCTGAACCAGCTGTACTTAAAAATGTAGTCAACTTTCGTGTTCAGACTCACGAATTTTGATATTTTTGGTTGTATGTCTTTGTGCTAACAAACAATCACTTTTTCCCCAAAAACATAGATCATATCTATTAATTCCAATTTTAAGTATTTCATTTTGCACTTGACGTAAATTCATGTATTTACTTCCATTTAAACTGAAGCTATAAATCTAGGTTTACCACACAATTTTTGACACAAAGCGATTGCGATATTTTTTTACTATTGCTTCTTCATGAACTTCCAAACTGTTGGTTTCATGTTTTTTAAAATTCACTTATTTGTAAAAGGAAAATATTAGAAGTAACTCTTTTCGAAGAATTTTAGTTATACTCGTAGAGCAAGTCATGACAACTCATATTTTTAAGTCGTAATCGGGTTATGCAGATATAATATCCTATAACTTTTGCAATATCGCCCACAGGGGAAGAAAGTGATATTTATAATTAGTAAATTTGAAGTACTTCTTAGTGACATATAAATATACTGGGCGTTCCATTTACTTTTTTTTAGAATTTTTAACTTTAGCGAATAGTATCTAATTTAAAAGAACATGCATAGATATGTCGAAATAAGCATTAATTTCAAGTAATGAAAAGATATGTCTACTAATTGAGCTCGTAATAGGTATTTCATTATCAATCGTTATTTCATAGCAATTTTCAAATGTTGTACAATTTTTAACAAAAAATTGCCATATCTCGGAAACAGTTGGAAATCGACAAATACAAATTCATTTCAATTTAATCAGTTCATCATGGGCTATCATAAAATGTAAAAGAATGTATAGCATTTCATTAAAAAAACATAAGTTTGTGTTGGTTCGTTGTTGCCGAACACTATGTATAACCGAAAATGCTTTTAAATTGTAGAGCTTATGATTATCCACAGTTTTTGTATTATAAATTATTTGCTATCTGCATTATTATATACCAATAATGGACTTTACCGCTCCTCTGGGATACCCTGTATATTGTAGTAGATGGAATTATTTCGTAAAAATTCTGAATTTATCGAATTTTATGCCTGCAGTGTGCGTGTATTCTGGTATTAAAGAATTGAGCTGAACTCTGACCTCTTAAGCATTAATAAAACACACGCCATAATATATTGCTGTCACTGTGTCACCATGGAAATCAAATAACGTACATTTACTAATAAAAAATTTAGTGTATGCGTCTTTCGTCGCCACCAGAAGGGCGCGTTCGTGTCAGTAAATCGAAACGTCAAGAAAAATATACATAAGAAACTTGAAACGACCTGTCTACTGCGACGCCAAGATGACGAATAATGTTTTCCGGCGATTTCTTATAAGAAAATTGTCACCGTGAAATATATGGACTTTTAAAGTGAAAAGGTAACAAATAACCATCCTCTTTCTTCTTTCTTGCGTTTCTCACATTTCGCCTACGCCCGTATTTATTTTCCTCCTAACCGAATTTCCAAGTCTTTTGTTGGCGAGAAACGAAGGGAATCTACTCTTAGCGGGAGTTTGCGATTAATGCGAAAGAGTGAGGGCGAAGCGGATCTTCTCAACAACTGGTGGACGATACTTCTTCCATTTTTTACTGTCATCTGTTTCGAATATATTCAGCGTAAAATCCTCCTATTCAACCCTTATTATTTTTGTACAACTTTAGCGTGTAGGGCGTCGATTTTACACTGGAAGAAAAAACCGTGAACCCTTGGAAACATTGTATGGTATTTCTCGGAGCTTGTTATTGTCACAGAGGCAGAAGTATTAAACGAGGTCGAAATTTTATCTTGGCTATCGTCAAGGTCGTCGTTTTAATGTTAAATGTGTGAATTTTATTTCCATACAGTTACCTCAATACAAATCTAAACATCTTTCATAATATTTTTAATCTCCAGTGCTACCATAAAATATTATAAATTGTTCTATTAATTGAGTTAGCAGACGGTTCTTGGTGGAACATTTTGTTAGTAACTATTTTAAATAAAAATAAAATAAAACACTTGAAAACTTTCCACAATTTTTATTCACTCTGCGACATATGTTTCTGTATCTGCATATCATTTTCGAGCTTAACTAACAGCTCAATTTGTGTGAAGGGTATTATATATGCCGTTGTGTTTATTGCCTCTTTGTACATAACAAGGTCTATTCAAAAATAAATGGTTTACCGATGGGGAGCCCATTAAGCCCCCTTCTAGCTGAAATATTCATGGCAGATTATGAAGAAGAGCTGTTCAAAAGTAATAATAAATACATCAAACAAATAAAACATCTGGTCCGGTATGTAGATGACATATTCAGTATATGGTCAGGTACTGAAAGACAGGCACACGAATTCTAAACACTATTCATGAAAAGATCCAATTTACTATAGAAATAGAAAAAGAAACAAAATTAAACTTTCTAGATTTAACTATCACAAAAGACAATAAAAAGTTAAAATTCAGTATATACAGGAATCCCACATACACTGATACGATCATACCAGGTAATTCGAAACAATTTTGGCGCACAAAAACAGCAGCTCTACTTAGTTTCACACATTATACAATACATTCCACATATTAATTATAAAATTAACAGAATATTTAGGAAAATGGGAATCGAAACAGTTAACATAAATAAAACCAATTTAGGTGCTATGTTAGTCAATAACGAGGAATGAACTAAGCTTACCGACAAATCAGGTGTATATAAAATTAGTTGCACAGACTGTAAAGCTATCTATATCGGACAAAGTGGCAGAAAGATCGAAACTAGATTAAAAGAACATAAAAGATCAGTATTGCATAATATTAGAAATATAGGCTTTGCCGAACATTGTATAGATAATCTTCATTTTACCGATATAGATAGTTGTAAACTTATGCATAATGTGAACAAAGGTCCAAAATTAAATTTGTTAGAAATATTAGAAATTAAAATATCAATTCAAAGAAAAGAGAAAGTTATGAACACACATACACATTTTACAAACACACACAGACACCCATAATAGACATTCATGTACAAAGAGGCAATAACACAACGGCATATATAATACCATTCACACAAATTGACCTGTTAGCTAAGCTCGAAAATGTTATGAAGATACCGAAACATATGCCGCAAAGACTGAATAAAAATTGTGGAAAGTTTTCAAGAGCTTTATTTTATTTTTATTTAAAATAGTTATTATAAATTGTAACTAGATTGAATCTTGTATCAAACTTTTGATCGGTTTTGTATAGAAATGTCCTACACCCTTCCAAAAATTAAATGTCAAAACAAACAAAGCGCAGGCAAATATGGCGTCGTCGCGAGATTAATAATTATTCATCCTTCGACACTATTAGTAACAATTATTTGTGATGCTAAAATGATTGTAACGTCTCTTAATAATCCAGCAAAGTTTCGGATAAACATGAAGAAGGGAACTGCCTCTAGCTCAATCGTGTTTGTGGGGCGTGGATTCACATATCACGTACAAGTGGTTAAAATAAAAAACGTTATTCAATCTAAATTGGTGCACAAAAGTAAATATAAAACATCGGTAAATTATATATAATTCAAAGGCACCCTAATCTTGGTCCCTGTAATAGCAATGCTAACTTTTCAATTCAAACAAAATTCAATGCTAGTGATAGTTCGAGATCTGTTACTTGACACAAGTCTTACAATATGTGCTCAACATGTTACAACACTGTGCTTAAATATTAAATGAAACACTAAACAAATGAACGTATAAAAAAATGAAAATTCGGCTTAATAAAAACTAATGTTAGAAATTAAAGGCTGAGATGGCCTATCGATAAAGATAAAGTATGTCAAAATTCTAATTATTAAATACAAATATGTAACTTCGCCTTAATAAATTCGACATTTCTATACGAAAATATTTCTGCAATTATATAATTTTCAAAATATGTAAAATGTAAAAATATGTATATTGTAATTACGTGTAATTAACTATTTTAAAGTAAATGCTGTCCAGAGGTGCCTACGTAGCATAAAACATGATGGTCACATGACGTACGTGCTCAAATTTTAAGTTAGCTTGAGATGTTCACCTGTTCAAAGCATGTTTTCTAGTCAAAAGTACGATATTTGGACTGTGCATGCCGTTTGGTTCCTATAAAAGCTGAGGCATTTTAAATATTATTTTAACATGACGAACTGTTAACCGCTTCTCATGTTCCTATTGACCGCTTTCTGTTATACCTGTTACTGCTAGCCGTGCATGCACCCGTCAAGCAGTAGACAATAACCCGCTATTATCCATTACTGCTGACTGAGCATTCACCCGTCGAACAGTAAACAATATCCGGCAAATACACGCTGGAATAATAGTAAAATTTAGATGCACCTTTCGCCATAATAGCTCTTCCAATGTCAACTTCATTATATTTGAATCTCAGTTTACTCTAATGGACTTACTCATGCGATTTCAAACCGTTGTGATCTACGATCTACATGTAAATCATATCAATCCAGCGGTACGTATTTTGAAAATAGAACTCGTTTCATCCCAGTATATAACTTATTGATATCTGTAAAGTATGTAACAGAAGAAAACAAAATTCAAAAGTATTTCATCGCTAGCAATTAACGTACGAAATTAAAAATTCTTGATGATTATTTGTGGTTATGTCCTATTGGTATGCATAATAGGTGAAGTGTCTATTAAACTCGAGGGGAACATTTTATCTGAATCTCCCCTACTTCATGTAGTTTTTGTCTAACGTCTATTACTTGTTGATTCTTCACATTGCAAATTACTTAAAAGTATTAGAAGCGCGTATGCGACTCATTTAGTTTTTCGGATCTTCAGCAGTCTAATACCACAGCCAACTTAAACAATGTAATCTTAGATCTTATTTTTAATACTGATAGAAAAGCTTTTGTAATAAAATCCTGTCAAACTCCATCTTGCATTGATAACCATAACCCACCATTACTTATTAAGTCAGCTCTCTAAAGGAACCGTTGCTGGTAATATAACATCAAAAAGGTACTTTATGATAATGGTAATGAATATTTTATCAAGTTTGACTGGAATTGGAGCTATCGATCTCATCATGCATCAATTTGAATAAGAAAGAGATACCAGCAACAGCTCTTCTACATTCCAAACGGGGTATATTAAAACGCGTTAGAAGTTCGTTATGATCACATTCATGAGAAGGATAGAAACCATCAACAGGAAGTGATAAAAATTTCAGAAAGTTTCTCTGAACAGCTTCAAGAAAAATCTCATGGGCTTCATAAATGGATTCCAAATCTGTGAACCATACTCAAGTCTTGACCTAACTAATGCAAAATATAAAGATATTAAATCAGTTATATTAGAGAAGGAACGACGTTTCTAATAATGATGCCATGCCAGAGATATGTTCAACAAACGTAAACCTCATGTCAAATTTAATGCCAAGGTATTTAAGCGAAGTAGTACGGGTAAAAGCTTGCCAAAGCATAGGTAAATCTTACTGGCTGCAGCCTCTTCGTTTATGAGACTACCTTACATTTCGAGAAGTTTAGAAGTTGCAAATTATTACGTCGGCACCAACCGACAATGTTGTCCAATTGTTCCTGTAGAAGGAGGCAACCATCGTTACTGTAAATACAGTGAAATATTTTTAGATCGTCAGCAAATAATAACTTCATTGATTTGACTCAGAGCAGCAGATCATTAATAAAGATCAGGAACATTAATGGACCCAGATTAGACTCCTGTTGTACACCCATTATAGAGATTTATTTTATTTCTTTTTTGGAAATTTGATTGATTTGGTTGATTCACAACATCATGTTTAGAGAAATGCGTAGTATAGCTATGTATATTCCTATATATTATATATATATTATATTTGTTATGCTGCACTGACGAAACCAAACTAGGTAGAAACATATATGTCTGTAGCTACAAATACATCTTAACACATACATAGTTGCATCGTTGATTGTTTATGTATTTCAATCAAAATTGTACATGTTTAGGTGAACCTAGGCCATTTTGATAGGATTACATGGGTAAGATCGATTGTCCTATGCTTATTTGCTTTCATTTACATTTATACATGACTATTTTACATTCTATATTGTTATATTATCAACAGTTCTACTCTTAATTTTTCTTTACATAGTTGCGTCGTTGTTATTTGTATATTTGGATTGACTGAACAGTTTGTGGTAGATTCCAAGCCTTTTGATGTGACTATATAAGTAATCTCGACTGTCCTATGCTTATTGATTACATTTTCATTTATACATTTTGATTTACATTTTATATTTGTCATTGTTTTCTAATTGACAACCAGTTGTCACATTGTTATTACTTTTAATTCATTGTATGCCACTACTACCAAGAAGATTTTCAATTTTTCAATACTTTTGTATAATTGGCAAAGAATTGTAATATATTTTATTAACTGCCTGGTTGAAATAAGGCATTTCACAGTATTAAGTATTTACACAGTTGTTTTACACTTGGACATTTTGGATTGACATTTTAAGGTAATACTATACTTTTTATTCACATATTAATGCTTTAACATACACCTTCTTTGTTATGCTGCAATGACGAAACCAAACTAGGTAGAAACATATATGTCTGTAGCTACAAATACATCTTAACACATACATAGTTGCATCGTTGATTGTTTATGTATTTCAATCAAAATTGTACATGTTTAGGTGAACCTAGGCCATTTTGATAGGATTACATGGGTAAGATCGATTGTCCTATGCTTATTTGCTTTCATTTACATTTATACATGACTATTTTACATTCTATATTGTTATATTATCAACAGTTCTACTCTTAATTTTTCTTTACATATTTGCGTCGTTGTTATTTGTATATTTGGATTGACTGAACAGTTTGTGGTATATCCCAAGCCTTTTGATGTGACTATATAAGTAATCTCGACTGTCCTATGCTTATTGATTACATTTTCATTTATACATTTTGATTTACATTTTATATTTGTCATTGTTTTCTAATTGACAACCAGTTGTCACAATGTTATTACTTTTAATTCATTGTATGCCACTACTACCAAGAAGATTTTCAATTTTTCAATACTTTCCTATATATTTAGACTTATGGTGTTGCTTATATGCTTATATGTTATACTGTTGTGCTTGGTATTTAGATAAGATGTAAGATAAGGAATAGTTGTAGTCTAATTTAATTTACTACGTTTATATGAATATAGAAACAATATAGGACTATTCCTGCTGTATCTTTAAAAAAGTAAATAAATAAAAATTAGCAAATCATTATGATTTTATAATGTTCAAGTTTTCACTACCTTCAAAGAAATGAAAAAATTAGAAGCCTTTCTGATATGCTTAACAGGTCAGTTTGACACTGTTATAAATTGCCCGCCTCATTAGAAATCGGGAGGTCGTGAGTTCAAATATCACCCGTTGATACATTTTCAAAATTAAAAATTTACATAATTAAATAAAGAATTATAATAATAATGTTTAACACCGAGAAAAACTAATTTTAAAAAGATTTAAAATTTAGTACTGTTATAAACTACTTATAGGTTTTTAAAGAACTTTTTTATGATTATTTTTATTCGACATTTTCCCAGATTACTGGAATCTACTCAGAACCGAATGGAAGTCCATGTAAGCTCATGTTATTAAGCGACTAGATTGAAACGGTTTATTAAGCTTTTAGCATCTCAAAGGCAGTACTCGAAATCATTTAATAACGATATCCATATAACCTAGGCAGACTAACTAATTTCGCGTCAAACGAAACTAGGTCTGCACTTTACAGCGAACCCCACGTAATAAAAGATCCAGGAAAGAAAAACACCACCGTCGATCTTCAAGCTCAAAATATAGTGTAAGTACGAGCTGCGGAATTATTAACGCGAGCACGGCATGATACTTGCGTGCATGACTGGAAAAATGAATGAATTCGAGTCCATGAATACGAAAGCAATTCTCGTTAGATAAAATAGCGGGAGGAAATTATTCTCGAAGAGAAAAGCTCAAACATAAATGAACAGTTGTGCGGGGTAATAAGATGCACCGGTAGGGTCGTTCAGGACGTCTGGAATGGAGAATCAACGTGCAGTGCAAAATGCGAAATCTACTGGAGGAATACGACTAACGTGCAGCTGGAATCACGTAGGCAATTGAATTTAATCCTGGAAGGCGCTTCCGAACTTCACATTGAACTTAATGGGAGGTGATATAAAGTCTAGGTGTATTTTGTTTATAATTCAATCTAACCGTTCGTGGTGAGCATACATAGTCAATGTTAAATGTATAATTGTACAGATAGAAGTAACTATTAACTAACACGCAATTAATTAATTGATGCGGGAGATACTTGTTGAAACTTTATAGCAACAAATAACAACACTGGATTTGAGAGTATCAAAATGTTATTTATAGTAACCACTACAATATTGTTACGTTACACTGTAGTCATTAGGTAAATGAAATACTAAAGCTAACATTAATTGGTTCCTACTTATACAGGCTAAGTCTCCAGAACTTCTTTCCTCCGATTGTGACAGGCGTATGAAATTTTGGGAAATAATGATTAACAAATATCACAATTACCAGATACTTTTTAATAATTAACAGGCGAAAAATCATTTTTTCTATTCCGGTGCTATAAAGTTCACTTTACGACACCCGTTTTGGTTGTATAAAGTATTACTTTATCGCACGCTAATTTTATTTTTTTGAAGTTGGTAACAAAAAAAAAATGGAACCATATCGTATTTAAATGTCAAAATATAAGCCTTTAAAGTAACAAAAATGTGCAATAAAATTGTACAAAGAATAAAAAGCACACATGCTAACATTTCACTTACTAATTAGCAATATAAATTGTTAAGCAGAGTTGGATGATAAGTTTTCGGATGCTACTATTGACATTTACTTACCATGTTGAATAGTACAACTGTTATAAAAGTTTGTTTTGATAAATATGTAGAGAGTTTGTGGACGAAAGATTTTGTAAATTGTCTTCTGCTATTTTGCGAATCTCTGGGGGCGTACAGTTATTTATTTCGTCCTTTTTGTTGATAATTTGAAATAATTTATTGTATAAATCAGTCTGAATTTTAAACACAATTACATATAGCACCACCGATATTCAAATATTTAAAACGTTCTACTTAAAAATCAGAGTAACCAACTTCAAAAAAGCAAAATTTCTAAAATATTCGAACAAAACATGTCTCTTATTTTAAGCTTTTTTGCACTTTTAATAACCGAAATAGAAAAAATAGTATAAAATACACGTTTCATAAGACATTTTGCGCACTTGTTCTTTAAAAAACTCGCCTAGCGGCTCGTTTTCTAAACTTGAACGCGTGCGCAAAAATCGTGTCTTATGAAACTTGTATTTTAATATACTATTATGTGCATGGTCATTATAATCGCGCAATTTATCGGTATTGGTGGGGTGAAATCAACGTTGGAATATATCTGCGCGACCGCAATATCCAATGAAAGTAAATGTGCTGGGGGCGGTATCCTTGAGAATGAAATAATCGGACCTTTTTTTATCAACGGTAATTTAAACAGGAATAGGTGTTTAGAGTTGATGCAAAACAATATTATTCCAGCTGTACAGGAACGATTTAATATTAATGAAATATGGTTTCAGCTGGACGGTTGCTCCGCGCACAGCACTCGTAATTTGCCCACTTTTTAAATAATGTCTTTGGAGATACATGGGTAGGCAATTTTAGTCCTATTAAATGGCCACCACAATATTCTAATCTAGCTCCGAATAACATTTTTCTATTGCCCTTTTTAAATAATTCATTATACGGTTGCGGTGATCAACGTCCATCTAATATAGAACAATTACGCGCCAAAATTATTAAATTTTCGAATAATGTTATCCCGGAAATGTTAACAAATGTCCTTCGAAATCAGTTAATTATTTATTAAATACTTAAATAAGCCCCCATCTTGAGCTGAGTAATAACCGAGCCTATTATAAAATAGGCTCGGTTATTACTCAGCCTATTTTATAATAGGCTCGGTTATTACTCAGCTCAAGATGCGGGCTTATTTAAGTATTTAATAAATAATTAACTACTTGTAGAAATTCATTTTTCTTTAATAATTCCTTTCTTAACTTCCAATTAAATTCATTGTTTTTGATTTATACTTATTGAAACACTATATTTAGTGTCATACAAATTTACTGTTAACTTTCAAAATTCTAGTTTGTTTCCTTTTACTTTCTTATACGTAGTATAACGAAGTATTGTGATGATGAAAATTTTCGACCTCGAGATTTTTGCAGATGTCCACGTTTTGAAGTCCCGTGATTCCGAAAAAGTGGTTTTTAAAAAAAGTCTCTCTCTCTCTCTTTGTGTGTGTGTGTGTGTGTATGTCAGTATGTGTATGTGACCACGATAGCGATCAAACCGCTATAGATATCAATTCCAAATTTTGTGTTTACGAATATAATCACCCTCTTGAGATCTGATTAGTTTTTCAGTAAAATCGGTAGACTGGAAGTAGCAGTTTACTTCAGTCAAATAATCGAATTTTGCCAATATTTGGTCAACTACTAAGTTTAAACAAATTTATATAGAATTCATATGTACTTAAAATTAAAATTGAGAACAATTTTATTTAAAAAGTTTTTAGAAAGTCCTACCGGAAATAGGTCTTTTACTCCTATCGAGAATCAGTTTTTTGTGAATATTTCGCAAGTCTTGCTTTTTAGACAGGTACGTTACGAATATAAAAGTATTTAGAACATAATTTTCAATATCTTTTGTATAAAAAAAATTTCAAAGTACAGATCGAAAGTACCACTTTTACTCTTATTGAATAGCGACTTTTTGCAAATATGTCGTAAATTATGCATTCTATATATATTTATCAAGAGTACAAAAGTATTTTTTGCTAGATTTGCAATATTTTTTGAATAAATGAAATTTCAAAATTCGGACTGGAAGTAACACTTTTACTCTTAGGGAGTATCATTTTTTTTCGAATATCTTGCAAAGTATGCATTCTATAACGATTTATTAGAGAATAGAAGTACTTAGAATAGGATTTTGAATAATTTTTGTGACAAAAATTCTTAAAATTGTATAGTTTGAAACGCTCATACGTATAAGAAAGTCGTGTGGTGGCCACACCTCATTTTTTTATTTTATAATACGTCAGAATTGTTTACTTTTTATCTTAATAAAAGTTTTGCTATTGTCACTTTTTCTAATTTTATATCTGTTGTGTCTCTTATCTTTTATATTTTAAGGCAAAAATTATTGTTTTTAAATTTTTATAATTGTTGGTCATTTCTTTTATTTACTCATATAATTTGGGAAGCTGTGATGAAATCCGTTACTCAAATTATTTGGTGCGATTATCTGATGCTTCAACAAGTCTCTACTTATAAATTTTCTAGGTAGTGTTTTTTTATTGTTTAATATTATTTCCATCTTTTCTAAAGTAGTACTGTAAAGGACATTATTCTTGGTCAAAGAATTTGTTATTAATATACGTAATTCACAGTGACAGTAGCAATTTTCACGGACAAACACAGTAAGGATTTCTGCGGAGTCGAATTTAACGTAGCTCTAATGTCAGTAACAGAGCCCCCCCCTTATTCTCCGACTTATAGTCGACCAGCTATGTCTAATATATTATATATTATTACATTAATTTCCGGTCACTTATGACGGTATATACGAGAATTTCCGCACAAAATAAGGAGCTATAAGACAAAGGAAAACGACATACATTAAATATAATTCGAGACAACGAAAAACTAAAAGAAAATACTCACCAGATATATATTTTACGGATCGCATACAATTATCTGACAAAACGTTGAGCTCATTTTACGAAATGATATAAGAATTACTTCACCAAAGGAAAAAAGCAGTGACTAAATATTAATCGTAATATCAATCTGCTTCTACTTCAAACAATCGATCAAAAACAAGTGAATCGGAAAGACGTTCACATGAACTTCCAATAAAGATCAATAGCGCCGGACGAACAATTGGCAAACTACGGAAACAGTTAAAAATGATACTGTCGATACTTGTAAACAAGAAGCCTACTAATTACTAGGAAAGAAAGGAAATATTAAAAGAAAATTCTCTAAGACAAAACAAGAAGTAAAAGTACTTAACTGAAATTAATTCTGAGTAGATGCGAAGGTAAACATCTATTAAACGCTAAAGACCGTTCTCGTCAACAGATCGCGGACAACCCATAAATAAGAAATTACATTAATTACTATTTAAATTAAAAATACAGAAATGCATTACTACTAAATATGATTACATGATGGATAAAAATAAATCAAACGAAATTTGCTACCCTCAAAACGACAGAAAACATAACAATAATCCTACCAAAATAAATAAAAGAAACAAAATTCTAGAATATACAGAAGTGTTAAAAATTAACGTAACACACTGTATGTGTAGCATATGAATGGAATTGGCCATTTTTAAATAAATCCTGCAATAAAAGAAATAGATAAAATATATTAATTTTATTGTTTAACATTCAGTGTAATTCAGTTGATATTATAATATTTAAAAAAATAGACACTGTAAGATTAAACGAAGTATTGGCGAAAACAATACATGGATATTGATTTATTATTAAAGTACATATATGCAAATATTTAATAATACAAAGTTACACACCGCTCCTTTTTTAAAAAAAAGTTTGCAAAAACCGATAAACCTTTGTAGTAGCCCACTTTGGTAATTACAGTCTATTATAAAGTTAACAATAAATTTATAAAAATTACCTTTTAAATTTAATAAAGCGCTAACCGTGTTCATTACAATAACTACAACGATATTTTTCCAATTTTCACATCTCCTCTTTGAGCTAAATTATGTGTCATAAACACTTGGTGGAAACCAGTCTTCGTGCACGAACGTTATCGAGAAATTCCCTTGTAACAAAGGAGCCAATCGTGTTAATGTGTCTTTGTGTGGGATTTCCCTTTCGCATTGTATTGATGAAAAACAATCTTCAATAACAAGGACGCACTTAAGCAGCGAAAGGGACGACCTTGTTCCATCCGATATGGCTGCATTCAGCAACAAGTTGCGTGAACGTAAGGTTCAGGATAAGGAGCTGTCAGTGGAAATTGTGTCGTTAGCTTTTCTGTACAATCACCGGTTGAGAAGCGATATCTTATGTTTAAGAAAATTATTTTGTTTCTTCTATTCACTTTTTTCCTATATTCTAAAACTAGAATGTAAACGAATACATTTTAAATGATATGTGAAATTATATATAAGGTGAAGAAAATGTGATAAGATTAATATAACAATAATAATGTAAGCTTTATTGCATTTAAAATTTACATTTAGTTGTCAGTGTCGACAAGCGTACAGTGAATACTACTTCATGACACGTGTCGTAAAATTAAAGAATTCTTTGGTAGAAACAGTGTTTTAGAAAAACAAAGATATATTAGCATTAAGATAAAGTGTTGAATTGTAAGTGACAGAAGAAGGCTAGGTTAAGAAAAGGGACTAGTCCTGTAATTTTGAAGAAAATAAATTGAGTTAAAATTAATAGTGAAGCAAATAAGTAGAGGACAAGACCAACAAAATCATGAACATCGACAATAAAACCCCGTCAATAATTAATGTGTGTGGGTGTGAAAAGATAGCAGCAAAACAAATTCTGAGATAAAGTACATGAAGCACTGTGTGGAAAGAAAGACAACGCCATAATAAAGGTTTTTCTGTCAGAAGCAGAGATGAGGAAACAATACACCCACTACGACAGTTTGGAAATTCTAATGAAGAATAATAATAATAGGATTGTTTGTGGAACTAGTTCCCAAGAGACTCTTTCTTCGAGAACAAAAGAAATCTCTCAGATTGCAAAGTGTAAAAATGAATAATAATATTAATAAAATAATAATAATAATAATAAACTTTATTGGCCCACAGACAGAACCCATTTACAGGACAAAACAATAAATAAAGTATAGTACTGTGCAAACAAAAATATCAGCGTATTTCCAAAAACAAAAGGTATTATATTAGCACATAAACGACTAAAAGCTAAATAATCAGGCAACATATATATTAGAATATATTACTTAGCATTGTAACCATCAAGCACCCTGACTCAACTTAGAAAATTAGTCACTGGTAAAATTACTAATAACTTTATAGGGAAGGAATAGAGAAGAGCCATGGCAGCAGACAAAGAATTAAATGTGGAAGGGGTCAGAATATAAAATATTTGTATTTTTTGTCAATTCGTTCGAGCTCTGGCAACTAAAAACTTATCAGTCGAACATTGGCACCAAAAAGTCCACGTCCGACAAAAGGCAGTGCGAGTCAATTTCATTATTAATTAATTTCCTTAAATACCCCGCACTGGCTATCTTCTTCCTTGAAGTCAAGCTTATGAAATTATGGATATTTAAGAGTGCATCAAAATCAGTTCCACGCGGGGGGTAAACGCCGCTCATTCTAAATGATACATATTTTAAAAATATCTTCTGTACTCTCTCCAAAGCTAGTTGCTGGTACACGGAGCAGGGATACCACATTATTGATGCGTACTCCAAGTTTGGACGAACCAGTGTATAATATAGGGTGGTAAATGTTGAGAGATTCGAGAAGCCTCTGCATGACATTAAAAATCCAAGCGTGCGTGAAGCAGAAGAACAGCGAGTAGTCAAATAAAACCGGTTTGTTAATTCTTGAGAATGTCACAACTGCACATTTATTAATATTTAGCTTAATTTTGTTTTCCTGACATCAGTTGCTAATAATCGAAAAGTTTTTTGTAATTGATAGCAATCGGACAAGTCGTTAATTTTCGAGAATATTTTCAAGTCATCGGCGTAAGCAAGTACCCCACAATCCAATAGATTAATTAATATCATTGAATAATAAAGGTCCTAGATTGTATCCTTGAGGTACCCCCGATATGATGAATACGTTGGAACTGTAACCATTGTAGTACACGTAACTCGATCTGTTCTCAAGGTAAGTGAGGATTAATTCCGTAAGAGAAGCTGAGTAACCGATAGAACTAAGTTTGAGCAGTAGTATATTATGATCAATAGTGTCGAATGCCCTAGCGAAGTCAGTGTATAAGACATCTACCTGTTACTTTTTGTGCGTTGATGTACTTAAATACTGAGTAATTTCATCCAAATTAGAAAGTGTAGACCTTCCTGTCATGAAAGCATGTTGTATTGCAGAAATGTAAGATCTTATTAATCAATCAATCAACCATTTTTATTTCAGGATAATGAACATACACAGATTGGTAGATACAGTATCAGAAATTGTATAAATAAATAACTAATATAACATGACATAAAAATAAAATCGACAAATAAGTATATGAGAAGACATTACAAAGTAGCACAGATTAAAATTGTATGTATACTTAAAATATGAATATATTATATTTAATTAAAGTCGGAAGGGAGTGTTGAGGAATCCGGCAATAAAAAGACTTATTTTTATAGGAAGCCCAACGTTTTATTATCAATATTTCGCACATAAGGCATTTGAGATTCCTCAGGACAAACTATTAAGATAAGATAGTGAAACAAAGCACAGTTAGTAAAAAAAGTTATTGAAACAGAAATTTTTAAAAAATACTCACAACTGTAACTTCTTGGTAGGAAAAATATCGTGAATACACAGTAAACAAACTGCGAAAAACACCACAAAACACGATGGTTTTTAGTGACACGTTGTGTTTACATGTAAATTTAAAACAATTATTACATACATTTGTACAATAAAAGTAATTATGATAAAAACAAACAACAAGACATCAAGCACGTGTAGGAACATTTTTACAATGATAAACTTACTCGGTATGGGCCGTGAAAATTGTTTATTCGGTTCCCACCCTTTTACTTTCTTATATGAATATATAAATTCTTATATGAATATATAAATGAATATGAATATGAATATGAATATAAATGTCTGTCTGTCTGTCTGTCTGTCTGTCTGTCTGTCTGTCTGTCTGTCTGTCTGTCTGTGTGTGACCACGATAGCGGTCCAACCGCTGGAGATATCAATTCCAAATTTTGTATTTACGTGTATAATCTCCCTCTTGAGATCTGATTAGTTTTTCAGTAAAATCGGTAGACCGGAAGTAGCAGTTTACTTCAGTGAAAAAATCGAATTTTGCCAATATTTCGTCAAATACTAAGTTTATACAAATTTATAAAGAATTCATATGTACTTAAAATTAAAATTAAGAAAAAGTTTATTTAAAAAGTTTTTCGAAATTCCTACCGGAAGTAGGTCTTTTACTCTTATCGAAAATCGGTTTTTTGCGAATATTTCGCAAGTCAAGCTTTTTAGACAGGTAAGTTATGTGTATAAAAGTATTTAAACCATAGTTTTCAATATCTTTTGTATAAAAAAGATTTCAAAATTCGGACCGGAAGTAACACTTTTACTCTTACCGAATAGCGATTTTTGGCAAATATGTTGTAAATTATGCATTCTATATATATTTATTAATAATAACTTTATTCAGTTCATTTTACATATCTAATGTTTGAACACGTCAGAATAGTATAAACAATATCACAGTATTATCGTATTAAGAGAACAAAAGTATATAGAGTTATATTTGCAATATTTTCTGTATACATGAAATTTCAAAATTCGGACCGGAAGTAGCACTTTTACTCTTAGCGAGTAGCACGTTTTTTCGGATATCTTGCAAAATATGCATTCTATAGCGATTTATTAAGAGAATAAAAGTACTGCTACCGGATCTACGTCGCAATAAGATAACGGCTGATTAAGATATGAAACGGGGAGACGCAATAGGGGGTTGTTAAACAGGATAACGCAGGGCCGAGCTAACTCTGTCGCAGACGGCGTGACGGTTCAGGTAAAAGAGAACACCTATAGTAGAGCGTCGGTCGGCAACGACGCTTGCGACGATTGTCCGGGCACCAGGACACTATGCTATCTACAGATAACCTACCTGCGCCTCCTTCGAACTACCACTGGCTGTGTCCCTCCAGCGGGTTACCTATTGAACACCCTGTATATATGAAGCACCCACACTCATGTGCGTACTTGTCACAATAAAAATTAAGAACTGCAGAGGTAAATGAAATAAAAGAAAGGTATTCGTAACGTAACAAAATTTAATTGAACTGATGTGTTGTATGGATATTTGTCTATAATGAATATGAAATTATGAAAATTAGATATTAAAAAAAAAACTGGCGTTGAATGTGAAGTTAAATTGATATAAAGTGTACTGCAATTAGACAGTTGAAAAATAAAAGAACAAGCGTTAGGTGATAGTGGCAAAATTTAGTAAGTATAAAAAAAAAATAAAAAACTTAATGATTAAACATATACTCTGCGCATCAGCAGGAGTTGGTCGGTTGCCGAAACGTTTCTTTCACCTTACATTAGGTGTACAAAAGTTTTCATATACATGCCACTATGGCAATGTCAATACATAGGTGTGAGTATACATATAAATTTATAAGCGCAAAAGAACAAATGATAAATCAGTAAAAGGTCTTAGTCTAAAATGAGGATAATTCGCTAGATAAAAAAAAACGTCGGTTTGCTTACATGAACTGAATGAAATTAATTGAAGGCTGTTGATTAGCAAAGACAAAAATTAATTAAAAGTAAAATTTAGGAAAACGATTACATAATATTCAAGAAAACCCTGAGCTTCGAGAACCAAAGTTGGCTACTACAAGAATGAATTTATCTGGCTCAGGTAAATTAATTGATCTTCGAAAGGCAAAATTTACAAACTTACGGCAAAAATTAAACGTGCAAAATAATTTTCAAAACTTAAATTTCAAATGCAACACATCATAAAACAAGCCTCTATTGAATCGGAGGAGAAACGCTGAGTTTAATTACTATTTAGATAAAATCTATCCAAAGGATAATTGAACTATAATGAATCTACTAGAATTAAATTTTAATTAAGTAATTGCCTCAATATAGGGCTACAGAAATTAAGGTAGTGACAAAACCAAAATTCAGGTCAATCTGATTATTACAAAGTTAATAAAATAATAACGGTAATTTAATAAGGATTAAATTGTGACCTCGCAGTTGTCTAAGAGGTGCGATAGTTAAAATAAAACCTCTCAAAAATTCTCGGACAAAACTAGGCGGGCTGAAGTCTTGTTCACAGTCGAAGAGTCGTCGAAATTCGGACGTAAAATATAAAAATGTAAAAGTACAACCTTAGCTGGCAAAATGGTTGTCGGAAGGACGCTGCAGATGCCCAAGATGGCGGCGACTCCCTCGTTGGAAAATTCCACTCAACAGGTGGGCTGGATGATGGATAAAATCCACTGTTATGGCGATTTCACCACAGAAAAGACTTCGGAGGGCCTAAATGACCGTCAAAGAATCCTAACAGCTTTTGAGGGCTTTTGTGCCCGACAAAAGAATCCTATAAAATTTAAAAAAAAACCCAAAGATAAAATCCCGAAAATTAACGCAGAGATATAAACACTTACCCCAATTTAATGGAGATCCCACGGTAAACGACTTCAAGTCACCACAGGGTGCAAAATTTACAACAAAGAAGCCAACACACGTGGCTATACGTGAATTTTTTTGATAACGGTACGACGATATAAATTCACGCTAATATCCCAAAGGAAGGTACGGTAATTTCTGCTTTCTCCAGATTAAGCCGCATACGCGAAAAACTATCCACATGGATAATGTACATAAGTACTAAAGGAAGAAAAGCAATTTGCACTCACTGTTCTTTATGCAAGATGTGACCGACAAGTGTCCGTCGAGAGCGGGAACCTCTTTCATACCATGCGCGTTCAATTCCACGCACAGCCCTGTCAAAACATAACGACACGAAATACCTCCAAACAGACAATCGGGAACATTCAAATAAAATTAGAACCACAAGTTTGAGTTTGACCGAAAAGGGGTTAACACTATGACTTATAATTGTACGCAAACAAGAACATGACTTAGGCGAAACGAGAATAAGCGGAATAACCGACAATTGTACAAAGAAAATTATAGCGCCGACAGCACGAGGGAAAATTTATGCGAGACGTTGGCATTCCGTGAGCCGACCGATCTGTAGCACATAACCGATAAGTTTGAAAGACATAAACAAACAATCTTCCACGCAGTTTCTATCCCATTATGAGAGAGAACAGAGTTTCTACAGGTAATTAACGAAATACCAAAGCTTAAATATCAAAACGCTACCGAAGACGGTCTCGAGAACCGATCATAAACTTATGTTTCAGAAAAATTACGATCCTAACCCCAGAATGCATCACAGAAGATTCCTAATACTTAGAAGAACGATGGAAAGCCACAAATGATCGACAACAATTAATGGTATGCCCTATCGTCCCGAGCATTACCCTAATTAATACTTCTTACATTTATAGCGAGACGACTGCGAAGGAAAAAAGGCAAGACAATAAAACTCGGGGCCTGATCGAGATGCTGTGTTTGGCAATACGCAAAACTTGAGGAACAGTTACACAATATCTTGACTATCGTTTCGAAGCGTCTACAATCCACAATAAATGCATTAGGCAGGGATCGGTCGTAATATATATATAAGAAGATATTTTACATCCTTAAGCAAGGCGTAAAGATAATTGCAAATGCGTAAAATATGAAACTACAGGTAGGTTAGATTAAGCTAGAGCTAAGATAATTAAAGTTAGTTACCCAGAGAAAGAGGCTTTCACACAAACAGGGTGTAAATGCCCGCTCTTACACAAAATGTATCTGTCATGTTCGCGGTATGTGATTTAGAGCGGTGAGGGCTCAATAGTAGGCTTAGTACCCACGGAAGCATACTGCAGGCAGGCTTAGTGACCGGTGAAATAGACAATATACAGGGTACGCTCAAAAAGTCATGAACTTTATACAAAATTCCACGTATTTAGACAAAAGGTACACAATCTTTCGCGAACTATAGACAAAGTAAATTTACAACGTAACAGTACTTAGAATAGGATTTTGAATAAGTTTTGTATAAAAAAATTCTTAAGATTGTATAGTTTGAAACGCTCATACGTATAAGAAAGTCATGTGGTGGTCACACCTCATTTTACTTTCTTATACGTAGTATAAGGAAGTATTGTGATGATGAAAATTTTCGACCTCTAGATTTTTGCAGATGTCCACGTTTTGAAGTCCTCTGATACGAAAAAAGTGTTTTTTAAAAAAGTCTGTGTGTGTGTCTGTCTGTCTGTCTGTCTGTCTGTCTGTGACCACGATAGCGGTCAAACCGCTGCAGATATCAATTCCAAATTTTGTATTTACGTGTGCAATCTCCCTCTTGAGATCCGATTAGTTTTTCAGTAAAATCGGTAGACCGGAAGTAGCAGTTTACTTCAGTGAAAAAATCGAATTTTGCCAATATTTCGTCAATTACTAAGTTTAAACAAGTTTATAAAGAATTAAAATGTACACATAATTAAATTTGAGACAAATTATCTTAAAAAAGTTTTTCGAAATTCCAACCGGAAGTAGGTCTTTTACTCTTATCGAAAATCAGTTTTTTGCAAATATCTCGCAAGTCATGCTTTCTAGGCAGGTACATTAACAGTATAAAAGTATTGAAATTATAATTCTAAATATCTTTTGTATAAAAAAAATTTCAAAATTCGGACTGGAAGTACCACTTTTACTCTTACCGAATATCGATTTTTTTCAGATATATCGTAAATTATGCATTCTATATATATTTATTGAGAGTACAAAAGTATTTACAGTTGAATTAGCAATATATATAATATTTGTGTACATGAAATTTCAAAATTCGGACCGAAAGTGGCACTTTTACTCTTAGCGAGTAGCACTTTTTACTTTCTTATACGTAGTATAAGGAAGTATTGTGATGATGAAAATTTTCGACCTCGAGATTTTTGCAGATGTCCACGTTTTGAGGTCCCCTGATACCAAAAAAGTGGTTTTTAAAAAATGTCTGTGTGTCTGTGTGTCTGTGTGTGTGTCTGTGTGTGACCACGATAGCGGTCAAACCGCTGTAGATATCAATTCCAAATTTTGTATTTACGAATATAATTTCCCTCTTGAGAACTGATTAGATTTTGAGCAAAATCGGCAGACCGGAAGTAGTAGTTTACTTCAGTGAAAAAATCGAATTTTGCAAATATTTTGTCAATTACTAAGTTTAAACAAATTTACAAAGAATTCAAATGTACTCAAAATTAAATTTAAGAAAAATTGTTTTAATAAAGTTTTTCGAAATTCCTACCGGAAGTAGGTCTTTTACTCTTATCGAAAATCAGTTTTTTGCGAATATCTCGCAAGTCATGCTTTCTAGGCAGGTACATTACGAGTATAAAAGTATTTGGAACATACTTCTAAATATCTTTTGTATAAAAAAAATTTCGAAATTCGGACCGGAAGTACGACCTTTACTCTTATCGAATAGCGATTTTTTGCAAATATGTCGTAAATTATGCATTCTATATATATTTATGAAGAGTACAAAAGTATTTAGAGTTGGATTTGGAATATTTTTTGTATAAATGAAATTTCAAAATTCGGACCGGAAGTAACACTTTCATACGTATAAGAAAGTCGTGTGGTGGCCACACCTCATTTTTTACTTTCTTATACGTAGTATAAGGAAGTATTGTGATGATGAAAATTTTCGACCTCGAGATTTTTGCAGATGTCCACGTTTTGAGGTCCCCTGATACCAAAAAAGTGGTTTTTAAAAAATGTCTGTGTGTGTGTGTGTGTGTGTCTGTCTGTATGTCTGTCTGTGTGTGACCACGATAGCGGTCAAACCGCTGGAGATATCAATTCCAAATTTTGTATTTACGTGTATAATCTCCCTCTTGAGATCTGATTAGTTTTTCAGTAAAATCGGTAGACCGGAAGTAGCAGTTTACTTCAGTGAAAAAATCGAATTTTGCCAATATTTCGTCAATTACTAAGTTTAAACAAATTTATAAAGAATTGAAATGTACTCAAAATTAAATTTGAAACAAATAATCTTAAAAAAGTTTTTCGAAATTCCAACCGGAAGTTGGTCTTTTACTCTTATCGAAAATCAGTTTTTTGCGAATATCTCGCAAGTCATGCTTTCTAGGCAGGTCCATTACGAGTATAAAAGTATTTAAATTATAATTTTAAATATCTTTTCTATAAAAAAAATTTCAAAATTCGGACCGGAAGTACCACTTTTACTCTTACCGAATATCGATTTTTTGTAGACATGTCGTAAATTATGCATTCTATATATATTTATTAAGAGTACAAAAGTATTTATAGTTGAATTTGCAATATTTTATGTGTAAATGAAATTTCAAAATTCGGACCGGAAGTGGCACTTTTACTCTTAGCGAGTAGCACTTTTTTTCGAATATCTTGCAAAGTATGCATTCTATAGCGATTTATTAAGAGAATGAAAGTACTTAGAATAGGATTTTGAATAAGTTTCGTATAAAAAAATTCTTAAAATTGTATAGTTTCAAACGCTCATACGTAAAGAAAGTCGTGTGGTGGCCACACCTCATTTTTACTTTCTTATACGTAGTATAAGGAAGTATTGTGATGATGAAAATTTTCGACCTCGAGATTTTTGCAGATGTCCACGTTTTGAGGTCCCCTGATACCAAAAAAGTGGTTTTTAAAAAAATGTCTGTGTGTGTGTGTCTGTCTGTCTGTCTGTCTGTCTGTCTGTCTGTGACCACGATAGCGGTCCAACCGCTGGAGATATCAATTCCAAATTTTGTATTTACGTGTATAATCTCCCTCTTGAGATCTGATTAGTTTTTCAGTAAAATCGGTAGACCGGAAGTAGCAGTTTACTTCAGTGAAAAAATCGAATTTTGCCAATATTTCGTCAAATACTAAGTTTATACAAATTTATAAAGAATTCATATGTACTTAAAATTAAAATTGAGAACAATTTTATTTAAAAAGTTTTTCGAAATTCCTACCGGAAGTAGGTATTTTACTCTTATCGAAAATCGGTTTTTTGCGAATATTTCGCAAGTCAAGCTTTTTAGACAGATACGTTACGTGTATAAAAGTATTTAAAACATAGTTTTCAATATCTTTTGTATAAAAAGGATTTCAAAATTCGGACCGGAAGTAACACTTTTACTCTTACCGAATAGCGATTTATGTCGTAAGGTATGCATTCTATATATATTTATCAAGAGTACAAAAGTATTTAGAACTGGATTTGCAATATTTTTTGTATATATGAAATTTCAAAATTCGGACCGGAAGTAGCACTTTTACTCTTAGCGAGGAGCACTTTTTTGATAATATCTTGCAAAGTATGCATTCTATAGCGATTTATTAAGCGAATGAAAGTACCTAGAATAGGATTTTGAATAAGTTTTGTATAAAATAAGATTTTTTTTAAACAAATTGTATAGTTTGAAACGCTCATACGTATAAGAAAGTCGTGTGGTGGCCACACCTCATTTTTTTACTTTCTTATACGTAGTATAAGGAAGTATTGTGATGATGAAAATTTTCGACCTCGAGATTTTCGCAGATGTCCACGTTTTGAAGTCCCCTGATACCGAAAAAATGGTTTTTAAAAAATGTCTCTCTCTCTCTCTGTGCGTGTGTGTTTGTGTGTGTATGTGTGTGTGTGTGTGTGTGTGTGTGACCACGATAGCGGTCAAACCGCTGTACATATCAATTCCAAATTTTGTATTTACGTGTATAATCTCCCTCTTGAGATCTGATTAGTTTTTCAGTAACATCGGTAAACCGGAAGTAGCAGTTTACTTCAGCGAAAAAATCAAATTTTGCCAATATTTCGTCAAATACTAAGTTTAAACAAATTTATAAAGAATTCATATATACTTAAAATTAAAATTGAGAATAATTTTATCTAAAAAGTTTTCCGAAATTCCTACCGGAAGTAGGTCTTTTACTCTTATCGAAAATCAGTTTTTTGCGAATATTTCGCAAGTCATTCTTTTTAGACAAGTACGTTACGGGTATAAAAGTATTTAGAACATAATTTTCAATATCTTTTGTATAAAAAAAATTTCAAGATTCAGACCGGAAGTACCACTTTTACTCTTATCGAATAGCGATTTTTTGCAAATATGTCGTAAGTTATGCATTCTATATAAATTTATCAAGAGTACAAAAGTATTTAAAACTGGATTTTCAATATTTTTCGTATATATGAAATTTCAAAATTCGGACCGCAGTAGCACTTTTACTCTTAGCGAGGAGCACTTTTTTGATAATATCTTGCAAAGTATGTATTCTATAGAGATTTATTAAGAGAATAGAAGTACTTAGAATAGGATTTTGAATAATTTTTGTAAAAAAAATTCTTAAAATTCTATAATTTGAAACGCTCATACGTATAAGAAAGTCGTGTGGTGGCCACACCTCATTTTTAATATTAGTGTGTGTATGAAATAGAAAATTAGTTTGAAATATGTGAGTTATTGCTAGCTTTGATATTTTTTTAAACTTACTATGATCCAACAAATATGAATAAATAATTAATACTAAGATTTTGGATGTCAGATCTGAAATTCATACTATTTTTGTTGCTGTTGATGTAGACCATCTGAAGAAATTCTCTGCAAATTTTTCTATTGTCGGTTTTTAAAATTTTTACGTCATTAAAATTAGGTGAGTAATCTTCCTGCAACATGTGTTTTGCTAGAGCGCATCTGGTTTTTCCAGTTTTTATGTCGCTTTTGTGTAGTGTCAATCTAGTTGAGAGCCAACTTGCCGTTTATCCGATGTATTCCTTATTACAACCCGAGCCTGGTATGGAGTAAATTATATTGGATTTGTATTTTTGTTCGGTTTTGTCTTTGATTGTAGGTAAGAGGTCTGTAATTTTATGCTTGTTGTAATAGCCGAATCGTGTGTTATCAAAGTTCAAAACAAGTACTATTTGTTCTGTTAGATTATTAATGTATGGCAGTTTGATATATGTGGGTGGTTTGTTGACTGCATGTGTGTCAGATTGGTTAGTTGCCATATTGTTCAGTCTGTTGTTGAGCGATGTGTTATAAAGTAGTTTGGAAATCAGAGCTTTTGGGTAGCCATTATTTAACGCAAGTTTGGATAAAATCTCTAAAAAATTTTTGTGTAGGGTGGGGTGACTAATTTTTATAATTCTATTCTTAAGACCTACTATTGTATTTATTTTTTGTTGAAAAAATAAATACAACCCCACCCAAAAAAAATTTAGAGATTTTATTCAAACTTGCCTTAAATAATGCTAGCAATTAAATTGGACAGCTAGTAAAAACGTTAATGAAAATGAATTTACAGAGAAAAAGTGCAACGTATTCTAATGAAATTAATTAAAGCAAAACAGATATATAGGTTTACAAATAATAATAATTATAGATACATATCTTGACAGTGCATTTGATCCACACGGGGCATCGGTTTTCTATAAGGCATCCACCATGGAAATCTATTAATTCCGGGTCCAAATGAGGTAGATTTACCTACAAAGTACGGCGGATGGGTCAAATATTCGCAGATATAGTTAAACGCCCACGTGGTTGCGGAAACTAGGCTAGCGTGATGGCTGCTTAACTTCCGGAATTCCAACACGTGTTCGCACATAAATGCAATCGACAGTACGGTATAAAATAAAAAGCTAAAAGGGGAAATATACGAAACAAAGCATTAGTCAGGAAAAAGAGAAATTAAGAAACATAGTCACTCACCGATACAGGGGTCTACTTCAAACAATACGAAAATCCTGCGCCATGCAGTAAAAAACTAATTATATACTAAAAACTTAATTTATCACTGTTCATTTATCGTGTGAATTATACGGTAAATAAACAAAACAGTCCATTAATTACAGGGACACTGATTGAAGTAATTGGATCGCTTCCTTAAATCATCCAAATGATTCCGATCGATATAGAACGAATGACATGACAAGAATACAACGCTGCGGTAGAAGGGGACAAGGCGACATCCAGCAAGTTGAAAGTGAATTGCTACACGAAATATTTAAAGATAAGTGACCAATTAATAAGAACCGAACGAAGAAATAATTTAAGAGAAATAATCGCAGATAATTATGCAGCGACGTAAGGAATATAACAACATTAAACAGAAAAAAAAACATTCTTAATTATACCTATAGCATAATCAGTAGCGCACACACGAGATGGCGCCAGCATGTCTAACTTGACCTACAAATTTAAAAAAAAGGTAAACTTGAGGTAATTAACAAAAGAAAACAATCTCATTATTCCCAATAACAATTAAAAATAATTCGGAAGGAAATGTACAACTCATTCGAACATTGAAAGAAAATTCTACATTCCCCAGAAAATATTTATAGGTAGTTACAACAGTAACAAAAGATTAATTCAAGGCGTAATCTAATACGTACGAAATTATACAAGGCAAGTATACAGCGTCATTCGCTGGAAATGCAACAAAATGATAAAATGCTTATAAGGTATAAAATACACTAAAAAAGGTGTAACAATTCTTATTGTTAATTATTAAATTATTATTATTGCAATAAAGTTAGAAAGCAGTTGGGTGAGGTTTCATTCAAGTATTATAAATGAATAGTAATCCTCTGTTCTTCTGTAATAAAAACTGATAATAAGTCGGCGTAGAGACAGGTTGATTCTGTGAACTCTTTGATCGTAATACAATTTGGTCAAAAGAGTGCTTGTTTTTCCACTGTTGGGCATAACCATTGTCAAGCTTCTAAGAACGGCAAAGGAGATGCAAAGATACATTTTAAGGGAAAAGAATATTCATCATGATGGTTTCTTCATTAGCTCGTTGTGCATGAAATTAAACAATTTAGGGGACCAAGCTACTGTTCTAAGTTCAGTAGATTACTGACTAAACTGTAGTGTATATGTATGCACAAATAAAAATAATTTTCATCCTCATTAATTGTTTTCTTGACAAAAACTTTTTCTCGGAAATCATATTTTCCTCTTTTATTGCCTGTTGTACCGATTTCGTCACGTATCAATATTTCCAACATTTTGAAAAAATTGTGCTATATATGGTATTGTAACTGATTACTGTAGATACATATCGTATTTTTTATGCAAAGTAGAACATTTGAGGAAACTTTATCCTTAGATGGTAAAACAAATACCCTTATATTTTTCTAATTATTTATAAATAAAAAATAATTGAATAATGAATACATAACATTTTATTGAAACGTAAATATTTTATCCTTGTCGAACAACGGCATGCACTCGTAAAACGTACAGCGAAAGCCATAGTGTCATATAGCACAGGAGTGTACACCCCCAATATGCTACCTTGCGGCATCTCTGCATTTATTTCAATTCTTTTAGGTGGAGAATTTTGAATCTGGTTGAGTTCTAAGTTTTCAATATTTTAGAGAATCTCATTGATAGAATATTCTTAGGCTTATACAGAGAGATCGTAAAAGGTTGACCGTGCCGCCTGATCGATATATCAACTTTAGCACGAGTTTGCCAGACGTTCATTGTTGTAGTATGAATATTTAGTTTGTACATAACGTCGCTAAAGTGACTGTCAATCGCATATTCTATCATTTGTACATATTTGTCAGTCATATAAGATTTTTGTCCTTTCTTTTCCCTTGGTTTACTGCGTTTAATTGAATATTAGAAACGGTCTCCCTCAAGGCAATAAAAGGTAAATTTCCTTTTTTTGTGTGTGTTTATATGAGTATCATTATCATTTTTGCTTAATTTTAAAGTTGCGTTAAAATCAACAATGCCATTTACGGAAGGGCAAGATAATTATTGTGGAGGTTTATTTTCATAGAGGAGAACTGTTATCGAATGCAGAGTGGAAATATTCTACTGATTCGTGTAGGTATCAATTTCACACTCGATTTCTAGAAATGAAATTCCAATATGATATTTTTGCCAGATATGTCAAGCGTCTTATTAGTCGTTTTCGAGAAACTGGCAGTATATCTAAGAAACACTCTTCTGGTAGACCTACTTTACTAACAGAAGAAGTGCTAGAAGATATTCAAGAAGGGCTGGACGTGACTCCTAAGAAATCATTAAGGCAACTATCAGTACAGACAAGTAGAGTATTACTTTGCTTAATGTAAAGAAAATTTACTAATTCTGTTTATGTTCGTATAGGACTATCTTATAGAATGGAACATGCTATAAAGCCACTAAAAAACTACACTTATATCCATATAAAGTATCTGTTGTACGGAAATTGTTGCCAACAGACTTTGACAAACGCATACAATTTTGTATGTGGTTTAATAATAATCTTGCGGATGAAAATTTGTTGAACATCACATTTTTCTGAGACGAGGCCTGGTTTTATCTAAGTGGATATGCCAATTCCCAAAATTGTCGACACTGGTCATTAGAAAACACATATGTTTTGATTGAAACTGACATGCATCCTATTAAAATAGGTGTTTGGTGTGCAATATCACAAAGAAGAAGAATTGGTCCAATTTTCTTCCATGATACAATAAATGCAAAACAATATAGAACACTTATTTTAGAACCATTTGTTAGACAACTTGACATCAATCAAAGACAATTTGGCTATTTTTAGCAGGATGGTGCTACTGCTCACACTGCACATGCTCCAGTTGAATTCCACCACAGATATTTTAATAATAACCGATTGATTAGCAGAAATAGATGGCCTCCTAGATCACCAGATTGTTTCTTCTTTGGGGTATTTAAGGAACACTGTCTTTAAGACTCCACTACATACGTTACCAGAACTACAAGATGCTATTATAGATGCTGTTAACAGTGTAACAGAAGGAATGATTCAAAATGTTTTCAATTCTCTAAAAATACGTATAAATACGTGTTTACAAAATGAAGGATCTCATTTTGGACATATGTTATAATATTTCTAAATATGTAATGTTATATGCAATATCGATCTTTGTATTAAATTATTTGTTATATGTAGTATCGATCTTTGTGTTAACCTATTTTAAAAAAAAAATGTTTTCATTTATTGAATGTATTTCTTGCGTTTCAAAACAAATAAATTTAACAAAAATTCTTGAAAGTAGTTCATGCGTAATATAATAGATGTCGCACTGATGAAATACAATTCCGAATATGATATATGCGGCAAATACACCACGACTATGAAGCGGCACTGTCAACCCTTTACGATCTCTCTGTATATAAAGTCTTTACGTCAGACTTTAAAAACTACTGCTCTATCTGCATGAACATGGCAAAGCATATGTATTTTTCTTCGTATGATGTAGTGTTCTATGAAAAATTCGATATCTGTGAACGGCGGTGAATTGATATTCTTGGTTACCCATATACAAACTATTAATTACTAGAGCAATAATGATTTGTCAATAACTGTGTCACTTCTTTTAACATTTGCACTAGTTGTCACACACTCCACAATAACATGAAATATTAAAGAACTCCAAAAAGTAGTTCAAGTTATCTTTGCATAAACGGAACAGATCAAATATTTTACGCTCTTTTATTCTTTACGATGCAAGAACGAGTTTTCAACTTATATAAATACTAACTGTTCACAAAAAGGAAATGACATGCAATGAAAACCCCAAAGTTCAATTTGAATCGCCTATGGAGTACAATAAGTAATTAACTACAAAATACACTAACATTAAATATACCAAAGTCTTATGAATACTTACTTTCCATAAGTGAGCCGTCATCTACATCAAAAACCAAGTGTAACACTATCGTAAATTTCGCAAAGTCAAAACTTGAACACTTTGTTTCAAAGTTTTGATAAAGGGAAACCATATCTCTCCTTTGTCAAAACTTTGAAATAAAGTGTTTAAAATTCTTGCATATTAATCACATACGCGAAAGAGGTAAAATTACAATAAATTTAAATTTTCTTCGTAGTGGGATAGCACAAAAGAAATGGTAATATATTCTGTTAGAACGCTATTATTATTTTAAACTTTATACTTCGCGAATATTCGAAATTTTATGCAACTAGAGTAATGAAATAAAAGATTAGGTTGAAGAATGTTTGCTTTAACATTCGCATTTTCTTTGCAAGTGAGATATAAATTTGCGTTTACGTATTTCCCTAAAGTAACAAATATATTAACGATAAATAGGACTCGAAATATACAGACCAGATATTCGGTAATATTGCGTTTATTGTTTGTTTTTCATTAATAATAAAACACAATGTTTCCGGTAAGGATTTCGAAAAGCTCTCTGTCGGAATTTTATTTCAATTTACTTCTGAGTATATTTTTCTCTTTACCAACTATTAAAGTTGGAAGTTAACGAAATATTAATAAAGATTTATTGTTCCACTGCAGTAAACTACTACTTCCGGTCATCAGATTTTTCTAAAAATATAATATGATTTGGTAGCTTTAACCGTTTAGTGGCTATTGTGGTTACACGTCCATAATTATAGAGAAAGAACATGTTAGGCTTAAAACGCAAAAGCCGCTAATAGCCGCAATAATGGCACCTTTAGATGTGTAAAGAAAAATGTAAACTTCAAAATTGAAATGAAAATTCCCAATAATCCATTCTTGCCCACATAACCAGTAGCTTCCGTATCATGCTGACCACCGCATTAAATCACAGCTACAGCTACAGCTACAGGTATAAATTAGCTGCCGATTTTATCTCCAACAACACAAACAAACACTGGTAGTGCTAAAAATATTATGCCTCTAACAGGATATGGGTAATATTATGCCTCAGACCGAAGCCATACGAAAAACAAATTTTTCATAAATTTCTTGAGAAGAACTAAATACAGTTTATTCATGCTATTAAATATTATTTTTAATAGCTATGTAATTATAAAATATTTATATTTATATATATATGTATGTATAAAAATGCGTTCTTTTCGTAGCCGTTTGATAAAACAGTTTCCTTTCGTGGTTTAGCGGCTGTAAAATGAACTCAAAAAAACACAATAAGAATTAAAACGTTTCGATAATTAATTCTTATTGTGTTTTTTTGAGTTCATTTTACAGCCGCTAAACCACGAAAGGAAACTGTATGTATGTATATATAGTAAAGATTCCGGAATTTAAAATTAGTTTAAATTAGGACTTTTTCTTTTACGATTACACATTATGTCTTTTTTCTAGTTACACAATTTAGAATGAAACTTTAGTTATTTCTTTATGATTCTCTATAGGTTTAAGTACTTAAAAAAATGATGGATGAATTTGAGCGTATGTATGGCTCAGGTATTTTGCATAATTATTTTTTGGAATGTCCAACTGTACAGTGATTTTTGCATTTTTGGAACTATTAATGGATTAAAATGAAAAGAACATACAAATTCTATTAATTCTTCTTATCATCCTCTTCAACTAGTATCTTCCTATCTTCTAAGCAGCATACTATATTTGGTGAGTTGATTAATTTGATTATTTTAACTCAGATTAATCATATTTTATCTTCTAATTCCTTTTCTTATCTATTTTAGATCTACGTTGACCGTATGTTTGTGAATTGGGTTATCAAAAAAGCAAACAAAAGGTTTTAACTAAAACTATCTTTTAATATCTAAAAGTACAAAATTAAAGAAGATTTTATTGTATCCCTATATGAATAGTATTGTACTCTGCATATAATTTGACGGCATTTAAATGGTTCACTCTGCTTATATTACCGTCCTTTAGCATTATTCTTTGCCTGTTATTAACGTTCCAATCATAAATTATGGCTTTTTGCATAGTATATATAAAGCCCTTTTAACCGTTGTTTTAAAATCCTTTTTCACGTATTGAAACATTACTCCAGATTTATCGTTTCTATAAACAAATATTAATATTGTCTCCCTTGTTGTTGACATTTATATGTGACCTTTGTTTTTAAATTAAATAAAAAAAATTGAATTTTATGTAAATTTATTTTCATATTCTATGCAAAGGAATTTTTTTAAATCTCCTTATTATCTCATTTTCCTTTGTGGTGGATGATGTCAGCAACCAATATTACATTAATGTTTTGGGTATTGTGTATTTTGAAAACGGTTTAACTAGATTTTAAACTTATATAATTATTACAACTTAACACTAAATATATTGTAAATGAGTATCTACGAAATGTAATATGTATACTTAAAGATTAAAATTGTTTTTAACGAATATTTTAAATACATTTAATTCTATTTACCTATGGTTAAATTGCTTTATTTCTATTTTATACGAAATGTAAGATCCACAGCAATATATATGTACATATTGTATTGCCTTTTAGAAGTGAAAATTTCTATGGGCGCGTTGATTATGGGCACTGAACGAGACTGAGCCGTCACGCTCGGCTATGTAACGCTCGTTCGGGTATAATCGGCTCGAGTCGACTAAGGGAGCGAGAGAAATATAGTCAACGCATCACTGCTATACCTACTCGTTCGTTTTTAGAGTTTGATACAAATCATGATCAGACCGAGCGAAATGTACTAGAATAATGTACACACAATAATAATAAATATATATTTTTTAAATGTAATGTAGAACGAAAATGGAAAATGTAAATGTAAGTGAATATAGAACGAAAAAAAGAAGTTGTATTTCATATTATTAACCTCGCCTTGATGAAGTTTTCACTTCTGCCGTGTGGTCTTAAGCGCACCCATTTTTTAAGTGGCTACATTTAAATATGTTATAGATGTATTATTTTATGTACATACAATTACTTAATTGGTTACGTTTTCATTCATTTTAAACTTTGCCGCATGTTTCCCCCTCCATTTATGACTGAGTTCGTGTTATCCGAGTTTTCGATTATCCGAGGTACCCTCAGTCCACATTACGTCGGATAAGCGAGGCTCAACTGTATTTTGATCGGGAGGGTTTATCAATTTTTCATAATATGTCACATGATATTTAATTTAATTCAGTTTTCATTGTTTCTAGCGATTTTTAGAATGCAAAAGAGATAATGCTACTTTAGAGTATGTCAATTTCTGCAAGAACATTTTTTGTCAGTCTAACAAATAAATTCAAGCAGTTCTAGCAAAGAGCTCTTTTTCTCTGTGAAGTCCTACTCTACTACTACTATTAATTAATTAGGAGAAACTTTAAAATAATCAACATCAAATCGACAATAATAAAAATTGCGGATTAAGCTTTACGGCTACCGACAAGTTTAAAGAAAACTCTTTCTTGTCAAACAGTAAATGAACTAGCATTTTATGAGGTCGGTGAAAATTTATCATTGTCATTTTAGATATTAAGTTGTTCATAGAATTTTTTTTAATAATATTTATCATGTTTATTTAATATTATCTGTTTCATGTTTGACGAGTTATATATTTGGCAACAGAATCAACCACTACTACTTTAACTATTTTTATCAATTCCTGGCAATATCATTCTCAACTTCTTGTTGTGTACCGTTTCTAGTAAGTTTATAATCTCTTTATTATTTTTTTCATAGGCCAATTGTAATGCTGTTTTCCCAGACAGATCTTTAAGATTTATGTCAATCCCTGCCTCAATTAAACATTTCGCGGCTTCTTCATCTCTGCTTTGTACTGCAACGTGTAAAGCAGACTTTTTATACTCATCTATAGCGTTAATTACATCTTTACATTTCGGTATTAAGTATTTTAAAACCTCTAACTCCTTTTGCTCTACTGCGAAATGTAAATAAGATCCGTTGTCACCCACAACGTTCAAATTTAAACCATTTTCTATTGACTAGAAGGTTGATATTTCCTCTACGAACAGCCAAGTAAAAAGCAGTTAAGTAGGATATGTGGTTTCTTCTGTTTACAAGATAATGTATTAATTCAGTAACAATCTTATTACTTGCATAAGCAAAAACATGTTCTATGTTATGTATAGATTCGTCACTTATACCACTTGCGAGTATCTGTTTCATTATGTTTACATCTGTATTGTGAACAGCCATAATTAAAGCATCCATTTTATCGTCATTATCATCAAATTCTGTTATCTTTTCTTCTACGAGCATTTTCATTATGTCCCACAGATTATAGATCGAAGCTACACGCACAGCAGATCCATCATCACTTTTTATCCTAATATCAGTTTTCACTAATAATTTGGCTATTTCTGTATATATTTTTTTAATTGCCGGGAATAAAGCTGTTTCATTTTTCTGATTCACAATATTTACATTTGCACCCTTTTGCAGTAAGAGATTTACGATGTGTACATCATTCATTTTAACTGCGTAATGTAGAGCCGACTCCTTGCTCCTGCTCACAACGTCCATATTTATTCCTGCATTGACCAACAATTTGACAATTTCTAAGTTTCCGTACTTAAATGCGATATGTAAAGCAGATTCATTAAATTTATTTACAATATTTAAATCTATATTGTTTTGCAACAATAATATAACAATTTCAGCATTGCCCATTCGGGCCGCAATATGCATAGCAGATCGACTAAATTTATCCACAAGGTTAATATTTATTTTCTTCTTCAATAAAAGAATTATAATATCCGTATTTCCATTTTCAATTGCTAGATGCAGAGCGGGTTTTTTATCGTTATTTATGTCTAAACCATTACTCAGTAAGAAATTTAAAAGTTCCATATGTTCAGTTTCCACACTTGAAGCAAACAATTCGTTTGCATAGGGCAGGCTGAGATCTAGTATTTTGTCCGGAAGCAATTGAGAAACATCCTGTGTTTCCACAACCATATCTGCAGACGTTTCTCCATCAATCAACTCAGGATACACTGCTGCTAGGTTATTAACATTATCGTCTTGCTCATGTAACGCATTATATTGATATTCAAAAGTGTGTCCCACAGCAGTAGTTAAAAGAAATTGCATTATATCTAATTTCCCTAATCCAAAAGCAATACTGTATAAAGTTTGACCATCCCGAGTTAATTGATCGATATTTGCATTTTTACTTGTTTCATAATAGAATAACAACATAAAAATTTCCAAGTTGGAATATTTTAGAGCAATATGGAGGTAAGTGTATTCCTCTTCTTTAATTACAAGATGCATATTTATATCGTTCCTTGCAAGTAATGTAGAAACAACTTCACTAGAACCTCCACAAATAGCATAATGCAGTGGTGTCAGTCCTGACCCATCTGTAACGTTTACATCAGATATCACATTTAATAGCTTCTCTACAGATTGTAAATGGCCATACAAGCAAGCTACATGCAGTAGGGTAAATTCATAACAGGTCCTCCTTCCACTCCATTGTAGTCTGGCATTTATATACTTCAGTTCTGTAATATCACACATATGTTCACAAAGCCTTAACAAAATACCCAAATTGCTATCGTAATCACAATAATACTCAAAAAGATCACAAACAATATCTAGGCAACCGCAGCGTGTCATTTGTTCGATGGCGAGTATATCAAAGTAAGTGCTCATTTTATGTAAAAAATTAAGTGTAGCAGGTATGTACTCGAAAACATTTTCGGAAGAGAGCGGATTATATACTTTTAGTGCTGCAAGTGATTCACGATATCTAGCTGTCAAAAGGTAATCCGGATTTTTATATTTTAAATAGTCAAGCCATGTCCAATTCATGACAGTATCACGACCGTGTAATGCACATTTTCTTTTTAATAATGTATGTTTAATTAATATTTCAAGAATTTTCTCATTTTCCTTTTCCATGCAATAATTTGCTGCCAAATGTAAATAATTTCTAATAATTTCCTTTTATAACAGCTGAATGGAGCGGTAAATGTTCACATACAATACTATCGAATAAGTATTGCAGATTATGATGGCATTCGTTTATCATTCTTTCATAAATTTGTTTGATTCTGAAATCTTCTTGTTTAAAAAGGTTTTCGCTAAGCCATTGAGCAGCTACATACTCAGCAACAGTTTGATGAATAAATACTGGAGAACCGTCATCGGCAATTTTTTTTATAATACCCAGTTTAATCTTCTGGAATTTCAGTTTATCTACAAACGATTCGTAATCCTTGATAATTCCTTGTTCTGTTAAGAAATTTTTGTTAAATATTATTGCCAATGCCATAACCTGATGTTTTTTCAACAATGATGCAACTTCTATGTCTAATACTTTGCGGCTATATTCATAAATCATCATAGAAATAACATGCTTATATAAATTTATGAGATCTATATCAGTCAAATCTGATAAATTCTCTTTGAGACGCATTATAAAATTGAAGTATAATGGATTGACTAAAATTTCATTAGGCATTGTAAATATTTCAGCGTCATCTAAAGGATATTCATAACAGTTCTGGAGATCTTCTATAGTCAAATTAACCAATTTAAAAGGACTTACTGGTATCGCGTTAATAATTACATTCGCAACAATTGCTCTCGACGCAATTATTATTCGTATGTTCTTTTTTGCAACGTCTTTAATAAAATCTAAGAGTTTTTCTTTAGCAATCGGCCACATTTCGTCGAATGAGTCGATTAGAAGTAGAATTTTGTGGGAGTCTACTTGATATTTATAAATAGCGTGCAGCACTTTTTGGTAACTTGATTCCATACTCAAACATTTAGATTCTACAACGTCTAAATCGATTTTCTTCGATTGCTCAAATTCTTTACGATAGTCCATTAGATCACAAAAGAGAACGAAACACTTTCCATCGTAAGCCTGCGATAAAGAGTGAAGTAACGCTAAATTGTTTTTAGCTTTAGATGATACACTGAATATTTTCGATATTCGGGACTTGTTTCAATTTCCTCTTTCTTAGCATCTACATTTGAAGAATGGCAATTTATTAAAATATTGTAATTTGTACTGTATTTTGTATTTAAAAGTGTTTGTCCTTCGTTTTTGCTATTAGAGATTTCTTTAATAATTGCCATATTCTCAATAGTTTCAAAGCTTCCTTCATCCAGATAAACGTTACCTACTTTTCTTCTTAATAAACTGTAATACTTCAGTGGACTTCAATTTCTTCATGCAAGGCTCATCTGTTCCGATAATATCCTCAAGCGAAACAGGTTTACGTCCTTGCAATGAAATTTTAATACTTCTGAGAAATTCAGTTCTTCTGTTTTGGTTTTTAATATCTGCAACACTAGTAAAAACCTTCATATTTAGAGCTTCCATTATTACATCTTTCTTGCTCACATCGTATATTAAAATAATTTTTTTGTTCAAATGTTGATATTTGTTTAAGATAGTGATGTCAGTCTCCTTGTTCAATACTAAAGGTATATTGTCGTGTCTCCACATTTCTTCGTGTACTGTACCCAAACTATTAGTTTTGTCTATCCAATGTACTTTTTCTTTATCTTTTTCGACGTGCTCTATAAATTTGTTAATAACGTCATTAGGCGATATACATTGCTTTTTAATATCTTTTTCCCTTTCAAGATCATCCATTAAAATGTCACTGATTTTTTGTAAAATACAAAAATATAAGATTGTTTTGATTCCTTTCACATCTTCAACCAAAACAACGTCATGACTAGAGATAACCTCATTCCACTTCTGAACTTGTTCAATGCTCATTTCGGCAATTTTCTGAGGTGCTATTTCCTCTATGTCCCAGACAGGCGAATCCTTAAAAGCTCAGTCTCAAAGGTCTCTCTTGTCATAACCGATGTTGTATTTATTCTAAAATAATCACGGACGTTGTTTACAAGTTTGGGTACCATCTTTTCAGATAACTCGTTATCATAGAATTTCATTATATTATCTGAAATATCTTTAACGTGAGGTTGATTCAAAAATAATCGTATTTGTGCTAAAAACTGCAAGAGATCCTCATGTTCGTGTACTTTCATACGGGGTACCAATTTAAAACATTTTTGAAGTATTTCCTTTGGTAGCGTTGCCCTGTAATACTCTTTCTGTTCTACATCATTGTCTTTTTTAATATAGCATTTTATGTCATCAATCTTAATGTATGATTCTCCTTTGGTTAAGGCATTATTTGAATAAAAAAAGAAATGCATATTTTCTTTTTTAACTTCTTTAAGTACTAGACATTTATTTATTTCTTCATCCTGTTTCTTAATAATTCTAACAACCTCTTTTTTGTAATTCTGAAAGTCAGAATTAATTTTGCTTGTGCCGATGTTTTCTGCTCTGTTGGAGTGCTTCATTTGAAAGAAGTATAGATGAAACTCCCCTTTGAACTTTACCTTAACTATTAGATCGTCAATGTAATTTATACATTTAGGATTGGAAAAAATGACATATTCTTCCACGGCTGAATTCTTCGACAGACCAATTGCTTCGTATGTAACTACGCTGTACTGAAATAGTATTCCGATATTATCAACGCCTCCTTTTTGTCTTGTTTTGTCTCTTTCGCAAAAGCAGGTTGTTGATACTTTGCAATCATTTCCTCCCCTATAATAAATAAGAAACGATTATTAAGGTAAGTAATACATTGTGTGCAACATTTAGTAACTAAAATGTACAATACGTATGTTAAACAGGCATTTCTAGTCCATATTTGATCTAATTTTGCAAAACCTATTCAACTTTATCCGCTAAAAACTATGGACAGAACAAACATAAATTCATTGCGATTTTATAGAAATAGAATTAGTTAGAATTACTGTTCTGGAATAACACAGCTATATTGCACTATTATTAACATTAATATTGACTCTAACTTGGGGGTAAGTATCCTTTTATTGAAATTTCATATTAAATAATAAATACGCTAAGTAGAACTCAGTTCAAAAATTTTGATCAGGGATTCATCAGGTGGTTAAACCCATACTAACAGAATAGAGCAGCGACAAAAGATGTACGCATAAAGCAATACATAACACGTGCAGAAATTCAAAATCAATAGAAGGCATTTATAATGAATATAACCAGAAATATCACTGATTAGAAGATATAGTAAATTAATAATAAACGTAAAGATAGTTTCTAATAATTTTTATTGTTTCTCTCACAACAATATTATTTCGCCAAACTTTGGCTTCATCAGGTGATGACGGAATAATGTTTACAAGATCATTATAGCGTTATATATACTTATTTTACTTAAATGTCGGGGTTCAAAGAGGGGGTGTTTTAACAAATTTAGAAAGACAGTAGAGGGGAGTAATTTAAATCTGTTTGTTCGTTGAGTGCCTGACCTATTTTCTTATATCTATTAATTTCTAAAGCTTCAAATAAATATAAGTTTTTTTCCTTTATCTTGTACATGTAAAATTTGAAATTCTTTATTAAATTTATGGTTTAGTTCTATGCAATGTTGGCAAATGTTGAATCCGTCTTTCTTTCCTTGTAGCTTTTTTCGTGTTCCTTAATTCTTTGTTCAAAGTTGCGTCCTGTTTGACCGATGTACACTTTGTTACATTCACATGTTAACCTATAGACTCCTGAGTTCGACTTTCTTTCTATTTTATCTTTGTCATTCCTAATGTATTTTTTTAGCGAGTTATTTGTTTTAAATGATATTATCATTGCTGGATTTTTTAATTAAATTTCCGATCTTGACTGAAATTGGACCTAAATATGTGATTGAGTTATATTGTAATTACATTATTTAAGTTTGCATTTGGTGTTATACTAGTATTATTTGGTGTTTTTGTGAGTCTGAGTTTATTTATCTTCCTTTTTTGGGTTAAGTACTTATTATGAACAATCGGTTGAATTTTGTTGTGAATAGCTTCATATAAATGGCCGAACTCTAGGTTGATAAGTCTAAAAGTTAATTGTGAATGTATTACCTTGAGATATGCTGATATAATGTCCCGTTTGTTATAAAGAACTTTAAGTCTTTCTATGATCCATACTATTTTTGCTGCTTCGATTGCTTTTTGTGCTGCGGTACTTCTCTGGTTGGTCTTGATAATGAAATGTTTTGGTGTGATCTGTTATTCTTTACACATATGTAAAAACCATATGTTCTGGTCGTTAATCTTGTATCTCAAACGTAGTTTGAAAAATCATTTCCCTTGTTTACCATTACTGATTGATTTACATGTACAAGATAAAGGAAAAAAACTTAATTTGCTTGAAGCTTTAGAAATTAATAGATATAACAAAATAGGTCAGGTACTAAACGAACACAGATTTAAATCACTCCCCTCTACTGTCTTCTAAATTTGTTAAAATACCCCCTCTTTGAACCCCGACATTTATGTAAAATAAGTATATATAACGCTGTAATGATTTTGTAAACATTATTCTGTCATCACCTGACGAAGCCAAAGTTTAACGAAACAATATTGTTGTGAGTGAAACAATAAAAATTATTTGAAACTATCTTTACGTTTATTATTTATTCTAACATGGACTTTCAACAAGTTAACATCCCGTTCAATTAGATTAGATAGTAAATTATTGAATTGAAGACTTACTTAACTACGGAAAATGGATTTAGTGTTCTTGTAATTATGAATCAAAAAACGATGCAACAAATTGTGACACTGAAGATTGAGAAAAATTACCAAACAGTGTTCATTTGATAAGTGCTGAAGTTTGTGAACAAAGTGATAATTTAACTATAATCCATTTAAATCCTGAGTGAACAAGAACACTTTAATAGGGGAATTTTGATTACAACATTACCCCAACGAGGAAAAGGAAGGAGTGAAATTCGAAAAAATTCACACAGATGGCAAGGTCACCAATGAGCACCAAGGAGAAGCAGCAAAATTATTAAATGAATTCAAAAGTTGTGTGGCCAAAAAATGTATGAATTAGGGTAGAAAAGACAAATTTAGTAGAAATTAAAATAAAAGAATATTCAAAAACTCCTATATATATCATATGAATCTTATAAGAAATATGACGAAGCCAGACGAAACGTCAATTAGAACAAACGAATTCAAATTACGCGACAAGTCTTGTATTGATAATAACCTAAAAGACAGGCAAGTCGCATTTAGTTGTTAACTACAACATCTAAAATACTCAAACTAAGACAATATATTTTTCGATATTAAACCTAGGTGGACACATGAAAACGAGGAAGCAAAATCCCTGACTGGCATGCGTGCATGTTCAAATGTCCTTAGATGAAGATGCGAAAGGGAAAACAGCTTCTACAATACCTAAGAAAACTATGCAGGTTACTAGAAAATGTTTGGTATAATGAAGGGAGAGTTTTCAAGGGTTTAAAACCGTAGAGATCTGCAAAAATTTCAACATCAAACATCTTTATGGTCACACGAAATGTACTGAAGGGAACTAGTCGTTCACGTGTTCTATGAAGGCGATGGATATTTACGAATATATTAGTACAACTTCGTATTGGATAGGTGTAATATCATTTCTTAATGTCATTTGAATTCTAGTATCAGTAGCAAATCAAATTAAGTAAACAACAGTAGCAATATAATTGATAAAAAAAGAAACAGGCAGGTCCAAGAACTTATTGCTATGATGCCACAAGTGATTGCATACTATTGCGCCTTACATACTGGAATATATTCTCAAGGTAGAATTTAAATGAGTTTATCGACTAAAATACTCTGAATTAAGCAATCAAATGGCTCAATGAAAGCCATAAAGTGAAGCCTCCATGCGAATTTTATTATTTATATACTATTTACATATATACATTTATACGCAAAACGTATATGTATATATACATGTGTTTGGGATAGACACACATCTAGTGTCATTACCGATAATCAACGCACAGAAATGCAAGTTTCTCTATAGCATGCAAATGCAGCCGGAAACCTTCGCATTCGGTGTCGCTTTTGGGTGACAGATGTCGCTGTGATTTTTTCACAAAGCCGACATAAGTAGTGAAACTAATTTAATAGTCATTTCCGGCAGTCACACGTACAATGACGAGGCCTTAAAGGCCGAAGCACGATGTCTGTGCGTTCATTGTCGGTAATGACACTAGATGTGTGTGTATCCCAAACACATATGTATATACATATACGTTTTGCGTATAAATATATATATGCAAATAATATTTACCTTTTGATGTTAGTTCTAGCATCTAAGTATTTAACACTTCCTATTTTCATTTTTGATTAGTGGTGCCGCCTAAAGGTTCTATTATACGGGATACACTTCTAACATGCAGGTTTCTCTATAGCATGCAAATGCAGCCGGAAACCTTCGCTTTCGGTGTCGCTTTTGGGTGACAGATGTCGCTGTGATTGTTTCACAAAGCCGACATAAGTGGTGAAACTAGTTTAAAAGTCATTACCGGCAGTCGCACGTACACTGACGAGGCCTTAAGGGCGATACACGGTGTCTGTACGTTGATTGTCGGTAATGCCACTTGATGTGTCTGTGTATCCCAAACACATACGTTTTGTGTATAAATGTAAATATGTAAATAGTGTTTACCTCGTGATGTTAGTTCTAGCATCTAAGTATTTAACACTTTTCATTTTTATTTCTATTATTTATATTTTTTTCATTGATAGTGCGTGTCATCGACTACTTAGTAAGAGTTTATTCAAATAACATTTCCAATTATTTATTTAAAAAATCAAATGTTATTGACTGCGATGTTGTCTACATTGGACACACCTAACAGTATCTTACTTTTCTCAATTCACACTGTTCCTTTCCTGGCTTCCAGAATTTACATCATATACATCTTGTACATGTTGTACATCTAGGTTGAAATTCTCTTGTGCATCATTGGACCGATATTCATATTCGTTATGTATACTCGCGGCAAAAAGTTTTGTCGGGTCGTAAGACCAGTTATATGGAAGATATATCTGGTCCACTCTAGTAAATTCTAACAGGAAATAAAGAGGGATTATATTCAATTTTTATAATACCAATGTTTGAGTAAATATACTTAACTGCTCCGTAAAAGAAAATACATGTGGCATATAGAAGTAAATATATTTCAAATATTCTTCAGTTATGATTTATCGCACGATAACATTGATGTGTCAACATTACAAAGAAATCTTTTCGCTGTTCTACAAATGTTCGGGGCTTTCGGAATTTATTTTATTTTTCAAGGGCGAGAATGAATGAATTATTAAGATCTCGGTTTTATAGAATTTGTAATTATTGATTATTATAATTATAATTTAATTATTATAAAAAGAATTAATAAAGTAATGGTTCGATCAACCATATTAAACAGTAAAACTTATATAACATTAGATATAAACTTGATAATTGTGTATCCGAGCGATATTTGTATTCAAATATCCTCTGTGCCCAGGTATCTCTACAGTAAATGCAGTCATGCAATATATAGTTTATTTCATTGCTTAATAATACATTAATATCAATATTATATAAGAAAAATATATTGCAAATTATTATTTTGTTATATAACGTAGCTTACATATATAGCTATTTTCATTTACATATATTAAATATATTGATTGTACTAAATTCCTTACTTCCTGATTTATTAATTTGTAAAGCAATATGCCTGACGGAGAAGCTACCTCTTCAAAGACCAATTATTTCACCTTTCCTTGTTTCACTAGTGTGGTTATTTATCTGCATCTTCAAAATTATTTTAAAATGTAGGGGGTGAGTGTGATATTGCTTTTATTTTAAAACATTCTCCTTTAAACATATTTATATTCAAAAGATTCATTGTGTAAATTATTGTTTGCTTATATACCTATTATGGTAGAAGTATTTTATTTTTGTCAAACTGTAATATATCCCTGAAGCCTAAACATAAATAATACAATCTCCCTTTATTTTTTATCAAGATTTAGTGGGAAATACTATCGGATTACTATAGTTGAACAGTCATGCCTTCCATATAGCTGGTCATAGGACCCGACAAAACTTTATGCCGCGAGTATACATCATGGGATCTCTGTTGTGAATTCTGGGAATTCTGAGTGGATCTAGATATCTTGCTGGTACTTCCAAAATCAAATGGGTCCTCAGCCCTCCTTCTTCTACTCATATTCTGTAAAGAACACACAGCCATAATTAATTTATTAGACTGATTTTTTCAAGTATACATATATAAATAGCATATTTTAGTGTGGTGTGAGTATTTTGATGTATTGTTTGATCTACATTCAAATGCTTTTGCTTACTATTTTATATTATAGACGTTTATTGCCCAAGTGAAAATATATACTCGTCTAACTAATCAGTTACTGTAAGTAAAAAGCAAAAAGCTTGCTAAAAATAATTTCTTCGTACATTTACATTTTAGAGATTTAAAATCAACAAAAAATTAACCGAAAGTAAAGATCCGGTCATCCCCCTATATGACTGTGAGAGGATTCCATGATGAAAATTGACACAATAAAAAAATTAAAGCTAAATTTCCAGAAATTTGGAAACATCCCTTGTAGATTCAAATACATGGACTCAATTAAATGGCAATTATGCTGAAAAACCACATTATAATATTGATGAATATTGACACAATAAAAAAATTATAGCTAAATTCCCAGAACTTTCGAAACATACCTTGCAGATTCACATACATGAACTCAATTAAATGGCGATTATGTTGAAAAACCACATTATTATATTGATGAAAGTTGACATAATAAAAAAATTAAAGCTAAATTCCCATTAATTTGGAAACATCCCTTGTAGATTCAAATACATGGACTCAATTAAATGGCAATTATGCTGAAAAACCACAATATAATATTGACGAAAATTCACACAATAAAAAAATTATAGCTAAATTCCCAGAACTTTGGAAACATCCCTTGTAGATTCACATACATGAACTCAATTAAATGGCGATTATGTTGAAAAATCACATTGTAATATTGATGAAAATTGACACAATAAAAAAATTATAGCTAAATTCCCAGAACTTTCGAAACATCCCTTGCAGATTCACATACATGAACTCAATTAAATGGCGATTATGTTGAAAAACCACATTATTAATTGATGAAAGTTGATATAATAAAAAAATTAAAGCTAAATTCCCATAAATTTGGAAACATCCCTTGTAGATTCAAATACATGGACTCAATTAAATGGCAATTATGCTGAAAAACCACATTATTATATTGATGAAAGTTGACATAATAAAAAAACTAAAGCTAAATTCCCATAAATTTGGAAACATCCCTTGTAGATTCAAATACATGGACTCAATTAAATGGCAATTATGCTGAAAAACCACAATATAATGTTGACGAAAATTGACACAATAAAAAAATTATAGCTAAATTCCCAGAACTTTGGAAACATCTCTTGTAGATTCACATACATGAACTTAATTAAATGGCGATTATGTTGAAAAACCACATTGTAATATTGATGAAAATTGACACAATAAAGAAATTATAGCTAAATTCCCAGAACTTTCGAAACATCCCTTGCAGATTCACATACATGAACTCAATTTAATGGCGATTATGGTGAAAACCCACATTATTATATTGCTGAAAGTTGACATAATAAAAAAATTAAAGCTAAATTCCCATAAATTTGGAAACATCCCTTGTAGATTCAAATACATGGACTCAATTAAATGGCAATTATGCTGAAAAACCACATTATAATATTGATGAATATTGACACAATAAAAAAATTATAGCTAAATTCCCAGAACTTTGGAAACATCCCTTGTAGATTCACATTCATGGATTCAATTAAATGGCGATTATGTTGAAAACCCACATTCGAATATTGATGAAATTTGACAAAATAAAAAAAATATAGCTAACCTCCGAGAACTTTGGAAACATCCCTTGTAGATTCGCATACATGGATTCAATAAAATGGCGATTATGTTGAAAAACCACATTGTAATATTGATGAAAATTGACACAATAAAAGAATTTTAGCTAAATTCACAGAACTTTGGCAACATCCCTTATTGATTGAATGCGCTTTCTACCTTCTACTTCTACTTTCTACCTTCTACTAAATAAGGTAGATGTCAATACTTTACAATACCTTTACCACCTTGCCCCAGGCTACCATCAAATTTAAATGGATTCTAAAACTAGTCTTTAACGGACTATGAAACACAAATCTAAAATTGTAATTAGACAAGTGCGAATTCTTATGTAAAAACACATATTCTTACTTGTAACTGTATTAAACCGTATCGAAAAATACAACGTGATATAAAATCATTTTTAGGCTTACTAGGCTATTGCTAAAGAATATAAAAGTACTGTAAACACCAAATTAGATGGCGAGCGGTGGGGATGCGCCGTAGTTGTTTTTAAAAACCTGTACACCCACTTACTGAAGTAGTAGTCAGACTATATTTGTCAGTGGCAGATTATAATGTCTTTGCTAGGGGATCATAAAGAGATACACGCTCAAACGCGAGAAGTAGTTTTTAATGTTTACAATTATTTTTATAAATATAAAATACCTCAGTGCCATTAAGTGAAATAAAAGATTATGTGCATGAAACAACTGATGTGTCGGTGCGAACTATAGGAAAAAAAATTCAAGAGGTAAATACAGCATCAAGTAGCGATGAAAAAATGTTAGTGGAAATATGATCTATGATTTTCATAGAACAGACGATTTACGGTTTCAACTCTACGCCAAAAGATGCACGATGATTTAGAATGTAAAGGATCAAACACATCATTAAGAAGAATTTTAACAGATTTGGGATTCAAGTTTCGATGTACACAGAATAATAGCAAAGTATTAATTGAGCGATTAGATATACGAGCATTAAGAATTGATTACTTGCAAAAGATTAAACATTTTCGTGAGATAAATCGACTAATTGTATATATAGATGAGACTTACATTCACAGTGGTCGAACGCCTTCCAAGATGTGGAGTGATGAAAGTATAACAGGTCTTTTCAAGAATATATCCTAAAGACCCAGACTACTAATAGTGCACGCAGGAGTCAACATGGGCTTTATTCCTAACACCCTATTGATTTTTAAGTCCGGCGTAAAAAGAGGTGATTACCACCATTCGGATATGAACGCCGAAAATTATGGCAGATGGATAGAACAGAAACTTATACCAAACTTGCCCACATACTCCGTTGTTGTAATTGATAATACGTCGTATCACAATACACACACAAATCTTGCTCCAACAAGTATTAGTAAGAAAAATTAAATGATTACATGGTTAATGTTCAAAATTATTCCTTTTGACACTAGAATGTTAAAGCCACAATTATACCAGCTAATCAAACGCTCTAAGGGTCAATATATAACGTATTGCTACCCCTTGTATATAAGATTTAGCGATATGCTCTAAATGGCCATAGCCCACTCAAAACCCGAATATACAAGTAAGTAGTAAGTATGGCGCCACCACGATAACTAACCTTCTAACTTATAAGCCAATTTAGCAGTCCACTTAAAATTGTGAGAAACGCCTGTTCAATTAAAATACACCAACTTATAGCCCAATTATGGTCTTACCTCCACACTTCCCAAAGGTTGTTGTAAAATCTGATGTACAGCACCGCCTCTAGCTCGCCGAGAAAATGGGCATGGTTCGAATTCAAGTAAATCGAAGGTGTTATAGAGCGCCAGTTCCGATATTGTATCTATGCCATACACCAAGCTGACCACCATAAACCCGGAGCTAGTTTATTTTGAACCCCAGGTAGAATGATAGGTAAAACCAACACACTCATTCAAAATCCAACAACAGGTTTATTCTAAATTTAAAATACCCAAAATATTTCAAGACCCAAATAATCAGAACAAAACAGCTATTGCTAACTAATATCCTAAGTCAACGTTGTACGTAGCTCGTTATAAATTGAGTTCAATAAAATATTTAAAAGGAATCAAAAAAAAACATTGAAATATGAATTACATAAGCGCAACCCAGTTGCAAGTATTTAAATTTCTGAAGGAATGAATAAAAGTCTTAAATGGCCACCCAAGGTGATCCACAACTTCAAATTACCAATGACATATAATTACAGAATTAAAGAAATTCAAAAAAAAAGGAAAAACACATGAGACAACCTTAAAGTTAAATTAATTACTTGACATTATTCTTACAAAAGCATATAATTATAAGGCCACTTGCCGAAAGTCTTTCCAAAGTTGAACAGTTTGACCGTAAATTGCAACACATCAACACTCCAAATGAATCACTCTGTATAACAGAGGCAACCGACAATCTGTTCGACAGAAGAGTGCAGACTCTAGGTTATAAGGTATCTAATACTAAAAATATTAGCGCTAGTTAACTGTGCTTTACATAAGAGTACGTGATCAACATTAAATTCAATAATTCCTTACAAGATTCCACAATAATAAATTTGAAAGGCGACTAATTGTATTAAATAACAAGCAATAGATTTACACCATACAGATGCGAGGTTGCAACGCCAATACACATCCAAAATTTGTTCAAAATTCTAAATCCAAAAAAAAAGGCTACGTAACGTCTCCGAAATTAACCCCCAACTGGAGTCACTGTTATTAATAAAACTACGTTAATTGAATAAATTCAAATTATAAGGCACTCAGGCCACTATGCAGTTAAATAATGAAATTACGATGACTTGAACGATTAGTTAAGCCGAGAAATTTACAATTAACAGTTCGATAGTACTCGGAATTGACTTGATGTTACCAAAACTGATTGGCAAATAACTGATATTCAAACACAGACACAGTACCTTTGAAATTCTACATCCACAGCTACAATACACGATACCTTCTCCAAATCACACTCGTTACAAAGGGAAACTGCTCCAGATACCCTCGGTTAACGACATCTCCGGGAGAACAGTGTAGAAAGGCTACAGCATTACATCTATCTGCACCTTAAAATATGTCTTCGCCGCAAGGTACACAATCTATCCCCTTGGAATTATAAAATATATCAGGCACGTGGTTCTTAAACTTTTACCCAACGAAAAGTGCTCTAATGAAATTTTTGCCATGCACTAGCAGCTATAATAGAATATAGAAACAGCACAATTAAGATCGATCAGACACGTGGAAATTATAGTTACAGCAGTTAAACAATTCTTAAGCCACGACAAAACAATATCCTCGGCAAGATTACAATCATAACGCCATATTCACATTAACACTTGAGAAATACCATAACATCCGCCTTTTGCTAGCGATTACATAGGATATAATTCAACATTCCACTAGTTTCTCAAGTAGTGACTAAAGAAAATGCATCTGCTCTTGTGATGTTTTAAGTGCTTCTTCTAAGACAGTCGACTATCAAAGAGAAAAGCTCTAACTTGTCAATCACCGACCTTAAGCGTAACAACGAACATGTGAACTAATAACCGAACGACCTAACCTGATATTTTAACATACGACATAAATGTAGATTCAAATGACAATACAAAAGTGGAAAATAATTATCATTAAATTGTCACATAACTCTGACCCAAAAGAAACTCCCAAAACTAATTAGAAACTAATTAAAACTGCCGAAACCACTAAATAAAACAAGTGCGCCATCTACCCGTCAACACATATACATTACCCACATGAGATAATGTAAAACGTCCGGCGGTAGGACTCTTATGAAATTCTCTACCCTAGATGGCAGAAGGAGTCAGAAGGATGATCTATTTAACCACGATAATTTAAGTATTCAATCGATAAAACTAAAATTATCAATTAAGAGATAAAATACAGCAAAATAATTGTAACAGTATAAATTCGACGAAACTCTACGGTATCACCCCTATCTAAATACAATTGAGTTGATCTGAACCACTGTCAAAAACAATATCGCTGCAAAAAATATAAATTTTAAGGTAGAAGATGTTCGTAAAATAGCGGAAGAAGAATTTTCGAGAATTTCTCAGGAAGATTGGCAACAACGTTGTAAGCATGTTGTTAATATTGAGGATAAATATTTAGAATCAAAAATATTAGTTAATGAAACGATAGAAAGTTTAATTATGAATGTAAATAATGAGAGTAACTGTGATGACGACAACTTTAGTCGGCCGTATTTTCAAAAATTATTGTATTTTCAAAATGTTTTCTTAATTGCGAAAAATATTTCATAATTGTCATTTCGAAATCCTTACTAAAAATATCAAGTTTTGCCATAAATGTTTTAATATTTTCATATATGGTTAAAACAATTAATTCTTGCCCTTGAAGTTTTTTATTTAGTTCATTAAAATGCTGAGTGATGTCGCATAAAAACATTGAATCATTTAACCAATGTACATTGGATAATTCATCGAAACTATTGTCTTTTTCAATTGAAAAGAGCTTAATTTCATCTAATAACGTTAGAAAGCGATTAAGGACTTGACCGCAACTAAGCCATCGCACGTTGTTGTATGTCAAAATGCCAGAATAATTGCATTCAATTTCCTCTAAGAATTGTGCAAATAGCCGTTTATTAAGTGTTCTTGCGTTTATAAAGTTGATGATTTTTATTATAACTGACATTACACTGGAAAATGTCTTTAATCCATGTTTCGCACATAAAACTTGCTGGTGTATTATACAATGAAATTCGATCAAAGAATGTGAAATATTTTGCTTAAGATACCGAATAAATCCAGTGTTTTCCCTTCCATACCTAGGTACACCGTCTGTTGTTACAGAAACTATTTTCTGAAGGTCAATATTCATTTCTTTAAATGCAATATCAAATGCTTTAAAAATATCAAGACCGGTACACTTCCCTTTCAACGTTATTAGATTTATTAACTCTTCTTTCATTATATTTCCTAATTTATACCGACCAAAAACTGCTAATTGTGCATAACCATTTACATAATTACTCTCATCTAAAACAATTGAATACATTTCTGCATAATTTAAGTCGTTATGTAATTGCGAAAAAATATTTTTTTCTAATTCTATAACTCGATCCTTAATTATATTTCGACTTACAGGTACCTCATTTATACGCTTTATAATCAAGTTTTTTCTTTAAAATCAGCAAACAATGTAGGACTACATTCTAAAAACGCTTTTTTTTTTTACAAATTCTCCTTCTGAAAGAGATTTCCCGTGGCGAGCAATGCAATGAGCAACTTGAGAACTAGCAGCTGTAATGTTGTTTTTTGGAACCAAAAAACTTTTTAAAACACTGCTTTGAGAAAAATTCTCTTTTTTCTTTTGTAAAAAATATGTTTTACTTTCTTCATCTGTTGACATTCTGAGATTAGAATTCAACGTTTCAAAATGTGTTTTTATATTAAACATACGTGAAGTCACTTTTTCATTACAAATAACACACATAACCATTTCATTCCTTTCAATCACACCATATTTATCAAACCATTCAGCTTGATATGGTTTTGAACTTGTATCGCTTGTTTTTACTTTTTTAACCGCCGACATAGTACAGGGCTACAATTAAAAATATTTATATTTAGAATACAATAATTTCAGAAAAAAGAATAATTAACATACGTAATATACAAACACATTACTTTTAAATGCTTACGAAATGGATGCCACTTATGTTAGTTCAGCACTGGTACTGACTGGTAACTGGTACGTTCCCCCACTCTATGAAGCAACGAATGTGCGCCTCAAGTTCCACAGCACAGATATCGTTAAACGATAGAAATAGAAAATCAGCTAGCCCATGTCCACTTGGAAATATTTGTTTTTCATTTAAAAAATTAATTTATAAAAGCAATGAGTGGGTCAGTTAAAAAGCTTGCATGGGTGAATGTCATGGGTTCGCCATGCCTGTTCTAGAAAATATCAATTTCTGCAGAACTATTTCTTTCAGTCAGGCAAATAACTTCATAAAATTATAGCAAAGAAATATTTTCCTCTGTGCACTCGCATCATAAACAAAAAACATCATAAAATAACCGCAAATCAGGAAAAACTTGCAAATAATCATTATCAAATCGACATTTAATTATAGCAATTATTATACAGAAGACAGCAGATTGCTGGAGGATTTCGTTTTAGGGCCATTCATAGGAAAGTTTAAAAATATTGACAAACATTCAATTTTATCGAGTAGGGAAAGAACTAAAGCATGATATGGGGTCGGTGAATATTTATCATTTTAGACATCAATTTGTTTATACAATTTCACAGTAATTGTATAAACTACTATACTACTACTGTCATTTTCACTACTATTTTCACTATCATTATCACTAATACCTTCTCCTTTCAGTCGTATTAGTAGTATCATCATCACCATCAGATTATTCATTGGCCGCCCTTTTTAACAAATTTATAATATGTATTCTTATTTCGTTTTTTATAGGCAATGTCTAAAGCTATATTCCCACAAAAGCCGTTAAGATTTATGTTATAACATTCCACAATTTTGACTATTTCATTTAATTTTTTACTGTCGCCGAAATACTCTGCCACTCTTTGACGACTTTTTTGTTAGTTTTCTTATATACGTGTCCCTGAGCAATAATCGCAACGTTTAGAATTAGAGAAAATAATAATTCTTATTACTTTTATGTATTGAATTTCTTTATATTGACTATTGACATGCTTTGAAGTTTGAGGCATAAAACTACGTAATCTTTCATATTTTTAAAAGATAAAAGTAATCTTCGTACAATGGATATAACAAAGTCAGTAATTTAGATAGTGAGTTAAATTTAGATGTGATACTGTGTGTATGTTAAGATATTGAAAAAATATACTTTTAATAATTTTTTAGTAATAATTTACCTTGGCATTTCTTTGCACAAACTTTTTTTTAAGAAATTGTACTTTATAGAATTGTTTAATGTGAAACGCACTTTTAATAAGTCAAGTTATTAGGTTTTTTAGGTGTTTTCCTTTTCTTTTTTTTACTTTTAATGTGTCCATATTTGCAGATGTAAAATATTTATAATGTTAAAGTATATTTTGGGCACACGTCTTTTCTATAAATTAATATTCCCTTTGTGTTTCGATAAATGTCGCTGGGTAGTTATAATTGGGGTTGCCTGTATAGAGGGTGAGTCATTAGTAGCCGCTTCTTCGATTTCTCTTTTGTGTTTTATATAAAAGAAAAAACAGTTAGGTAGTGGAAGATTCATGCTTGCTTGGGGTGCATATTCTAACAATACTTTAAGCTCTGACCCACTTCCGGTTTCACCGGAAATGAATAAAACTTAATTCTTAAATGACACTATATATTTTTCGATTTTCTAATACTGTTTTAAGTTGTCTATTTAACTGTTTTTTCTTTTCCAAATTTGAGCTAATGGTTTTTGAGTAACTATTTTTTTTTGAAAATATTTGACATGTGTTCAGAAGAAAAAGATTTTTTCATTGTTTTTAAAGTAAAAACATTAACTTTGGTGGTACTTGCAGCCAGGAAGATTCTGCATCATTTGGTATAAATTGCATTTGACAATACCTCAAAAAACGTTGTTTTTTCAAAGCCTACTTCCTGAAATTTTACATACTAAAAACTTATTTTTTTTTATAGAACACCCGGTATTTTATTATGACATTTTATTCCCTCTTTTATCTCTTTCATTTTTGTTAGCAATGTCCTATACCTATCTTTTTTAATTTCTGAGATAATCACTATACGAGCAATCAGCAGTCAAATAAAGAACTACGAACGCTGTTCTATGCACCCAAATATTTGCGCAATAAAAACTAGAATGTGGTCGACTGCCTGAGTCAACTGTTAAAGAAAGTCGGTAAACTTTTATGTCAAATTTATGAAACATCGCTATTAGTTATATAGTTATGAAGAGTTAATAGATATGATTAACGTTTTGGGGTGAATCTGAAAGAAACTTTTCTAGACTCTATGCACAGCGATCCTTGGTAGAAGTCAACCGAAACAGAAACCTTCGAAGGTATAAAGGAACGGTGCGAGTAAACAGAAAGTATTGAATATGAAAAAAAGAGCGGACAAAATCAAAACCTGGTGAGGATAAGACTTTAATGATACTTGCGAGTGTAGTTGACCACCTCCATACTAGTACTACGAAAATTAGTCGTCAGTTAGATGTAAGTTAAATTTAAAAATCCAGAATAATGAGGAAATATGTATTCAACCAAAATGTTCAGAATCGCTTACTTTTTTGTAAATGGGCAGCAGATAAATTATCCTGACTTTCTCAATTTTTTGTTGCTACTGACGAAGCCACCTTCTACTAAAGTGGATACGTTCATCGTCACAATTTTTGTTATAAACGTAAAAACCCTCACATTATCACACCTGCAAACTTTCAAAATCTTTGTCATTAAATTTGTGGGGAGAAATAGTGAGTAGTTACATACTACTTATTTCTTTGATGAAAATGTTAATGGAGAAAAGTATCTTCGTTTTCTACGGACGGATTTTCAAAACTTTTTGAAGACATGAACATTAAAATCAGAAAAGCGTTTACAAGAATATGTCGAAACTTTTTACGCAACTGTAGTAGTACTTCTTTGGAAAACAGAATACTCACGTGCATTGCACAAAGTTGTGGTTTCATTAAAGAATATGTTCAACAGAACATATTCTTTAATGAAATTTATTTTTATTATTTTTGATTGTTGTTACGTTACTCAATAGTTTTAGGTTATTTAAATTTCGTTATTTTGTTAATGACTTTTTTTCTATCAAAGTATTAGGACATCAACTTATAATTTTGAAAAATTACAGCCAACTCTTATGAAGAGCTTTAAGCATGAAAGAATAAGAGCAATTAAGCAAATTAAAATGAAGACTGCAGCAATGTTTCATGCACCTTTTAGTGGGGCGGCATGTTCAAATATGTTAGTAAACATAACTTTTATTTTATTTTGTTGTTAACCAACAGTGTAAAAAATGAAATACTGCAACTGGACAATGCCGGAATTAAAAAATTGTAATCCGATGCTCTTCATTCTAAAAAATTTGTACTTTTGGGCTAGTTCTTCTTCTTCTTCTTTCTCTTTTCTTAAGACCTAGTTTTGTTTCTTCTACTCTTGATCTCGTTCAGCCTCTTAGGAAGCAGATGTCCAGCTCTCGCACCATCTTTTGGGAGGTAATGCTTTTACTTTTTAAAACAATGTGAAATGATTTTTCTGAACACGTGTTTTGGTCATATATGTACTTTCAAAAAAAATTAGTAACTCAAAGACTATTGGCTCAATTTTGAAAAATAAAAAACAGTTGAATAGACAATTTAAAGCAGTACTAGAAAATCCACAATTATATAGGGTGAGTCGTTTAAAAAAATTAAGTTCCGTGCATTTCCGGTGAAACCGAAAGTGAGTCAGAGCTTAAAGTATTTTCACAATATGCGCCACAGCAACCATGAATCTTCCACTAATTGTTTTTTCTTTTATTTGAAACACAAAAGGACAATCGAAGAAGCGGCTACTAATGACTCCCCTCCCCTTCCCGGGAAAATCTTTTGCAGCCAAAAAACACGAAAATTTCGAACTTTTTCCAGTTTTGCATTTGGCAGATTTTAGCAAGTATAGAAAACGTTGCGCAACTTTCAGAATCAATATATCTCTTAATATTGGGTTTAGAAAAAAACTGTTTCAGACAAAAGTTGTAGGAAATTTTGTCTCCTTTGAAAGTGATAATAAAGTTATTTTCTCTACGATCAACCAAAAAAGAAGTTATATTGAAAAAGCTGAGAAAAGCCCAAAATTTTCGTGTTTTTTTTGTTTACAAAGAAATTCTCCCGTGGAAGGGCGGAAGTCTCCTTTTACTCTTGTTGACAGGTAGTGTTTTGCAAATATTTGTCAAATTATACATTCTATAGATTTATTACGAAAATAAAACTACTTTGAACTGGATTTGGGATAATTCCTGTATAACAGTTTTCAAAATTTGGACCGGAAGTAATGCTTTTACCCAGAGCTTTATTTTGTTAAGGAGATTAGAATCTAAAACTTACTTTGGAGCAACCTTTACATACACATTTCGGAATGCACATACGTATAAGAAAGTTGTGTGGTGGCCACACCTCATTTTTGATCGGTGGAGAAGAAATTAATTCTAATAATGCGTTGACTTGTGACCAATATAAGTCTTGTTACGTTCTTAAGATGGGTGACGCATTAAAACGTATCGATTTTTGGAAAAACCTAAAATGTTGATGGTTCCTCTTTTATTCTTTACAATATTTATTATATTTACTCTAGGTACTAGTTTCGAAAATTTATGTCATCTTCAGCCCAGAATCCAAGCAAAATAACAATATATTGTTATAAAATAGTCTTACTAACAAGTCCTTATAAAAAACAAATAAATACATACTTTATTGTAATACATGCATATAGGATACTCACAGTCAAATAGCATTCCAAGTATCTCATGTCAGAAGATGTATGCGGTTATATGTAAAGTTTTTACTGAATCCTTTAAAAGTATTTGATAGATAGTTATCATATTAAAATATACAATGAATAGAGGTTGAATTAAAATTCATACGTAAAACATCATTATCACACGCACGACAAATACAGTGTACAAACGTAACAAGAAATAACTAAGACGCAAAGTCATGAAAAATATCACTAAAACTTAACAACAAGAAAGTCACCACAATATTCATAAATTGTATAAGCCAACGTAAATGCAATGGCAGTTAAGCAGCCAAAACGGCAGGACGAGGTAGCAGTCATAAGGTTTGTTTTTGTTTCGCTAAGAACGATTCCAGAACAGTTCACGTCATGCGCAGAATTATGTTAAGTGTTCGGGTTTCCGGAACCGTTCTGGAACAAAAAACCTCGTGTTTCGGTTTGTGATTGGCAGTTCTGGAACCGTTCTAGAACTGTAGAACTAATTCGGGGTAAAGGCATCGACTCGTTACAGAATCGTTCGGAACCGTTCCGAACGGTGTACTATGACGCATCAGTTCTGCCAGTAACAGAACTGTTAGAACCGTTCGTAATATTAAACACAAACAAACCTATAGTTATAGGGTTTCTAAGATTGAAAAGAGTGGTTTGTGTGTGTGTATATTTGATCGTTTAATAAATTAAAATGAACGTATCGATTTTTGTAAAATAAGCATAGCTCTTACACAATAGGTCTGTTTTTGTTTCGCTAAGAGCGATTCCAGAACAGTTCACGTCATGCGCAGAATTATGTTAAGTGTTCGGGTTTCCGGAACTGTTCTGGAACAAAAAACGTCGTGTTTTGGTTTGTGATTACCAGTTCTGGAACCGTTCTAGAACTGTAGAACTAATTCGGGCTAAAGGCATCGAATCGTTACAAAATCGTTCGGAACCGTTCCGAACGGTGTACTATGACGCATCAGTTCTGCGCAGTAACAGAACTGTGTTAGAACCGTTCGTAATATTAAATACAAACAAACCTAAAGTATTCCATAGAAGAATTTCGACATACCCTTTAACCGAGAAGCTATTTTAAAATTTTACTACTCGATAAAAACTAGGGAGAATTTAAAAGAACTTGACGTTTGTCAATTGAAATGCTGCAAGGCTATGACAAGTGTTTCTTGCAGTTGGGCTCGGATATATGATGAGGCTCGGGAATAAATCTGCTAAACTGCTTGAGATGAATGAGCTATTTGGTACGCCGGGATTACAGGCTGGATAAAGGTCACTGGCAAACTCACTTATGTGCGTAAGGGCTATGCATACTTTGCCATACGCGACGTAGAATGTGTCCATCAACCAAGCTTATCTTTAGCTATAATCTTATGATGCATATCTGTCTAAATTAATGTTATCCTCCTAACACATCTATGTGGAATGCATAGTAAAAATTAGAATGAAAGAGTTACTTCCAGTTTCAATTCAGATCATTTTTGTATACAACACTTGTTCAAAATTAATAGTTTTTATACGAAAATTGTTCCTAATCTAGCTCTAAATACTTTAAATATGTATGAAAGGCATAATTTATGTTTCATTTGTATCGTTTTACAATTTTTATTGAAAAAATAAAGAGATCACACTTACCAAAATATATGAAATATGTGTTGACGATCAGCGTTTGCGAATTCTTTTGTTTAGTGGAAAACGACTGCGATATCTTCGAGAGTGCTAAATTTTGAACTAGGCACATATTCATTTGGCGGCAACATTGATTGTATAATTACAATTTTATAATTATTCTAAAAACTGCAATAATTGATGTAATTAATTTAACACAAGGCAATATTATTTTCAGTATTATCAGTATCGAACTACACTATATAATTGTTACTTACTCAGCGATATAAATATATATTTTATCGGTACATATTTATAGTATTAAGTAATAATCCACGGCTACATATGACATACAGTATCTAGGTAAGATTAATTAATCAATAAATTGTAAATAAAGTTAAAGCTAACTATGATCTGCATTTAAAATCAATTTCGAAGTACAATGTTATCTCCGTCTTTGAAAATAAGAAATCAGAGGTAGCGCGGTAGATAAGATTTTCTTTAAACTTTAAAGTTCAGTGACTGGTTTGTTAATTGCTTAAACGTTACAAAATTATGTAAAGCAGGAAATGGTTAAAGGCAAAAGCAAGGCTGCGGGATATACATTGTTTTTTCCAAGTTATGAGACTGTAACACAATTCAGTAGTTAAATCCACTTCTTAATGTGCTGATGAAAATAACCCGTGTACACACCTTTTCGTGCTTCTACACTTATTTTTCATACTCTGGGGCTTGTTGCTTAAGTATATTTACCTTTTTCTGTCCCCTTCTGGGCAATTTCTCCATTAGCTAGTATTCAAATAAGTTACTAATAATTATTGACAATATATACAATTATATTAAACGAATAAAACACTTGGTTATATTGTTTCACTTAAGGACAGATTTATTGTACTCTGACACGTGTTTCGACCTCTCGGTCATTAACGAACTTAGTCAATAACAAAGAAAAAGCAAAATTGCGTGACAAATCAGGTGTTTATGAGGTAGGTTGCAGTGATTGTGACGCAATCTAATTGGCCAAACAGGCAGACCCGTACAAGATCGCATTAATGAACATAAAAAATCAATTTTAAACAATAATAAAAATACAGGCTTTGCTGAACATTGCATAGACCTTGTACATGTATTTGATACCAATAATTATACATTATTACATAATAGTTATAAAGGAAGGAAATTAGATTTATTAGAAATTCTAGAAATTAAAAAAGCTACAACAGCAAATAAACATGTCACAAACACACAACTGGACTTCATAAACACCCCCATTATTGACACTGTACTTAAGACACTAGCCCATACATATAAATAGGTATTGGTAACTTTCTTAGTTTAGTTTAAGTCTGTAAACTCTTCGTTAATGACCGAGAGGTCGAAACACGTGTCAGAGTACAATAAATCTGTCCTTAAGTGAAACAATATAACCAAGTGTTTTATTCGTTTAATATTCATAATGTTTCACCAAGAACCAACCGTAGATTCTATTAATTTTATATACAATTATATTAGCAAGTGTATAATAAAATAAATGAAAACTGAAGAATAAATTTTCTATTTCTAAATGTAATAATAACAGTAATATAATTTTATTTCCAAAATATATACAGTGGTATATATTTTCAAAACAAAATTATAGGGTCACAGCAATATATACAGAGCGAACTTTTAGACCGTAAGAAGCACCGTTTTTCAAATCCCATTTTTTCGGTATCAAAGGCCTTCGAAACTTATCCATCAGCAAAAATGTCGAAAAAATTCATTATTATAATTGTCTAGTATTTTCTTTTCTATTATATAAAAACGCGCACAAGTATTGCAATATATCTTTTCTATCTAGTGAACTATAACAAACATGAAGCGAAATAGCATCGGTTTGATTTAATTATAGTTAAACCAGAAAACGAACCGTTTATCAGTTACAAACAACTGCAACGCTTACTATTACATCACTCCGATATAATCTTCTTTGGAATTAGTTTGGAGCACATCAGGGACAAGAACACATTCAAGATATCCGGCAGGGGGTATTCACACGATGACATTATAGACGTTTACCGGAGCTGATGTCGTATTAAGGAATTTATGAACATCACGTGCATGCGAAAGATATTAATTCAACGTAATGAACGGGCTTTGTGATCGGACAATAGATTCAATCAGGTGTCTGTATGTAGAACGTGTGGTATATTCGGTTTTGTTACTGTGGGGAATTTGAAATGTAGAGGAACGTAATAACAGTAATAACATAATTTAATAACAAAAGAAATAAACTTGAGACATATTGTAATGGTAAGATAACAAAATATTAATTACAAAAAAATCATTGACACTGCAACATGAAATAGAAATTATATATATATATAACATGATATAGAAATTATATATATACCTGGCAAAATATACCATAAAAAACAATGGCATTAAATTAGTCAATACACAGTTGCGGTTGACGGAATTTCTCATAGCAATTGAATTGACTTCGTCAACAACGTACTTTCAATTCAAAAACAAATATTATAAACAAGTTTACGTGCAATGGGTATCGAGTGTCATCGCTCAGTTATTAATTGAGGAATTAGAACAAACAGTGATTAATAATTTAAATTTTGAACCAACATTGTATATGAAATATGTTGATGACTGCGTTATGGTTGCACCCCTTGACAAAATTAACTACATTTTGGAACAGTTCAACAGTTCTCATAGTAAACTACAATTCACCCTAGAAATCGAAAACGAAGGATCAATGAATTTTCTAGATATGACATTGATAAGACATAATAATATTATTCTAACGAAATTTTTCCAAAAACCAACGGCGTCAGGCAGATACGTAAAGTTCAATTCTTGCCAACCGGATATATATAAAAAAAATGTAGTTACGGCTTTAGTTGACAGAGCAATCAGATTAACAAGTGCAAAATTCAGAAAAGACATATTAAATAATATCAAGAATATGATACAAACTAATGACTATCCACTAAACTTCATTCAAAAGATAATAAAACACAGACTACAAAATTCTATAACCAAATCAAACACAAAAAGAAAAATGAAACTCAATCTAACATAAACAAATATGTCTTCCTGCCCTAAATTCGAGGTTTAACTGAAAAATTAAACAAAAGTTCAGCTCCATACAACGTAAAAGTAGCTCACAGAAACCATAATAGTATAAAACATTTGTTTACTAAAACCAAAAACAAAGTACCAATTACGGAAGAAACACACGTTGTATATAAAGTTCCTTGTGCTAATTGTAATGATGTTTACATTGGCCAAACACAACAACATATCGCAGAAAGATTAAAGGGTCATAAATACGCTACATCATTAAAAAAAAATTGTAACACCACGGGACATGGTTTTAATTTTGATAAAACAAGTATTTTAAGCAAAGCACAAAATACCAAAGTGCGAACCGTGTTAGAAATGATACACATAAAAAAGGAAGAACATACTGTAAATGATCGAACAGAGATCAAGGGACTATCCGACATTTATTTTGGAATTATTTGATTAGATTATAAATATACACAAATTAATAACAGCTTATTTTTAAGTAACCCTTGTATATACGGACAAATATTCTGTGTGTGCGCTATTTTTGTCTGGTTTTCTTTTATTATATTTTTAACAACAAATGCACATGTTTGAGTTCTCACTTCAAGGTTTGATACAAAAATAACATTGACCAATTGATAAAAATAGAATTTAGAATATACTAATTTTTAAATTACAAAACATTACTACCAAGAAAATAAAAGAGACAACGGAAAGTAATAATGGAGAAGAAAAAAAGAAATAAGATAAAAGACGATCATTAATGTGAAAATAAACAAAACTAAATGTAAGTTGATTTTATATGTATATGTTCATCGGTCATACAATGTTTTATATGTTATATGTATAAGTTGTCTTTATAAACTTATTTGTTCAGAGTTTTATACAAATCAATTGATAAACAAAGCAAAATTCATAATAACTCTTCTTCTTCTTCTTCTTCTTTTAATAGGCGTATCGCCTGTTTAGTTCCGGTTTCTTTGCAATGGTGATTCTTGCGATTTTGATTGCCAGCTGTCACGCCATCGCTTTGGTGGTCGTCCTATAGGTCTTCTTCCATGAGGTGTGTTATTTCGAACTATCCTGACCATTCTGTCGGGGATCATTCGGCTAACATGGTGGTTCCATTCTCTTCTTCTCTTCCTCGACCATCTGACCACGTCGTCCGTTAGGCACTTCTCTCTTATGTCTGTGTTTCTCTGCCTATCCTTCAATGTATGTCCCGTTATAGTTCTTAAGGTCTTCATTTCAGTTGCCCTTAGTAATCTCTTTGTTATCGTTGTTTCCGCTCTCGTCTCAGCACCATATGTCATCACTGGTCGTACGCATGCTTTGTATATTCTTGATTTGCATTCTGTACTTAGGTGTTTGTTTCTCCATATTGGATATCTAAGATGTCCCGATATTGCTGCTGCTTTGTTAACTTGTTTCCTCACCTCGTCCCCCAGGAAGCCGGCGTTTGTAATTTTGCATCCAAGGTATTCGATTGACATGGTTTGGTCAATGACATTATCTTCTATTGCCAATTTGCAGCGCAGAGGTTCCTTTGCTATGGTCATGCATTTGGTTTTGGTTGTGGAGATTTTCATATTAAGTTTTCCTGCCTGCTTGTTGAACGCTTGTAACAATCTTTGGAGGTCATCTTCCGATTCCGCAATAAGTACTGCATCATCAGCGTAGCATAATATATTTATTTTATGCATGCCCATTCGATATCCTAGTCCGGTGTTCTTTACAGCTTTCACCATCTCGTCCATGATTGTATTGAATAACAAAGGACTGAGACTATCGCCTTGGCGGATACCTGTTGTAGTTCGTAGATGTTGCGTTAGGGTGTGATTTGTGCGTATTTGCGTTGTTGTGTTTGTGTTTAAGTCCTTAATGAGTTCTATGTATTCTTTCTTCGTATTACCGTTTTCCAGGATCGTTATGACGTCTTTTAGTTGTACTCTGTCAAAGGCCTTCGTTAGGTCCACAAAGCAGAGATAGGCAGGGGTGTTGTACTCTAGTGATTTTTCTATCAGTTGTCTAAGTATGAATAGTGCTTCAGTTGTAGATCTGTTTTTTCGAAATCCCTGTTGTTCTTCGCTTATTGGCACGGTTGTGGATATTTCGTCCGCAATGATCTTAGTTAGGCATAATAACTCAGAAGATCTAATTTTAATTATATGTAAAGCTATAGTTTTTCAAAAAAATTTTTAAATAATCCTTTTACTTTCTTATACGTAGTATAAGGAAGTATTGTGATGATGAAAATTTTCGACCTCGAGATTTTTGCAGATGTCCACGTTTTCAGGTCCCCTGATACCAAAAAAGTGGTTTTTAAAAAATGTCTGTGTGTCTGTGTGTGTGTGTGTCTCTGTGTGTGTGTGTGTGTGTGTGTGTGACCACGATAGCGGTCAAACCGCTGCAGATATCAACTCCAACTCTTGTATTTACGAATATAATCTCCCTCTTGAGAACTGATTAGATTTTGAGCAAAATCGCCAGACCGGAAGTAGTAGTTTACTTCAGTGAAAAAATCGAATTTTGCAAATATTTCGTCAATTACTAAGTTTAAACAAGTTTATAAAGGAATCAAATGTACTCAAAATTAAATTTGGGAAAAATTGTATTAATAAAGTTTTTCGGAATTCCTACCGGAAGTAGGTCTTTTACTCTTATCGAAAATCAGTTTTTTGCGAATATCTCGCAAGTCATGCTTTCTAGGCAGGTACATTACGAGTATAAAAGTATTTAGAATGTACTTTTAAATATCTTTTGTATAAAAAAAATTTCAAAATTCAGACCGGAAGTACCACTTTTACTCTTACCGAATAGCGATTTTTTGCAAATATGTCGTAAATTATGCATTCTATATATATTTATGAAGAGTACAAAAGTATTTAGAGTTAGATTTGGAATATTTTTTGTATAAATGAAATTTCAAAATTCGGACCGGAAGTAACACTTTCATACGTATAAGAAAGTCGTGTGGTGGCCACACCTCATTTTTTACTTTCTTATACGTAGTATAAGGAAGTATTGTGATGATGAAAATTTTCGACCTCGAGATTTTTGCAGATGTCCACGTTTTGAACTCCCCTGATACCGAAAAAGTGGTTTTTAAAAAATGTCTCTGTGTGTGTGCGGCTGTGTGTCTGTATGTCCGTGTGTGTGTGACCACGATAGCGGTCAAACCGCTATAGCTATTGTTATCTCTCAACTTGTCCACTATAGGTGGGCCACGGCTTAGTCTCTCGAGATAACAATTTTGAGAAGATTATATACAATTTCTATTACACAGGTACTTATCAATAATCGTTTATTATTAAAACTTTTATAATAATCAAAAAATTGTGTTATTCACATTCAAATTCGAGAAATGTCACTTGACAACTCACTTATATATCTATATCAACTCACTTATATATCTATATCTCTCAAAAAGAATCATGATGATCTTTTTGACAAATGTCACTCGCCAACTGACACATTTTTAATGAAGTTTTATTGGAACATAAAGTCGAACAGCTGCGTCGTTCTGTTTGTGAGGGGACAATGGTAACACTATCAATTCCAAATTTTGTATTTACGAGTATAATCTCCCTGTTGAGAACTGGTTAGATTTTCAGTAAAATCGGCAGACCGGAAGTAGTAGTTTACTTCAGTAAAAAAAAATCGAATTTTTCCAATATTTCGTCAACTACTAATTTTAAACAAATGTATAAAGAATTCATATGTACTCAAAATTAATTTTGAGAAGAATTCTATTATGATAGTTTTTCAAAATTCCTACCGGAAGTAGGTCTTTTACTCTTATCGAAAATCAGATTTTTGCCAATATTTTGCAAGTCATGCGCTTTAGACAGATACGTTACGAGTATAAAAGTATTTAAATGATAATTTTAAATATCTTTTGTATAAAAAAAATTTCAAAATTCGGACAGGAAGTACCACTTTTACTATTATTGAATAGCGATTTTTTTTCAAATATGTCGTAAATTATGCATTCTATATGTATTTATTAAGAGTACAAAACTATTTAGAGTTGGATTTGCAATATTTTTTGTATATATGAAATTTCAAAATTCGGACCGGAAGTAGCACTTTTACTCTTAGCGAGTAGCACTTTTTTTCGAATATCTTGCAAAGTATGCATTCTATAGCGATTTGTTAAGAGAATGAAAGTACTTAGAATAGTATTTTGAATAATTTTTGTATAAATAAATTCTTAAAATTGTATAGTTTGAAACGCTCATACGTATAAGAAAGTCGTGTGGTGGCCACACCTCATTTTTTCTAAAAAATTACAGATGTCTGAAGAAAACATGAATAAAATGTTGAAACGTTATAGACAATTATAGTTTTATTAATATAATGCCGCTATTCCCAAAGAAAATATCTGTTATATTATTGAATTTACGGTAAATAAAAATATATATAACACAAAAGAAGTATAGGGTATACTAAAAACCAAGAAGGAGGGTAATCTTGGATAATTTCCGCTGTCGAGCAACCGTAGACACGGGATACACGTGTCTTGGTTACACCATACTGACAATGAACAATGAGTCTGAAACAGTGTCTACAGTTGCTCTACAGCGTAATTTACCTAATATTACCTTGTTTTCTAGTATCCGCAATATTCTATATGGAGGATAGTATGTTTTTGCGTCCACACCATAATATTATTGGCAAGTACAACTGTGGGGCATCATCTCGTTTCATTTACATCATAACAATATGTCAATTAAACAGATATCTTCATCAAAAATATTGCTTTTTTCCATAATTTATATATTAATTATTAATATATGTCTTAACCGAAGATGATCAAATGCTTGTTCTATGTCTATAGAACAAATCCATGCAGACTTGTTATATTCTAATGCTTTTTCACAAAAGAAATCCATTCTTCCACGATCCTTACTATTCTTCTCGAAATAGTAACAGTTGTTCAAGTTTATCCGTGTAATCTTCGTTTTCATTTTTAGCAATATATTAAGCAAGTTTTTTCCTCCGTAGTTTTCTGGAATATGCCTGACACCTTTTTTTTTAATATGGGAAATGTTATGCATTTTTTTCAATACTCTGGTACCGTCGAGGTATTGGATGTATTTGTGATCTTATATATCAAATAGGCTTTTTCTTTAATCAATTCTTCTCTCCCTTTCTGTATATGATCTCGTTTTTAAGTTCTTTATTGTATTTTCAATATCTTTCTGTTGTATATCTATATATCTATAATTATTCTGGTTATAACTTTTCCAATATTTTTAGGCATTTGCTGCCCCAAATAAAGTGTATTAAAGTAGCCAAACCATTCTTCACCAGTCTCTATGAACTCCTAAATTAATATTAAACGTTATTTAATTACTTGAATTACGTGTCAGTTTATTTTATTTTTAATCAAATATTGAATAAACTGATGGAATTTTATGAAAAACTCACACTGGATTTAAAATATGAAATATAGATAAATAATTTAAATTTCAAATACTTTCTTGAACAAGATGAGTTTTAATGCAAATGAAACATGAAATTTTGCTTATGTAAAAAAGTCCCTTTGACTATAGTTAAAAACATCGATTTTAAAATTTCAAAGTTCGTTATTTCACATTGGACCGGAATTTAAAAAGTTGACGATTTTCTTTTCAATCTTTCCCACCCCGACGTTTCAGCTTTCATCCGGGATTTTCTTTATATTTTCTCCGATATTTCGCGCTCTTCGGAGAAAATTTATCAATAAAGTCGAATAACTTGAAATCCCCACGTCGAAATGCTCAAAATTAATTCGAATTGAATTTTCTTATCCCGGCCTTCCATTAGAATAATTTAAAATAAAGCAGAAGAAATCGTCTGAAATGGAGAGTATAGGGGTAATTAATGGATTGACGAACAAATGTTTCAGTTTTGTAGAGCGCTCTCGGCGTATTTCTTGTGCTGTTCGCAGAGGTGGCTTTTTCGATGTGTTTATAATTAGTCAACGTCAGAAGGGTTTCCGGTGAAGACAAAGTGGACGGCTACTCGCCAACAACCGTCTATTCGCCTTTACTCTTTTTTAAGGTCAACGTTTTCATAGATAAAACGGATGAGGAGATTACGTCGACGTTGTTTAAGATTTTTTTTTAAATAATTTCGCACGCTGCTTTTACTTTCTTATACGTAATATAAGAAAGTATTGTGATGATGAAAATTTTCGACCTCGAGATTTTTGCGGATGCCCACGTTTTGAAGTCCCCTGATATCAAAAAAGTGGTTTTTAAAAAAATGTCTGTGTGTCTGTGTCCACGATAGCGGTCAAACCGCTATAGCTATCACTTCCAAATTTTGTATTTACGTGTATAATCTCCGGACCGGAAGTAGCAGTTTACTTCAGTGAAAAAATCGAATTTTGCCAATATTTCGTCAACTACTAAGTTTAAACAAATTTATAAAGAATCCCTATGTACTTAGAATTAAGTTTGAGACAAATTGTCTTAAAAAAGTTCGAAGTTTCGAAATTCCAACAGGAATTTTTTTTTCCTTATCGAAAATCAGTTTTTTGCGAATATCTCGCAAGTCATGCTTTTTAGACAAGTACGTTACGATTATAAAAGTATTTAAAACATAATTTTCAATATCTCTTGTAGAAAAAAAATTTCAAAATTCAGACCGGTACTTCCGGTCTACATTTTGAAATTTTTTGCAAATATGTCGTAAGGTATGCTTTCTATATACAGGGTCGGGCAAAAAGAGCGGAACACCGAATTTATGGCTTAACTAGCACTTTTTCGAAAATTTAACCTAAATTAAAGTTTTTGTATACTTTATGTATTATTTATTGGTGTTTGCAGATTTTCCGTTTTTGTCACATTTTTGAAGATATGATGTCACCGGATAGTATTTTAAATGAATCACCCTGTAATTATATTTTTTTTGAGTAGATATTTTTTTCCTGAATTCACTAATACCAGGTTTAGTGGGTCTCTGACTTATGGTTTCATAAGAAAAAAATAAAATGTAATGGCACCTAAATATTTATTTAATAAAAAACGAACGACAATAACTAAAGATTCTATTCATTAACGTCCATTAACTTTAACAAATGATTATGAAATTCATTTCTCGCTTAAAGGTGACATGAACTTTTAATGCAGCATTAACTTTTTTTAGAATCTTTAGTTATTGTCGTTCGTTTTTTATTAAATAAATATTTAGGTGCCATTACATTTTATTTTTTTCTTATGAAACCATAAGTCAGAGACCCACTAAACCTGATATTAGTGAATTCAGGAAAAAAATATCTACTCAAAAAAAATATAAATACAGGGTGATTCATTTAAAATACTATCCGGTGACATCATATCTCCAAAAATGTGACAAAAACGGAAAATCTGCAAACACCAATAAATAATACATAAAGTATACAAAAACTTTAATTTAGGTTAAATTTTCGAAAAAGTGCTAGTTAAGCCATAAATTCGGTGTTCCGCTCTTTTTGCCCGACCCTGTATATTTATCAAGAGTACAAAAGTATATAGAACTGGATTTGTAATATTTTTTGTATATATGAAATTTCAAAATTCGGACCGAAAGTAGCACTTTTACTCTCAGCGAGTAGCACTTTTTTCCGAATATCTTGCAAAGTATGCATTCTATAGCGATTTATTAAGAGAATGAAAGTACTTAGAATAGGATTTTGAATAAGTTTTGTATAAAAAAATTCTTAAAATTGTATAGTTTGAAACGCTCATACGTATAAGAAAGTCGTGTGGTGGCCACATCTCATTTTTTAAAATATTTAAGAGGAGAAATCATAATATGATGTTAAAGTCATTGGACAATTCTATAGTTATGTATTAACATATTAGAGAGATTTGTTTATTTATAATTTTTTATTCTGTCGAAATTATATTCACGAGGACGCGGACACTAGCGAGTCATGACTCATCGCCCATGGGCGCACTATTAAAATGTTGTATTTTTAAACAGGTTTTATATATATATAATCGAAAAACCAAATTACCGGAAGGTGTAGGTTATTACTTTGTCTATTTTCTATTTTCATATATACTCTTTGCCCACTGTTTTTTATCACTTGTCAACTTCAGCGCTTCTTTCCACGTTTTGCCCCTTTTCTCTAGTATTGCTGCTACCTCCCCGTTCCACGTTTTCTTAGGTCTGCCCCTGCTCCTCCTGCCGGTTATCCTCGCATCCCATACATTTTTCGCTTGTCTGCTGATGCTCATCCTGTTTAGATGTCCAAACCATCTTAGTTGCTGGTTTTCAATCTTGCCCAATATTGGTTCTACTTCTTCTCTTATAATTTCATTTCTTACCCGATCTTTGCGTGTGACCCCTTTTACTTTCCTTAGGTATTTCATGTCGATTGCCTGTATTCTGTTCTTCATTCTAACTGTCGTCACCCAGCTCTCGCTATCATACAGGCTTTTTATTGCTGTTCTTAAATGCTCCTGGATGCCTCTTTCTTTTAAACAGTTCCAGACTATGCTTTTCGGTATTCGGTCGAAGGCCTTCTCAATATCTATGAATGCCATGTATATTGGTTCGTTTTTTCCCTAGCTTTCTCTATTAATTGTTTAATTGTGAAGATGTGATCTTGTACACTTCTGCCCTTCCTGAACCCACTCTGAGTTTCTTCCAACTGCCTTTCTATTTCTGGTCTTAGTTTTTTCTCCAGGGCACTTTCGTATATTTTAGATACTACACTTAGCAAGGTTATTCCCCGGTAGTTCGCGCAGACTTTCGTATCCCCTTTCTTATGTATAGGGACGATTGCACCAGTTTTCCAGTCCTGTGGTACTTGTGTTGGTTTCCATACTTGATTAAGAAATTTAACTAGCATTTCTTTGCCTTGTGGGCCCAGGTGTTTTAACATTTCCGGGGTTATCTTATCATGCCCTGCTGACTTTCCTCTTTTGATATTACTAATTATTTCCTGTATGTCGTCTACATTTATTAGTTCTCCATCTCCTGTTTCTCTCCTTTCTTTTGCTTCTCCTTCCTTCCCTTTGTTTTCTTGTCCATTTCCCGTATTTAATAGTTCGTCGAAGTATTCCTTCCATCTTTTCATTATTTCTTTTCCGTCGGTTACTACTTCACCGTTTTTCTTTTTTACATGGTTTAAATTATATTTCTTTTCTTTTCGGGCATTCTTCATTACTTTGTAGAACAATTTTTGGTTTCCTTTACTGTCTTTATCCAGTTTTTTCCCGAATTCTTCCCACGTTTTATGTTTAGATTGCTCTACCAGTTGCTTCACTATCAGTCTCTGTTTTTTATATAGACTGTAACTTTCGTCTGTTTTCTCGTGTAGGTATTTCTTCCACAAAAATGTCTGGGAGGAGCATGTGGTGCTTGCTGCATATGGCGTCGGTCCCAATTTCATCCTAATGCAGGACAACGCGATTCACCATTTCTAAAGCCTGCTACAAATATTCGGAGGTGAATGAATATCCACTTGAACACTTTTTCAAATAATGTTTACCTGTTTTAATGTTCACATTTATGATTATTTTATAGTTTCTTTTCCACTAATTCCTCATCCATTCACAACAGTTCGTAACAGTTCCTGACCTTGCGCCTCCTATAAACAGCTTATTAATTTGTTTTGTTTTAAAATTTGTTTATTTTACCAAATTCTACATGTATTATAAGTAGGGAGCAGAATCGAGCGAGTGATGACTCATCGCCCATGGGCGCGCTATTGAAATGTTGTATTTTTAAACAGGTTTTAATTTTATTTATATAATTGGATAACAAGTGGCTGGTGATCTATAAAATACAAAATACCTTATTATTTGTTCATTTTCTCTTCTGTAAGACTTGTTCTCTTTGAATTAAGTACATCCTTGTAGATAGAAAACGTCCTTTCTACATCGCAACTGGTTATATGTGCGCACTGGAAATATTCTTTTATTTCAGCGTATTTAGCATACACAATTGCCGCAATGTTATTAAATCTGGATTTCTATTAAAAGCTGCGTCTAACTTTTGCCGAAGGCCACATCCGAAGTCACTTGGAATTATTAACAGCCACATCTAATGTGGTTAATCCATTTTTTAATTTGAGATTCGATTTTCAAAATATGTGATTAGTTTAGGCAAATTTCCAAAGTATACCTGAAGGAATAACAACTGATTTTTTAAATTTGAGATTTGTGTTAGTTCCTTGCACTCAGAACTACTTCCAGCATCGTCATTTAAACATTTAACGAAATTTTGTAAACTATCGAAATTCTCTGCACAAAAACTATTTCTGTGTATGTTTTAGCAAAACTAAGTGACGAACGTGCGATATTTTGGTATTCTGTGACGATATTTTACAGACTTTGTAATAAATTTTGGAATCACTGACAATTCATTTTCAAATCAGAAAAAGTAACATAAACAACATTCTAGATCTAAATAAATGGTAACTAAAAATGTGCGCGTATGTTATTGAAACTAAATAACAGTAAGTATATACATATCTACATTATTTCTCTTGCGAAATATAAGGTAAATATAATAAATTTTAAAAACCTCACAGGCTATCTACGCCGATGTAGAAAGAATTTTACTCATAAATTCCTTATTTTATGGCCATTTTTTGCTCTCATTCTCCTGGCTCTTCTCGAGCGTAAACAGATGTTGCAGTTCACCGTTTGAATTAGTGCTATTCAGTAAATGTGTGTTGTTTACATTATTTATTTACTCCGTTGTAACTCCGTCGTAGTTTAACTCGGTCATGTCCGCCCCCTAATAATCACATATCATATCCTTCAAAGTAGTTACCTCGTGAAGCTGCACAAAGGCTGATGAGGATATCCTTTAGGGTGAATATTTAATCTTGGAAAAAGTAGTACAAGGAGTCTGATAAAGCATTGACTTGCTAAACCACAAGGAAGGTTTTTCTAATCAAAAACTCAACATCGCTGTGTATACTGTCGTGGTACAGCACTCAGGTGATCTTCGGTAATGCATGAAAACTCTTGTTCAATGACGTTCAACAACTTCTGATCAAAATATACGAGGGTCAGTCAGTAACTAATGCCACCTATTTTTTTCTCCTTTTAATTGTCAAGAAATTAAAATACAATTACATAAGTCGAAAACCACAATATTGATGATTATTTGTCACGTTTCAATATAATCTTGGTTCATTTCCACAGTTTAGGTCCATCTTTTAACAAGGGCATGTATTCCAGTTGGTATAAATCACAGTGCTCCTTCTTCTCATCTGCAAAGTAAATCTACGACGGTCTTCTTTTAGCGGCCCGAACTGATGGAAATCTGATGGTGCCAGTTCAGGGCTGTATGAGAGGTGAGGCAAGACTTTCCATCCAATTTTTACAATCTCTTCAGTGGTGTGACGACTGGTGTGTGGCTTGCATTGTCGCGCAAAAGAAGAACATTCGCCATTGCTTTCGTTGGGCGAACTCGTTGAAGCTTTTTGACGGGTCGTGACGTATTGAACAGAATTTATTGTGCATCCAGAACACTGTCGCCATAACATTCCCTGCTGATCGCAGAGTTTTGAACTTTTCCGTCCTCTGTGAATTTGTGTGGTGCCATTCCATTAATTGCCTCTTTGATTCAGTTTTAAAAAAAATTAACCCAAGTTTCGTCTCCAGTCACAATTTTCAGAAACTCATCTCACGCCAAACAGAAGGGCTGCAAGTGTTTTGAGACTATTGTTTTCCTTGTTTTTTTATTCTGATCGATCAACATTCTTGGCACCCACCTTTCACAGACATTTGAATAGCTCATTTCTTGAATAATCGCCATCACACTCCCTTTACTGAGCAAGAGAATGCGACACAATTCATCTGCAATCGTTTGGCGGTCACCACGAATGATGTCATTGATTCGCTGAATGTTGGGTATAGTCACTGCAGTCAACGGCCTCCTGCTGCTCCGATTTTCGTCTGCCAACGGTGTTTATCTTTCAGCTTCGTTACAGCGACTAACCCATCATCTAACAGTGCAAAACTCCGTTGTTGCATCACCATACACATTTTTCAGTCTGTCATGAATGTGAATGGGCGATTCACCTTCTGCATTCAGGAATTAAATTACAGAATTCTGTCTAAATGTGGGTCCACACTAGACGTACCGGCGAACCGAAAATCACCGAACCGAACGCGCCAAATCTTTTCCAGAGCTTGTCGGTAAATCGAACTTGCTCAAAAGAAATTATTGTTCGCCGAATCATTCAGTTGACGGGAATTCGCACTGTTCTTGCTGTTCGCAGCATTCGCAGCAGAGAAATAATAGTGTGTGAAAAATAAACATACCACAGCTTATATCCCTGTGTTTTTGAAGTAATTTGAATGTATGTATTGTGTATTGAAAATGGAGTGGAACAGGGAGAAGTGTTTGCAGTTAATAGACATCTACGAACAATACCCTGTCCTATGGAACCCCAAGCATGGGTTTTATTACAATAAATAAAAAAGGCATGACGCTTGGGTGAGCATTTGTGAAAAAATGGAGTGTTCTAGTCAAGAAGTTAAAAAGAAAGTGGATAGTATGTTGGCGAGTTTCAGGAGAGAAAAAGCCAAAGGAAAAAAAGGTATTGGTACTGGTAAAGGTAAGTTATACAACTCTACTGAAATAACTGAGGAAATACTGATATGAATTTAATACTATATTTATATTATTTTACAGGCAGGCAAGAAATTTATTTATCCACATGGTTTGCTTTTTCTCGAATGTTATTTTTATTGGATAGAGATGAACCGACACAAACAATAAATAGCTATACCAAGGTAAACTTAGTTGTATTTATTAACAAACGTAAGGTTACATTACATTATAATAAATTTTATTTGTCGAAAAAGTAATTAGCAAAATGTCCCGTACTTGTTTTGCGTCGATTAAAGTTTTACGTGGTATATTCCTGATGGGTACAAATGAAGACATATCATTGTTTTCACTTCTCCAATTTCCTGGTACTGTATTTCCCGCGCTGTCTTACTGATCAAATGTTCCAGGAGGAGTATAAGTATTTCTAGATGTGTTATTTCGTAAAAAGTTATGTAGACATACCGTTACCATGTACTACGTATCTTGCTTTTTCTGGTTCTAGTTGCATTTATTTTCTCAAAACGCGAAAAACTACAGAAATAATACCAAAAACATTCTCCACAATTCTTCTTGCACGACTGATATGGTAATTAAACTTTCTTTGTATTGTACCCTTGCCGTAGATCCCCGAGTATGGTTTCATTATTCGAATTGTCAAGGGAAATGCTTCATCTGCTACAAAAACATATGGAATTTTTTTGTTTGGTTCGAATAATACCTCATCAGGAGAAAGACCTAATGTATCGTTCACAAGTTTTTTGTACAGTGAAGTGTGTTTAAAAACTCCACCATCTGAGATCCTACCTTGACAACCAATATCCACAAAAATAAAATTGTATACTGCATCCACTAGTGCAAATAGTACAATACTGAAATCTGATTTATAATTATAATATTCGCTTCCACTATTGAAGGGCTTCGTAAGTATGATATGTTTCCCGTCCGTAGAACCTATGCAATGTGGTAATTGCCATTGTTCGTAAAAAGGGTTGGAAATTTTAAGCCATCGATGAAGCGTTTGATTTATTACAAAGCGTGGTGGTAAAGCAAAAACCACATGAGATTTCCGATGCTTGTAGCGATTATGGAAAGCATGTCGCCAATAAGTTAAGACATTATTCAGAGAGAGCCAAAGCTGTGGTTCAGTATCACATTAATAATATATTATTTCGAGCTTATATGGTTTATTTTGATGGAAATAGAAATCCTGCAACGATGACTTACTGTCCTGACAATCGGAATTCTTCAGCAACTGTGCTGACTAGTACCCCTACCACTCCAATTCCAACACCGTCTCCACAAGAGACCATGCAGAGTGGAATGTCATATCACGATTTGTCTTCCCCCTTATGTGACATAAACTGTATGGAGCCATCAACCTCTACTGACAATGCTGCATCTTTTTTGAAGAACTGGGATAATTTTCTATGCTTTTAATATAATCCTATGTTACGACTATAAATATAATAAATAATGGTCTCTTGCCTTCACTTGATCCTTTAAAACCAAATTTAAAACGTTGCAAGTTTCTGCTATAATCACACTTATGCTTTGTTTCGATATTTTAAACATATACTGAAGTCTGGTAAAAGAATCACCAGAGGCTAAATACCTCAATGTTAGAGCCAAACGATTTTTAACTGGTATAGCTTGCGCAAAGTTGTGTCTTTCCTTGCAATTATAGGTGCGATTAATTGTATTAATTTCTCAAAGTCTTCGGAAGTCATTCTTATAAAAAAAATTATATAAATATGGTCCATTTCATGTAACAAGTTATTGTTGCGATGTTAGTACAATCTTCGTATCCATTCATTTCGTTGCTTTTTCTTATTTTTCTGAACTACGGCCTTAGATATTATAAAAAGCACCAAATGCTACCGTCGTATCAGAATCCATTATTGTTTATAAATACACTTTAATACACTATAATACGCTTTTATTTGTATAACACGAGAAGAAAACTTTAAATCGTACTCATTCATATAAAACATAGTTTTTGCCCGATGCGTCTCGATAACGCAGCTATGTAGTCGGTTGTTGACCCAGATGGGCGCCCCACTTTATTGCAGACAATAAAAGATTGTTTTTATTTTTAAAATAGGAAGGTTGTTTCTCTTTAATGTGTTTGTAGTCGGAAACAGCAGATTATTATTATTTTAGAATATTCAATAAATCGCAGTAAATATCAAGAATGAAATTATTTTTTTCTATCAGGTGTAAAATTAAAGTAATTAATGGTTTGATATTTATTATGAAGTATCTATTCCTCCTCCTTTTTTTAACAAAAGTGATATGGTGGTCCTGAAAAGAACCGATTGTGAAAGTGAAGCAGGTGGATATTTAGTCCAGGGTCGGCGTAAGGCCAATTGAATTCTTTATTATTTTTTTCTGCCGTCTGCGCACGAATAAAGACTTGATATTTTAAGGGTACGTTTTCACACAATCTAGCTTCCGATTTGTGCTACTCCGTCTTTTTATTTCTGGGACACCTGTATACCGACATGATTTATATGTACACAGTATGTTCGCGTGGTTAACAAAATCGTTTTGGTATATGCTGTCATCCGATAGATGTTTCAATCCGTCACTGAATATCATAAACTTGTGTTGCTGTTCATGATACCGCAAACAGCAAGTCTCTAGGATTCATAGCTTCCGTAGAATTAATATTTTAAATCAGAAAGGTTTCATGTGGACAGCCTGTACATATATCAACAATTAGTACCGCGTTGCTATTGTTGCACTTAATTGCGAATGGAATGTGATAATCGATATTTTATATTTTTGTGTTGTATTGTATTGTGTCTTATTGTATAAAAATTGCAACTTGTTGATATCATTTTGTGATCTATGACGAATAAAGTTATCATTATTATTTAAGAGAATCTGACCTTAAAACTCACTATAAAGGCGGTGTTTGTCCTGCTAGAATTGAATGTTTTTAAAAATGGAATGGAAAAATTCTTAAAACGATTTAATTGTAAATATTTGTAATGCAAATTGTGACACCACTTTAGTTACTTTAGTTTCTTACTTTTGCATGTTTCTCTATACATAGTTTTTACCACATGAGTACGGTTTGACTTCAACTTTACATACTCTTTCGAACACGTCTCATATGTTTAATACTCTCGGCAGTTTCCTTCACATATCCCACAAACGCCAGTGTAACATATTGTGAACAACGTGACATGAAATAAACCTAAAGTACCAGATATTCACCCTTCAACGTTCATCATAAAACCATTTCGTGATCATAACTCGGATATGACGTATGTAGCTACCTCATTAACGACTCGCAGAGTATCCAGCATTTCAACATGTTCACTTCGATTCTCTTTCTTTTCACGTAATGAACCGTACTCGCAAATGTACGAACGTAGTTCTAAAGTGCCCTTTTGTTATGCTATTCAAACGTTCGGTTGTTAAAATTAACAAATTTCTCTAGTACTTCGTTAGTCTAATAAATTTGTTCAATAACGTAGCCAAAACACATTTTTAACATTAACTTCATCTTTACCATTTGCAATTTATTTTTGTTTCTACTTTCAGCTACAGTACTAAAAGAATTTACTAGTATCGGTGCCACACAAATTTCTTATAACGACTGTCTATAATTGATTGACACAATAGCATTTGAAAATTTTCATGTTAATAAATTGTCAATTAAAGAACTGAGAATTCTATTATTTAATATTGCACGACACATAAGTAAGCTTGTCAGCAACATACAACATCAGCATTCTCATTAATAAGTATTAATTGTTTTCTTTTTAACTACTAAATATAAAATTTCAATAAATATTTTATTCTAATAAAAATATTGTTAATTTTTTGCGTTCCTACATAGAAAATGAACCTAATTTGTATGTTATACATTTACATAACTTCTTATGGGGTCCGTATTTGTAGATATTAAAAAAAAGGTCCTTGATTCACATAAGGTTAAGAACGGCTAGCCTGGATCATTGGACTTGGTTAACTAAACCTTTCCGATATCTAAGAAAACTCTTCGTAAAACAAATTTAACCGGTTCTTAAGAAAATTATTCATATACATGCCAAGATTGTGTGAATATATAAGTATAATATACAGGTTTGGCCTCCGATTATCTTGCCTGCGGCTTTCCGTACATAAGACGAAAGGAGTTGCCAAACCGTGCCTACCTAACAAATACACATACGCGAGCCGACAAGTAGACCTTCAGCAAAACCATATTAAATTCAATCATAAAAATAATAAATCTGAAGGAATTCTTATAATATTAACTAAAGATACTTTTTTAAGAATATTACGAATGGGAATAGTATTTAAAAATGAAGATAACAACCCCTGCAACATGCACACATGCATTATATTGAAATCTTATGATCGTAATGATCGTATCGGCTCGCCGTCTAGCGTCGAACAGCACGTGCCCACTGCCCACATGTGTATAAATACTGGCAACAACGTTCGTTTCAATACATGGACTTTAGCTCACATGCAAGGTAAAAACAGACCGAACCTGTATATGTACTTTACCGACTACAAGAATATTTCAAAATATTGCAATACAAATTACCACTAAAAGTGCAATGAACAACAGTCCATCATATGCAATATATAGGGCAATATACATATAGGCTCTCCATTGTCTGAAATTTGTTCAAATATTTAACCATACATGTTGTTCACTAAAGCAATAAAGCAACAAGCCACCACCATTTACATAGTTTATTGAGTTATATAAAAAAGTAAATTTTAAGAAGTTTGAATTTTTTGTTGCTGCTCTTTCTATGTCTTACTGTTTTATACAAACAGTGTGCCTTTTACTTGACTAACTTATTTACAAAAGATGTCAATTTCTTGGGCAATTTATCGTTGACTTTTAACTGTTTTGAATTTCGTTTTGGTGAAATAATAGTGCAAAAGTAGTAGAAGTGACAAAATAATTAGAAATAGTTCGAGTACTATCAAATACTGCATTTGTAAAATAATAAGTAAATTTTAATTCTAAAATAAAATGTGTACATTTTAAATAGTTAGCAAAAATCGTATAACATAAATTTTACTAGAAAAAGTTGAAGAAAAATATAAAACATGTTCTAAGCCAGCAACTTCTTAGCCAGCTCGACTTAAGAAGTGTAATACAGGAGAGTTAATTTTCGATTGATCAATTTCCTCATCAATAATTTATTTAATTTGCAAAATCTACATTATTTATTTTTATATTTTTAATATATCACAGTTTAAACTTGCAAATTAAACTATTTAGTTACTTATTATAATCTGCTGAATCTGTTTGCATTTATTACGGGCCTTTAAATAGCTCATAACTAGGGATATGTAATTTTCACAAAAGTCCAAAATTTCGTATTTATTTGCTAAAACCAAAAGCAAATTTTCAAGTCAGTTTATAAAAAATACTGGCGCAATAGTTTTAAATTTAACTATGTATATATTGAACTGGTCTTGTATTTGAGCCAAGACAATTCAAATACATAATTAATTAGATACTAGTTAAAAACACTCATTTTCAAAGTGAAGTTTTGTTATTAGGGACGAACCCTTGTACATATTAGTTTTTGTATTTATTATTGATACACAGAGAAATCCAACAAGTATATCTTGGTCAGAAAGTTTATTTAAAATAAGTTGGAAAATTACTATGCAGTCTTATACTTATAAAGCACACATTATTTTTAATCTTTCGCCATACCTACACATTGAGTTTGGGCAAAGCATCTTTTCTAGCACACACAATACATACGTTTTGGATAATACGACTTCCGTTTGGAAGCAATGAGCTTGATGACAAAACATTAGTTAATTATAAAAAGAATATAGTAGGTAGGTAATACGGCGTTACAACCTTCCAATTTTAATATTACAAAAGCTCAGCCTGGAGCCGGCTGGTCGGCGGTAGAAACGTTTCGCTGCCTTACAAAGTTCTTACAGGCAAATTAATAAAGACTTCATACGTCAATGATAAGAACACTAACAGAGCTTAAACAGAAAACCTAAGATACTAAAAGAAATTTGGTATTTATACAAATACATTTGTTAATTAATAACAACCTAAAGAGAAATTAATGAATTTATAGGAAGCGTCAGAGCTTCTTAATATTTCTACTGTTAACTAAATAAAAGGCTTAAAAAAATAAAAAAAAAGAACGAAAGATTTAGGATCCCGACAATTAGCAAAAATACAGTTCTCTTAAACTTACCCCACTTTGGAGAACAACGATAATCACATTTGCAGAAGCCAAAACATAGCGCAAAAAAAAACGTCGAGCCCACTTCGTGGTCCAACAGGAAAAAAACTGTAGGGTGCCGAAAAACTACGGGATCACCCACGCACGATAAGCACTGCGATAAGATACGGAATAAAACTACAATTCTCTTAGAGCTGCCAAAGCAATTACTGTCTACTTAGACACACATTACAATTTTCAAAGAAGTGTAGTTTTGCACCATGTGCACTTCTAACGATAGTTGACTTAAAAGTGGGAAAAATTTGAAACAAGTGCCTCGCTGACGAGTGCGTCAAATTTCTACGCATTTCTAAAACGCGGAAACAAATACCTAAGACGGGCGGGAAGAATTTGAAATTAACGAACACTACAATTATCCCATAAGAGAGATCTACAGTAGCATGGCCCTAATAAAAAACACGAGCATCCTCAGAACTCAGAATGATGACAGAACTAACTTAGAATAAACTTGTACGAAACACAAATTGCATAAGTTACACAAGACGAGGAAGGTAATTTCACGACTAGAACGTTGGCACTATGTGTTTGACAGATAGATAACCTCGCTTGTGAGAGCAGGTAAATAAAACGTGTTTCAAGACTAACCACACGTTGAAAATGGTCTACACACCAGGTAATTAGATTAAGTACGAGAAAATAACGCACACAAGATAGTGGCGGGAATATTCCCGACCTATATTGAACTTTCAGGTAAACGAACAGAAATCCCAGAAAGAGAATAATGTCTTCAACAGACACATATACAATTCGTAGAGCCATAAATATAATAAGGCGTTAGAAGGAAATACAACAGAACAGAGTTCTCGGTCACAACGCAGGGCTACACGGAAAGCAAACAAAAGCCTAAGTGTGCATGAATGCAGATGTACTTGGACAGCGTAACTTGAAAGTATAAAATGTCGACTGTAAACAAGAAGCGTTTACCAAAATTAGATCAAAAGGTAACTACAGGTAAGAGTAGCTTAAATAAGTGTCGAACATAGCATAGGAAGTATTAATTAGAAATCCTACTCTAAGATAAGCACAAAACGGGTGGCTCTAACGTTTTAAATGCCTCGTAAATTAATAAAACTTGAATTCTGAGAACGCTAGCTTTAAGTAAGAAAATATGTACACATAATAGGCATGAGTCACGTCAAATTTAAACGCTTTAGCATACCAGGCACGGTCAATAAATAAAATGATAGTATAACACATTGCTATATGCTAAAGTCATACGGGATATTGGCAAAAATGAAAGTAGGTCGTAACATCCGATGGCCTTACTGTTAGTTGACAGCCAACATTTCTATCGTTTCTATATTCTCCTCCAACAGCCTGGTCCTTCTGACCGTGGTAACAATGTTGTAGGTGCTGAAAAATCGCTACGCATTAATATTATTTACAGGACTCCATAAACATTGAATTGCCGCTTTTTGAAAATTAAGGTGTATTTAGTTGTTCATAAAACCTGAAGAACATCGGGAGAGTCTGTTTTATCTGCTGCAGCTAAGAATTGTCGATGAAAGTGACTATATCCATCATTAAGCTTACCTTACGGGATATTTAAAAAAAAAATTGGAAAACCTCACAACTAAAGAATCTTACCTGAGCGACTACGTGGCAATAGCTATAGAGGGACAAAATAGTGTACCAATGTGTTGGTAGGCCTCATTCGTTGCATAAGATTTTATGTGAAGGAGTAATTTATCCAAGCTCTTCTCTGCTGCGCTCATTAACATACTTTTCAAGTGCGGATCAATCTCGCCATTGTCGTTTGATAGAATGCGTTCAGTCTTTCCAAAGAAAAACCTATTAGTTTTCCGCTGAGATATTGTGACATTTTTAAGTGTTCAATCAAGTGCAAGAACCTTTGAACAAGACAAGCCTTTATTTCCATATTTCGCATTTATTCGCACTTATTTCGTTAATACAAAAATTACGTATCCCTACTCATAAAATATTGAATCTGATAATTAGAAACCACACAAGCTATTTTGAATTTTAATTTTTAATAACAAAAATAATTAAATTAACATATAAAAAAAACGTTAAGTCATTACCGCCATCTATATACTATTACGTTGCATTACAGTGCAGTACATCACTGTAATGCAACGTAAATGTAACAGACATCTGTCAATAGTAAAAATTAATTATAATAATCATTACTTCATAGTTATCTTAAAAAAGTACAAATATAATTAGCTATTGTTACTATTTTTACATTCCAAATTTGAAGCCCCAGTGAAGTTGCTATATTACATATAAATTTATAGTGTAATTTTTTAATTCATCAATTTTTTTCTAGTGCTTGCAACATCACGGAATTTCCAGTTTATTTGCCGCTTATATATTAACATAACTAGCCGTCCAACAATCTCTTTGAGCGTAAATCACCTCTTTGCGTCCGCTTACATCTTTTTTTTCAATTTTTTGTAAAACGCGGACACTGCCGTGATGCTTTTTCTAGTATTCAATATCCTGAACTTTGACAAACCCCTGTATATACGTATATTTTCTGCTGCCTGGAATTATTTTCGAACTCTGTTTTAACTTTAGACACTGAACAGCGAGAAAGCTAATTTAATGATAAACTTAAATCATATTAAACTATAGGAAGCAACAATGTGGTTAATGAACGTACTATTTTTATTGAGACAGTCCTTCAATACTCTTCTTTCCAAAGTCAACTGTAGTTGAGAACAAAAGCAAAATATGTTTGTCAAAACATGTCAGTGTGCCAAAAATATTTTAAGATGGGCATATATACACAACAATAATGAAAACGACCCTTAAGATCAATTTAACAATGCTTTTTGGTACCAGAAAATAGTTTTGAGCGAGATATTTGCTCCCCTAATTGCTTAAAGTGGAACAGATTAAAATTTTGGTGAACAGTTTTTGAATAATGTGTGAGTAAGTTTTTCTAAATTAAATAGCTACAAAAGAATTTTTACTACATTGGAGTTTAATGCAAACTTGTTTTTTTATAGTATGTCACATAAGCTTTTTAACACTGCGTTTTGCAGAATTTATTTTAATATAACTTTCTGCCTAAAAATTGACCAAGACACCTGGAAAAAGAAAATATTGGGTATTCTTTTGATACATTTCTCCTCCGCTAAAACATTGCAAATGCAGCCGTGCCGACTGGTTACTTATTTATAAAGCATCACAAATATTCCTGTCTTTTCAACAATAATAACACTTTTTCTTAATTATTTATGTCCATTTTATTATCCCCATAAAGACTGATGTAAACTAAGAAATTGAATGTACATGAAAGGATACAGCAATATAGAGGTCAAAAGGTAAATTCATGTGGAAGCAACGTTACAAAATATCCACTTCACAAGAAGGATTTCGGATTGCTACTATTGTTGTCTAAGAAAGGAAGAGAGGCCGCTCCGGGTATTATCGCTAATGCAGATATTAATCGTTTAAACTGGGTGACAAAGGCTCCAGATCCCATTGTCTGTTGTATTACAGGGGTCGCTCTGTCTGAATAGGAAAAGGAAAGATGAATTAATTTTGCTTACATCGACAAATTACCTCACCTTTTTTTGGATGTTCCCTGCTGTTACAGAAAGGCTCTCTGATTAATGTGATGCATTCTCTTGTTGAAAAATATTTCGGCCATTTAGATAAATTAATTTCTATGTTAATGACATTGAACTTACTGCTAGTCAGCATGTCACAAATGAATATAATTCTGTTATTAAAATTGTTACTTTAGTTCTTTTATTCATTGAAATAATAGTGACTGCTGCAAAAACACGTTTTAAAGAAAAGCCATTTGGGATTAATTTCATGATATCAGATATCACATCTTTACACCTCAATCTTTTATAGCTCGCACAATCTGACATGTATGTATAGTTTTCATATACCGTGTGGCCGCCGTTCATAGCGCGATGCATGTATTAGTAACTACTGGTCGACTATAAATGGGCGTGCCAACTTGAATTGCCACAGCGACAGCAGGCGTATAAGTTATACGTATAAATGTATTCGTAGGCAAATCAAGTGAAAAGCAGTGTAATAGGTATTGCGTTTCCGTTGTTAGTAATTATTTGTAGTTGTTTGAAGCATCAGATAATCACTGATAATATGTCAGTGAAGTAACTCATCACAGCTTCATAAACAACATAAAAGAGCAAAAATAAATAATAAATAACTCCTAGACTTTAAAACAAAAAAAAAAACTTCTTAACTAAAATAATATTTTTCAACAAATATTATAATCTAAAAACTCAAGTATAATAAAATACTGAAACATAAAATATTTACTTGTTAAAACAGAATTGTAATTCAACATTGCAATTAACCTGTAATTAGCTAAAAAAATGTTATTCTTAAGCAATAATAAAACTCGAACTGACGCCCATATGTGGAAGCGACACGGCGAATGCGACTGCCCGACTACACCGTATAAATGTGGATTTTTTGGACAAATACGAGTGCATGATAGGCATATGCGAAATACTAGCACTGTTGTAATCCAGTATAACACTGCGTCTACTTGTTTACCGTTCTAATACACAGACATCTCTATCTGTTTCGCTTACTCTACAGGTATCGCTATAATGCAGACGCACGCGGTCTTATGGTATACAAGTAAAATAAATATCAAAATGTTTCTCTCCGTACAGAATCTCTGTCATCCAAGACTTCGCACCCGACTAGAGATTAAGAGGACGCATTTCAAATCTTACCCGTACCTTTGATTATGTATACTATAGATATACAACTGAAGGTTAGTTCGGGTAGGTAGCCACCAGAGGGGTTCGGCAGTAGGATGTGCCCATTCATGAATTTCTCCCGATATATGTTATAGTAAAATCAGTCTTCTCGTAGTAGTAAAGAGAAGCCAATGGAAGCTTAAAGAAGTGACGCAATTATCCAATTACACCAATCGTGTTTGTTACAATTTTATAGGTGTTTTGCTTTACATTTAAATATCTTAAAATATTTTAAATTAAGGGATATGATAGGTCTACTGATTGTAATTTCTTAAATTCCAAAAATAAGTGACGATGTGATTGTGGATGTTAAATGTTATTCTGAAATACATATTGCAAGACGATGTAAGGAAGAAATGTCATTTTTCCTATATATTTTATCTTATAATTGACAATGATATTGCAGTACAAGCAGAAAAAGGTTCAAAGTACTATCCTTTAATAAAATCTTTGCTTGGTTAGGAACTAGTTTGTTTGTATAACTTGTTGGGTATGTATATCTTGAACAATAATTGATGATTATTCATCCAGGCTTGCATCATGGGAGTTGTTGTTACCATTCAGGTCTGGATAAAATAAAAATAACTAGAACCATAATAAAATAAGTAATGTCAAAGCTGAGTACATTTAAGTGTGTATCTAATTACCTTTTACGAACTGATATACCTTACTTCAATGAGTATGAAGGCTAAAATTCTACATATACAACACAATAAAATCCATAAAGATTTCAAACAATTGCAATTATACGTGGGTGAAAGAAAAATTAAGTAATAGAAATACAAGTAAACTAGTTTTGTTTGATAACCCCAACGTAACTTCAATTATTAGTAATACTATTATTGAAAGCAATTTTTAAAGTCGCAGGTTGAATTGAGGAAACGTCCATATACAGACCACGTGTGGGCAGTGCTTACTATATTGATAATTACCAAGAATGTAAATGTATAATGAAAGTTGCTGCGACTTCCTGATGAGATGTTTTATACCCACAATATTAGGTATTGTGGGTATAAAAGCAGGATTAATTATAACACTTCTGCAGTAAGATGGATAGTGTTTCTATTACAATAATAAATTTATTATATCAAGAATAATTACATACAATTTACACAATAGCACATTCAAGTAAAAATGTGATGATAACGTCAACACAGGTAATCAAAGGGCTAATTTATGTAATTGACATTGTATAATGCTTCTTGAAGGAGAATGTCCTTTATTTTTTCTTTAGATACGAAAGTAGAAAGATGTCTACACATAACTTTGATTTTGATAAATAATTACCAGTGACGATGTTGTACTGAAGTGGCTTTTGTCCTATGTAATGCAGGATGTGCAGCAAATGGTTATGAGGGGTGGAGACTTCTGTAATCTCACCCCTAGTCATCAGGTGTGACAGCTTTTTCAAAGCGCTCCTTAGTTGTTGCAGAATATGTGTCTAGGCTAATGGACTATGATAAGCTCTCTGAAGAGAGGTTTTGCAGTGGATAGTTTGTGAAACACAGCTCTAACATCCTTCTTCTGCAGAATAAACACCTTTTCTAGATAGGCCTACTTACCCCTTATTGGTTAAACAATGTTGATATGTGATTTGAAAGTCCATAGTATGTCGTTATTCCAGTAGACTATCAGTTATAAATCTGATCGTCAATTGTTTGACTAATTCATCTATCTGCGGCTTCCATGTTAATCTTGTGTCTGGTCTAATATCAACGAATTTCAATTCGTAGAATATATGTTTGATCAATATTTACTACTAAAGTAAATTGTCTCACATTTATCCTGGTTAAGTGATAAACGATTGGCTGTGAACCATCTAATGTTTAAATTTTGAAGATACCAAAACCTTAAAATAATGTGGTGTTTATAATGCATTTTCTTTGTAAAACGTACTACATTACTGGTTTGAATGCCTCACATAAACCAGTCAAGTTGATAAAACCATGCAAAGCACCTTAATAAATGTTGTGGTTCGGATAGCTTTTAATTACTTTTTCTTCTTTTATATAACATATTTAGTCATACGAAATATATAAAAGACTGTTTTAGACATACCTGTTGAACACAGAAAAAAATGAGAATAACCCAAACTCTGAACCCGAAATAGACTGACATTTCATGTAGGTATTTAATAAGAATGCAGGCTTTTTATTACCATTTCGTTGTTTAGATTTATTTTTTTAAAAAACATGAATACGTTTTTCAAAAAGCCTTTCGTATAATGTTATTTTTTTTTATTATGTTATAAAAGGGTAATTGTGAGTATAATAAGGGCAAAAATAGTAATCCTACGATTCTTCAATAAAACATTTACTGAAAGCTACTTTATCATAGTAATAGCTATATAGGTTATGTTGATATGTAATTCAAGGGCAAGCGATGTGAAAAGCAAATCAAACAAAATATACTCTTATGTAAATTTTAATTGAAAATATCAAAATATATTTACATTTTTTATAAACTTCCGGATTAAATTGTGAGAGTGAGGTTGAGAATATTTCTTTGGCTGGTCAGTTTCACTCATGGATATTAATCCATTTGAAAGATATCAGAGGACGACACTTTACTACATAAGAAATATTTACAGTTTTCTCTAGGTTGTATAACTATAGCATTAATAAACAAGGCCCGTACGTAATTTAATATATTTACAATTATGAAGAATTCATAAAACTAATAAAATAACTTAAAAATTACTATAATTTAGTAAATACGCTTAATAACGGACTTTTTTTTCTCTTAACAACTGTTACTTGATGCGATTCAGTAGGATTTACAGAACTGAAATATGCGCGCTCAGTGGCTTGGTGGGTAGACTATCTGGCTAACGATCGCAAGTCCTGAGTTCGAATCTCAACCAAGGACAAATTATGTAATTAAATTTTCCTAATTATATTATTATATTGCCGAACAGAAAATGTTAATTACAATTTTCAAAAGCAGAAAATATAATTAACTTTTAGTTTGAAACGCACATATTTTAAAAACCTTTAACCTAAATAATAAAACAAAACAAATCTTAATTTACTATTGAATGTTAATCGTGATAATACAATTATTACAACGTTCCACTGTCAGCTGGCAACTAGTGACAACTTATGCAAGTCAATATGCACCCAAAATCGTACAATAATGATTTACTTTGCTGCCGACTTCAGATAAAGGTTACTTTTTTTGCTACACTTTAGTGTATGCCTTGTCATTCTTCTATTATAGAAACGGAAAAAGCAGTGATTTAATTGTTGAGGGACTTAAAATTTAAAGTACAGCTGGTATTTATAGGATGTCGGTGGATTTGTTACTTCCGCCATTAGCAGCCCCAATAGCAAGCCCCATAGATACCAGTTTCGTAAATGGCATTTTTTTGGCGAAGTTGAGAGTTGCCAGAAAAGCACCGATTTACAAAAAAGGCGAAAAAAAACAATCCAAGCAACTACATCGATAGCTATATTTCCAACAATATCAAAAGTATTCAAAACTGCAATGAAAAGACGCTTAGTAAACTATTTCAAAACAAAGAATCCCCTTGTGCCATCGCAGAACGGATATCGCACTGGTAGATCAACGGTGATGGCTCTGGTACACATTGTGGTGAGGAAGTGATTATTTCAACTTGCGCCCCGAGTAAGGCGTTCGACACCCTACCTGCCAACACTCTCCTGGAAAAAGTATTCTGGTATGGAGTGAGAGGACGACCTTTGCAACTTATAGAATCCTACTTGTCCGACAGAAAATAGGTGCTAGTGTGGAATGGAATTGCATCGGAAGTACGAACAATAAGTACAGGAATTCCGCAGGGGTTACTATTAGGACCAGTTTTGTTTATAATTTATGTAATGACCTTTCAAGCAACATCGGGTCGTGGAAAGTTAAGCAATTTGCAGACTATACCTCGATACTGACTTCAGAAAAGATCACGGATGAGGTATGGGAGAAATCAGAGAATACCATAGGAGAAGCGCAAGAATGGTTTGGAAGCAAACTTTTACAACATTTAGTGTGTTTTTACCACTTGTAATGTAAATTCGCTATTAATCTCTTTGATTTCAAATTCAAAATATTGTGAGATTACAATACCTAATTTACCTAATACATAATTTACCGTATTTTTATACGTGCGAATAAGTAATTTTACATTTGTGAGATATATTTTAAAAATAAAATCAATATGAATACTATTTATTATTGTATAGGTACCTCAACAGCATGATAAAGTAAACGAAATAATTATGTAATAATTATATTATTGCCCACTACAATTGTTATAAATCTATCTGTTTGCTAGCCGCTGATGTTTTATTTCTACAAACCCAGAACTCATGCGCAGTGATTTCAGTTTTCTAGTGGTTTTCATGGCAATTACATGCTGTTGTTTGTGTTTTGATTATACAATTAATAGTTGTAATTTGTAATTTATAAGTATAAGTAAGGTAAGTTAATCGACCATTGTGGTTCATTTTTAGTATCTGACAGTAACAATTATTTAAAACTTAAGTTTGTTTGTATCGAAGGTTAAGTTCGCAGTCTGCAGTGAGGCCCAAACTACAGTGAGTTATTTGGTAAGTTAGCTCTGTTTACTTTATAGGTAATTGAAATCATTATTCTGTTGGGCAAATAAAAAATACGTATAAGATGTATGTATCATTGTCAGTGGCGGCTCGGGGTGGTTCATATAGGGAGTGCATAATTTCAAAATTAAAAAGTATAATTCAAGAACGCTTACCCAATCTTTATAAGTTTGCCTAAATTCTTCTCTAGAATATAGAACATTTAATTCAGTTCGTAGTCTGCTTTCATTGAGGCATGGATAAAATTTTACAACTTCTTTAAGGCAATCTTCCGAAAAAATTTTTTGAAAAGAGGAGAACTGTTTAAAAGAAATTACGTTTTCTAATATTAAGTGCCCTGTATACCGAAATCTAGTTTTTATTTCAAGCAAAATAATATCGCACACTTCAATAGTTTCCCTCCGTCTTTGGCTACCATCAGTTACTCTTCGTCGCGTTGATGGTCGAGGAGTCAGTTCTGAGTCATTTTTTTTAACCAACTGATTATCTGTGTCAGCGATTTCGGTTCGAATTTTTCCAATAGCGCGATCAAAATTATCTAAATTATTCTTGATTTTTAATGCATCTGTATTGACATTTTGTAATTGATTAAACAATATGTCCAAATGTGGCATAATTTTATGAAAGAAAGTTAACCAATAGATAAAATTTTCCTCCTCTAAAATTCGCAAATTGCCACCAGCTTGATGAATGGTAGTTTGTAAACTAGCTTCTCCCTGGATTTGTTCTAGAGCTTCAATTATTTCTTGTCAGTGCTCATATATTGTATTCACTGTCCTAGAATTGAAGTTCCATCTTATTTTTGAAGAACGAGGTAAGCTTTTTCTCTGAAGGAATTCTTCCAATCTTGCAGCTCGTTGTGGTGAAGTGGAGAAAAAAGTACATAATCCCGTCAGATTAGCAAAAAAAATTCTGCAATTACTACTGCTAATGTAGCATGTGACATAATAAGATTTGTCTGATGTGCGTAACAATGTACAAAATTGGCCCTTGGATACTGGTCTTGGACATGTATTTGCACGCCGCTAATAGCACCACTACTGCCCCATCATAGCTCTGTGCAATCAGTTTTTCTGGGTCATCAACAAGCAAACTAATTTCGTTAAGGATGGAGGCAGATAAAGAATTAGCATCATGTCCACTAGGCAGAAGAAATTTCCAAAATCTTTCGATCGGTCTCACGTTCACAATATATCTTAAAACAAACTCCAACTGAAACTGATTGGACACATCTGTGGTTTTATCAGCTATCACGGATATGAAGTCGGTTGCTTTAATTTCACTGGAAACTTGTTCATGATAGACGTACAACATTGCATCAAGCAGCTCATTCTGTATCGTTTTTGATAATCCCTTAAAAACCGGTGCTGCTTCGATGTGATCTCTGAGCGATTTATCCAATTCTGCCGTAAAATTTATCAATTCCCGAAAAATGCCCTTGGTATTCCACGTTTTCCGTTCAACATGACCCCGAAGTGCCAGTTCAAACGCGCCACAAAATCTAATGCAATTTATTATTAAATTTAACACATGCCTATTTTTTGTTACCTGTTCATTGTGTTGTTGAACTGCTGTTCTACATGATGAATCTAAAACATTCTGAATGTTATTTTTTCCTAACATTCTTAGACTAAATATATTTTTCAAATGCCCTTCGGAATTTTCATGTTTCGTAATTTTAGCACTAAGATGAATTAAGTCTTTTATTCCGTTCTTTGACCAAGACAGTTCACCACCAAACAAAAGACACGGAAAATAAAACAAAGTATTTTTAATTTCACACCCACAAATCCAGTCATTTTTCTGATAAATATTCATTTTGAATTTTCTTATACGTCTTTACCTTTAACAGATTGTTTATTTTCTAAACATAATTGAGGCATCGGCCGTTTAAGATTTTTTATTGCGATTTTTTGATCATACGTTAACCGCGAAAACGTGTTATTCTGTAACGCAGAGACGAAATTCATCTTACAACAGCGGTGAGCAGACTGGGGATCTTGCTCACACGCTATGTATTATACGATATGGAAGTAGAACAAAATACAATTCTCCCCACCTTCAATGTAATGTTAATGGCTTAACGGAGCAACGGTTGGGCTTTGCTCATTGGTATGTTTCTCTCGGTGGAAGGGGTAAACATTCGAATAGTTTCTCGTCTTTACATCCGTGCGCTGTTAGTCGTCATTATATCTGTGACGACGATCAGTACATGTAGGTTGTTACGCGTGCCGCACACGCCACGTTCCTGTTCAATAACTATGAATACGTAATAAATAAATACTTTCACAGTTAGTCGCCGCTTGGTTTGTTTTGTTTCAAATTACAGGGGGTGCAATTGCTCACTTGCTCTCATTAAAGAGCCGCCACTGATCATTGTATAGTGTTCAGGAATGTGTAATGTATACAATAAGTAGTTTTCACTTTGTTTTAGTGGATGTATAAGAAGAAATGTACATATGCAGAATGTGCGTTGATCGCACCCCTTCAATCGAAAAATATAACGCCGATTAGATCCTACATTCAATAAACTGACTCGCCCAAAAATTTTATATTAGATAGAGCTCCCATGAAGCTGCTTAGTGACACATATACAATGCAAAGAACATTTATAAATCGTTCGCAACCTACTACCAAATCAGATCATAGAAGAATGGTCAATTCTCTTCAAAAAAGAAGTAGCATTTTGGCATACTGACAAGTTGAGAGGAACGTTTGTGCAAAAACACAGGAAATTATATCAATTTTTAATTGAAAAAACATTTTAATCGACATTGCACCTCCAAATGATGAAGAAAAATATATCAAATGCTTGACTACTTTAAAGAAGATATAAATTTTCTAATAATTAAAATGGAGGATATGGTACGTTAGTAATTATTAATAATAAGTGAAACATATTTTCATAAGCTGGGTTCCCAATTGTTTCAGGATTTGAATATTTCTGAAAAATCGAATATAATGCTCCGTGCATCGTAATAAGGAATGACGGTAATGTTAACAAGTTAAAATATCCCTTTTTTAATTTTTTCTTTTTAGTTACTGATGTTGCAAGCTACCACGTGTACATAAAAAAGCAGGAGGTGTTAAGATGCGAAGACTTAATTGCCTTCCTAGCTCTCTTCGCATTTTATTACAATTTCAATATGAAGTACCCCTACCACGTACTTGAGTTCATTCAAAGGTATTTCTTGATAAATCACCCTGATCAGGGGACGAAAGACAAGAAAAAAGTCTTACTAAAATTGTAACTTTACTCAGTAAGTTGAGGTTGAAATTCTGAAACGTTGATTACATGTCAAGTTTTTTGTTTTTCTTGAGAAGTCTTGGTTCGTTTTGCTTTAGAATTTTTGGTTTTGTTTTTCATATACACCTTGCAATATCTATTATCTTTGTAATAATAAAATGAACTGCAATAAATAAGATTCCTTGATTAAACAACTATATTTTTTAATTTTTTGATTAGAGCAGTGGATCGGTACAGGATTTACAAATTGCACAACCTACACCGCGCTTCAATCATTGAAACATACCTTCTGCAAATTATAGGGCAATATCTAAATGAAAAGCATTTTTAAAAAGTGATATGCGTACAAGATTCTCTAGTGCCTCGCAAATGCATGCAAAAACTGAAAAATAAGTATGCCGGTATAAATCAACGTTTTTACGTAAAAAAATGCCAAAGGAAAAGGCGCCATAATAATAAAACCTGAAAAAAATATTACAAGAGATGTACGTACAATTAAGTAATCCGGTTGTAGATCCACACGTAATGTATGTATCTTAACAGAGATTGTATGTACTTGTAAAACTACAATCACATGCTTTCCTACAATGATTATAATTGGTCATGTATTTGCCAATAATTTTCATTGTAATTTTACGCAAACACTTTTTTGAGTGTACTCTCCTGTCTTCCTTACGTCCATGGATCCCAAAACAAATACCAGAGGCACTCTGATATCCATCCTACCCCACAAGACATCAGAATAACATGGTGGTACCAACGCAGAATCTGGAAAGGACTAACACAGGAATGAATTTCTACAGTATCAAGTTCTACAACCAGCTTCCGGAGTCCATGAGAAGCCTCGATGATCGAAAATTTTATAAGTTAATTAAAAACATTCTTATAAGAGAGTAACCTAAATATGCATTTCTTGGTTCCTGTAAACACACAAAAGAATGTGAATTGACAAAAACGCGTCCGCAAATGTACGAATAAAAGAAAAGAACGTAAGAGCTTTCAATGCACGAATTCAAGCGCGGCATGAATGCAAGATAACCGAACTGTTACAATATTCATGAAACTGAATTGCTAACACTTTAGGAGGAGAGAAACCGTGTCTCACTCAGTAAATTAGAGTGATGGGATTTGCCAGTAAACGCATTTCTATGTTCCCAGGGGTCATTCATAACAGTAACAATATTAAAATATTTAAGTCACATAAAACGTATTCTAAAATGTACAGTTTGAGTTCAACGTATGGCCTAAATTCTTTTAAACGTCCTCGACTTTTATAATTTCTTGTTTAACATTTGATAAATTTACTTCCTTATTTTATACTTTCCTTAATCTATGAGGATACCATAATTGTATTATAATATATTCACTAGTAATTAAGCATTGTTAGATTTTTGACAAATATAATCACTAGAATGTACATAAAACTGAGAATAAACTGGTGATTAAATATTCAAATTTACTTTGAGTATACTATATAACAAAAGTAGAGTTTTAATATGTCTTAGAATTACATTAGTTCCGATTCTGTAGAAGAAATGTTTTCACATGTTAGACTTAAAGAGGGTGCAAATGATGCTACCGATTACAGAGCAGCTAAATGTACTATCAGGCTTTTCCTTAATTGATGATGTTGCAGACACTTCTTGGTGAAACATTTTATTAACTTAATTTAATTGTCGAGAATAACACACTTGGCTATATTTCACAAAGTTTTATTAAAATTTTCTAACATATGTTTCGGCTAAAACTAACCTAATGTAAGTAAGCTTACGACTTATATACCTAGCTCTCTTAATGATGATCATTTTTATTTGGAAGGATTGTTTTGCATTGGCGTGTATCTATAAATCTTATATGATAGTAAATAATACAAGACGTATAGCGGAACACGTCAAAGATGTAAAATATAGCGTTAAAAACACAGGGTTCTCAGAACACTGTATACCACAAAGCCATTTGCCTGATATAAATAGCTGTAACTTAATGCATAATGTAACAAAGAGTAAAAGACTAAATGTGCTAGAAATACTGGAATTTAAAAAGCTCAGAAACAAAATTTCTTAGTTAGTAACACGCAGTTAGATTTCTTGAATACCCCCTTCATTGATACAATTATAAATATCCATTAGACACCACCCTATATCATTAAGAGAGCTAGGTATATAAGTGGTAGGCTTAGTTACATTAGGTTAGTTTTAGATAAGAACTCTTTGATAATGGCATAACAACCGAAACATACGTTAGAAAATTCTAATAAAACTTTGTGAAATATAGCCAAGTGTGTTATTCTCGACAATTAAATTAAGGTAATTATAAAGGGTGTGATATAGTAAAATTTTCAAATTCTTCTTTATTTTAAAATATTAATTATTATATACTTAATCTTTAAAATGTTATTTTACAGGTTATTTGAATAAACATTGAGATTTCATTTTTTGGGGATTTGTTATTCTACTACATGACGTTACATAAAAGAAGATATTTTGAGGTTAGCATAATGAATTTCTTCAATGTAAATCAAAGTTATGTTACGGTCTTAGTATCGCGCAGCCATAACGAAATGTAGTTAGCCATGGCAAATGTAAACTCTTGTGACATTTAGTTTTAAAATAGTGAAAATATGAAAATGATAGAATTAAGTATACTATATTATAGTTTTCTGTAGTAATAATGTACGATAATTTAAAATGTAGAAGATATAAAGAAAGCCAGTATAATTTTTTCAAAAAAAAAATAAATATGTGTGCAAACAAGTACACTATAATTATTTAAACAAGCGAATAGTGGAGACACTATTTCTTTTCAAAATTTATTTTGTATTCAAAACTAATATTGTTAGTAATCAGAGGTTTTTGTATAAATGTACACAATTTTTTAAACATAAAACTAAAGGTTTGTGGAAAATACTATATTTATGTTAATTAATATTTTTTATGTGATTAATTATATTTCTTGGTTAATCTAGTTGCTTAGACCTAGATTATAATACGTATACAGTCTAGCATAGTTATATCTATAGAATGTATACTTTGGTGTCATTTATAAATGTAATTTAGTTATAGTATTTCAGATTAATAAAAAGACGTACCTAAAGTAATTAATTTAATTTTACCCAGTTCAGTAAACCTCTGCTATTTTAACAGTCCAAGTATTTGATTTACATTGAAATATATTAAAAATCACATAAAACTGTGTATATCAAATTTACACTAGAATTGTTAAGAGTGGCACTTAATTCAAATCAAAAAAATACACAGAATTGTTATATTCACACAAGGGATGTTAACAGTTGGAATGAAATCAAATGAAAACTACACCGAAATTATTTTTACACTGAGTATATAAAAACACGTCTGAAAAATGTAGTATTGTCATTAGTAAAGTGTATAATTAGGAGGAGTATATTTTGCATTTAGTTTTTGAAAAAAATTACCATCTATGAGAAATGTTTTATGCCATTTTTTACCACCGAAAATGCTTGACTGTACTACCCATGATAGTTAAAATTATCACTTAATTTTTTTACTGTATATATTCAGCATAAGCGACTGCATAAAAGAGCTACAGAAAGCTCATAGTAAATATAAAATTTTGTTTGTATTTTAATGTGATGCAGTTATAAAAATGGCGGAGAATTGATTGTCTCTTTCTTTTTTCAGGTAAACATTTCTACTACTAGCCATTACCTAAGGTACAGGGTTCAAATACATCAAACAGATCCTGGATTGCGAAGTGAGTATCGATCATAGTTATTACTAAAACTCAAACGTAATATTTACGTCGTATCCTTCGATCATAATAGTATTACATAGAGCACAATGTTGTCTCTTTTCCTTTTCCCTTTTAGAATAAATATTTCAGTTTTTGTCGGTTCCAGTTCTAATTTATGTCTGTCCATCCAGACTTTGATTCTCCTCAGGCACTCATTTGTGTGTCTCATTAGATTTATTTCATCATCTGATGCTACTACGATCGCCAAATCATCAGCAAACCCAATAGACGTCGCCATTTGCGTAAGTTCTACACCAAGTACATCATCATATAGAATATTCCACAATGTTGGACCAAAGAGTGATCCCTGTGGTATCCCCGCAGTTACTTCCATCATCCATTGTGTTTAGGATAGAGAATGTGGAAGTAGTGCCTCAAAAGAAGTAAAATACCTAGGTGTAAATTTTGATGGAAAGGGTTCATTCGGTAAGCATGTCGAGAAGGTTGCTGCAAAGACAGAGGAACGGGCATCAAGCCTCGCGAGACTTATGTCCAACATTAACGGACCAAGCAGTCTGAAAAGATATGGCCTGTGTTCGGTTGTCCATAGTATCCTCTTATATGGGGCTCTAATATGGTACAGAGCGATGAATATTTAAAAAAACGTGAGTAGAATAACCAAAACTCAAGGAAAAATGCGTGTAGCATCGGCATATAGGACTGTTCAACTGTTGCGCTGCAGGTCATCACTGGTACAGTGCCCATACAAATGTTAGTTCATGAGAGACAGTATATATACAATCGCAGAGATGAAGGAAGAGACATAGTGAAGAAACTCGCAAGACGAAAAAGCATGAGCAACTGGCAACAAGAATGGAATGATAATGTTGATACGGCCCAGTGGACCAAGATACTCGTCCCACATATGGAGGAATGAGTCAGTTGCAAACATCGTAGTAAGGCGTAGTATCGTAGTAAGGCGTATTATCGTAGTAAGGCTTTCACGGGACATAGGTCGTTTAGTACCTATATTAAACGGACAGGGAAGCGAGAAACTAATGACTGTATATACTCTTATACAAATGTGGATACACCGGAGCATACACTGTTTGAGTGTGGAAGATGGAGTGAGGTGCGGAAAGCAACATGGGATCAACTCGGGACCATATTAACACCGGACACAATAGCTATAGAAATGATAAAGAGCAGGCAAAGGTGGAAAATAATACAAGAAATGATTAGGAAAATAATGCATCAAAAAGAGATGGACGAAAGAGAGCGAGCAGACAAGAGAGGAAACTAGATAGACTAATAGCTGGATACACCTGATGCACGTCACTAAATGATGATCCCGGGTGTATTAATAGGGCTTGGGGGGCGGAGGTAAGTGGGTTAAAGTCCCCCACTACCACCATCAGAAATACATTAATATGCTGCTGCGACCGCTTAGTTATTTAGCATTATTTTCTAGTTCAAGAAATTGTTAGGCGTCAAATTATCAATAATTGCAATTGCCGACAATGATTGTTTAAGAGGAAGATTAACTACGGAATATTATTATGGTTACACATCAAGATATCATATTATCATATTCCAGAATATAATGTAGAAAATATATGCATGAAAGACAACAAGGTTGTCTTTATTAAAGTTTGTATTTAATTAAATAAAATGCATTTTCTACACATGTGGAAATACCTCTCTAGTAAGGAAGTCATGTCGGACATGTAAAATTGAGATGTCATTCTGTTATAAACAATTTAGTGAGCTATTTCTTATAAGCTGCTATAAATTACTAAGCAACGGTATTACTGAGATTGCTGAATAATCATGGCTTAGTTTATACGTTCAAATTTATCTAAAGTTTACAAATGAATATTTTCAAGTATTCAGAAACAAAAGATAAAGAAAACGCTGAATAACACCAGTAAACACCTCAATAATGACAGGTAATATGATTGCAATTTGTTTTTATTTATTTACATGAATTTCCATACTTAATTGATTATACAAAATAAAACTTTAAAGGAATTGATACATTTTCCAAAATAACTGAAACTAAGACGTTTAATTATAGGGAAGTAAATACATACTGCCCCTAATTTTGACCGTTGAATTAAACGAAATTGAAAAATGTATGTTGCTATTTAAAAATAACAAGATATTGATAGGTTTCTGGATGAAATGTTTAACGTTGTTTTCTGATCACCCTGTATTATTTTGAAAAGTTTATAACTTCGCATTTGTAGCAGTATATTTCCCAAATAAATACCTACAATTTTAAATCTCTGCATGCATTCAATTATTTGGAATGTTGTTGTTTCCCTCCATAATCACTGAAATTTAAAATAAAATACTTAATGTCTGATATTAAAGCAGATTACATGTAAATATGGGATAAATAAAAAAAAACCTTATTCTGTAATAAAGATAGTGTAACAAATTAACCAAGTATGTATTATTTTCTACGTACATTTATTAGTTTAACATGTTCCAGCATGTGCCCAGCGAGGTTTCAATCAATATGAAAAGACACGTTATGAATGTTATGATTTACGTGAATTTTATCTCCTTCCTTTCCAACGCAGTATAAACATCAGTAAATTTTAAGTTGAGGTAGTTAACTTAACTTTTCCCATATAAAGAATGCCCTGGCGAATTCCCTAAACGGGGTCAGACTCTGTCCAAGTCCAATAACCTTATGCAAAGAAGCATCGAGAAAGTAGACGTTCAACGGCATTAAAACGACGTCGCATCATCGTGGGATGTAGGAAGATATACGCGGAATTGCGCCCGCCTGAATATTTATGATCCAACTTGCTGTCAAATGAAAGTGAATATTTTATTAAATGCGACCGCGAACGAATCAAGTGACAGTACAGGTAACTACATTACCGTCTGAATTAAATTAAGCAGTTAGTGAGTCCTTGAGCTGTGCGCGTTCCATGAATAATGAATAGTCTGGAAACGTTTTGGAGGTATCACGCAAACGGGATTTGAAATGATATCGGTTCTGTATAAGTATCGTTTTTCTTAGGCTAAATTACACTCATTTACAAGAAAAAGTCATCACAAACAATCTTTAATGGATTAGACTATTTTTGTGATGCCGGTTACAAATGCGATAATCATTTCTATCTAAAATATAACGTTTCTCGTATGAGATCATAAAAGAGTCCTAAGATTATGAAAAGTTGGACAATAACGAGTAAAATTGTCTATTTTTTATAGAAAGGTTGCATAAGTATTATATCATTGATTTTCCAATAATTCAGGGCCATGCAATAATGCTGGGACTCCGCACTGATTGTGTTACTTTCGTATGAAAGTAATGATGGCATTTACTGTGTGACAAAACGACTACATCGAGAGTTTGTATGAGTTAGTACGAGAAAGCAATATACAAACTGTTCTATTGGTCGAGTGTAGTGAGGGTAGACGGACTCGCGTTTAGGATAGCAGCTGTACATGCGCATTTCATTTCAATTTTGTTAACGGTCGGTGTTTAGTCGACTAGCAAGCATATTTTTAAATCGCGTTTCGTCCATCTAATTTAGAACAATTGCGCTCCAAAATTATTGAAGTTTCGAATCATGTTACCCCGGAAATGTTAGCAAATGTCCGACGAAATTTTTATAATCAACTGGGTTACTGCTCAGCTCAAGAGGGTGGTTTATTTGAGCAGTTAATAAATAATTAAGTACTTGTAGAAATTCATTTTTCTTTAATAATTTCATTTTTAACTTCCAATTAAATTCATTGATTCTGCGTTTATAGTTTATCTTACTGAAACATTTTGTTTAGTTTCATACAAATTTATTGTTTTCTTTCAGAATTTTAGTTTGTTTTCTTTTCTATTTTACAGTACTACGGAACTATTTACTTTTTATCTTAATAAGAAGGGTTTTGCTATTGTTACGTTTTCGTTTTGTATATCAGCTATATTCTTATCTTTGATATTTTAAGAAAAAAATTATTATTTTTAAGTTTTTAGAATTGATGATCATTTCCTTTATTTACTCATACAATTTGGGAAGCTATGATTAAATCCGTTACTAAAATTGTTTACTGCGATTATTTGATGCTTCAACAAGTTTCTACTTATAAATTATCCAGGTAGTGATTTTTTATTGATTAATATTATTTCCATCTTCTCTAAAGCAGTACAGTAAATGACTTTATTCTTGGTTAAAGAATTTGCTATTAACAGTAACAGTAGCAATTTTCACGAACTGACGCAGTAACGATTTCTGCGGTGTCGACTAAAACGTAGCTCTAATGTTAGTAACAGAGGCTACCCCCTTATTCTCCCACTTATAGTCGACCAGTTTGTCTAGTATATTCAGTCGCAGGTAGACCGCGTGCACACTATATAAGGATATAGATATATCGCTTATAAAAAATTACAGGTTTTCCTGAATTACTTATCTCAAGGTTACATACCAAAAAATCTAAAAGAATAAGTATTATTAAATTTACACAAGAAGCAGAAAATAATAATAATACTTGCCAATGAAATTATAAGTACATTTTTCACATCTATCGCAGTTTTAGTATTAATTTGTAGGTAGCCTTGACAATAAGTTACAACGGAGCTGTTAGACAAGAAATGCTGACCGATATGTCTGTAGATGACATTGACTAAAAGCCTGACAATCATTAGTTCTGTACCTAAAAAAATTATATTCCAAAATTGTTCGTAATTGTAAATACGATATGGATCGATTTAATTAAGAAATATTACCACTTACGGCCTATTAATACTAGTCATAAGCGATTTTTCTTAACTTATCGCCATGGTCAGTGTATTAATAATTCAATAGTTATTAATTATAGGCAAAATTCCAAAGGTTTTCTGAAATTGCCAAATCCAAAATTGTTTACAGGGCACTGTTTTAGAAGATCTAGTGCAACAAATTGGGCCAATCATGGTGGTAATTTGTTAATTTTAAAAAATCACGGGGGTTGGAAGTCCTCAGTTGTGACTACAAGGTACAAGCAGCTACCCTCGAAAAAAACTAAATTGAACTAGTTAATCTATGAACACAGGCCGTGCGTTGATAAGTGATAAACGCATCATTTTCCATGCTATAATAGCTTTGTTAGGGCATCAGATCAGAAAAATATTATTTATCAAATAGCACCCTGTTGTATTTATTACATTACATTTCTGTGAATAATATACAACCCGTAATCCGATTTATTCCTATTACTCTTTGTTATCTCCCCATTTTCTAAGGTTTCCCAACATAGAGTACGTCTGTAAAAACATACACACATTTTAATTTAGAGTTCAAATCGTCTTGAGCATGTTAACATGAGTTAACTCACATAGCAATATAAATTGTATATCGTTATTTTATGCACAATCGATATCAAAAGTGCGCTTTATTTCCTAAGTGCAATATAACAATTTTCTTTAAACCAGGAGGAATAAAACAACATTTCCAATTTCATGATAAGTAATTGGATTAAAACGAAAGGGGCAACCTGAATTGCGGTCAAGATAATCCCTACCTCTAATCCGATGCATGAATTGCGGTCCAAGAATATTTAATAAATGAAACTAATTAATTTATCGCACGAATTGCGGTCAAAGAAAATATAAATACTTACTTACAAAAATGACTTCTTATTATACATTAGGTAAAATGAAAATGGGAAAATATTTTTAAAGAATATTTATTCAAATTTTAGTTTAAAAATTAATATCACTACAAATGAAATTATACAAAATAAAATTATATAAATATATATTCCTACAATTTTATTTTATAAAAATACCTTATGCAATGTTGCTGAATTTATATGCTACACATTTTATAAAATTGTACCTGCTGATTTCTTTTGTACGATATTGCATGATTTCTGATTCGAGAAACTTTTGTTTATTTATAATATCACGTCGTATGTATCGTTTTTCATTTTTCATTATTGAATTTATTTTAATATATGTGTCGGTCTGCATTTTTTGTAATGTTTCTAAAAACGTTGCTATGTTTGGGTGCGGAGACGGACAGTAAGCACCAAATTTCGAATGGAAGGATTCGCATGAGTTTGTTGTTCTTAACAGTGAACTTGAATTGTCTGCCCACAGTTTGGGAGGGAAAATCGATGAATTGTCTATATAATTCTCTACAAGATAGTCACAAAGTTCATCTATTCTTCTGTCTTCAGGTTTGTCCGCCATAAAGTCTTCAACAAAGGAATTTTCCACTTCCACTGGAAGCAAAAATATTAAACCAAATAGATTCTGTAACCAATCTCCGATACATGAAGTAGTGTCTTTATACTCGTTAGTAAGCGCCAACTACTGAATTTTTTGCCACCTGTAACAATTACATGTTTGATAAGTATAATTATTTTTAAATAGTTGCACATTTTTTAATTATAAATCAATTTTCGTTACTCACCAACATTGACTCAGATGAAATCTGCAACAAATTATTCTCACATTTGGAAAGTATTCTAACGAACTTCTATGAATAGCTTGCTCGAAGTCCATCACTATATTTTTGGATTAAAGATAAATCCCATTTCCATGCTTTTTTCGGTTAACATTCGGAACAGCTTTGTGTATGTAGCTTTATTTTTATCTTTCAATAAGCAAAATGCAACAGGAACATATATTTCATTTTTGAAAGCGTGTATATTAAACAGCTGCAGGAAAAACTTAGTGCATTAATCAAATGTCCCATCGACATATAATAGTTCTTGTTCGCACATAAACCCAATATTGCTATAACACGAAAAAAACGATAATATTTGATTCACTGTTATTAATAATCAAGAAATTTTCTTCTTTAGTCGTTTTAACGGGAACAGTTTCTAAATAAGTATGAATATCACTAATATTTTTTGGTAAATTTGGAGTTAATTTTGCCCTAGTATGACTAATGTTGTTACAAATGTAACGAATATCTTTTGCACTAAGATTGTTTAAAGCTTCTGCATGATTCTTGAGTTCTTTGTAAATTAATTTTGAAGGTTTCTCACATAAGTCTTCTTCAGCTTTTCGCTTAACTGCATTGCGTATTCTTTGCCTATTAACAAGGTCGTCATTCCGATTATGATTATGAAATCCATTTTTTTTGGAAAATATGAAGTTTTCTCCTAAAGTGTACACTTTTGCTAAACAATTTTTATTTGTACAACACCACAGTAATTCACCGGTCGTTTTAAGTTCCCGATAACGTCGAAATTTAAAGTTCTCGTTCACTTGATATAAATTCCATATTTATATGAACGTCTACACTACACCACAGATAAAATAAAACTAAATAAATTTGAAAACTTTCTATTACTCCAACAAATATTAACAATACAAACGGCATTTACAACTAACTCATATTCTCGGGACTACCTCAGGATAATTAGGATAAATATCTATTAACCGCAATTCAACCAAGGGATTACAATCGCTTTTTAATTACTTGGATTATTCAGGTACTGTAACCGCAATTCGTGTGCGCCCAAACGAAAAGATTTATTATTTAATGTAATATTATTAAACTAATAAAAATTAACAGCTTATAGTAATTTAAAAATTAATTTCTCAACAAACGTCTCAAAATAATTTGAAAGGAGTTAGCTTCGTCCACATTAGTCAAACTACGTACTATCACCGCCAATATCAAATTCAATACAAAGTTTTTGAAGTCTCGCCATTAGATAGAAATCAATATCACATTTTAAATGCTTTAATAAGTCTAATAGAAGTACTTACACAAATTACTTTTTATCAAAACGTAGATAAAATCGAAACAAATATAAAATAAAAAACCTCCCAGTCTTTCCGTCTTGTTTGTTACATATGTTTCACCTCTGAAACCGAGAAAAAAAGAAAAGATTGAAACTTCATTTTGTCCCGAAATCCGCACAAGATCAGAATGAACTACCGTACATGAAAAAGAAGTATATACGGCATTGATAGAAAGATTTCCGCACATCCACGACAGATATAAAGGATCGCGGCGATATCTTCTAGAAAATTAGTGGGAAGTCTTCCTAATGTATATATCGGATGCGACGGAACAGAGGTCGTAGGGATGAAAGGAACAACCTCATGGGAGCATCTCGGAACGTAACAAATGATCGGCTGTTTGAAATAAAATAAGCGGAGCAAAAGAGGAAGGATGATTTATTTGTGGTTATTTTTGATTATGATGAAGACGGTTGTTGTCTAAATGTGAAATATTATATGAAAGACGTTATAGTTTGGTGGGTAGTCGGTTATGCTTGCCAGCGTCGAACGTTCTACACGGTTATTAATGTAAATCTAATGCAAATACGATAGGTAATTTTGATTGATAAGCTTAGACTCTGCTCGACGAGGAAAGCTAAGACGCGAAGGTTCTTCCGTTGTTGTTGCAAACGGATAACATCATATTATATTACAAGGGTATATCGAGAAGTTTCCATAACAAAATGAACGTGTAATTTGTTCTTTTTAGCAAACTAACGGATGCTTACAATCGATTTAGCCATAATTTTGTAAAATTTATTATCTCCCTAGGGTACGACTAGAACTTAATTTACAAAATAAACATCATTAACATGACAACATGAAACCGAATAGATATTTACTTAATGAAAAATTAGCATTTATAAAGAATTCCAATTTTATTAACCACATTGTTTTCAAATAGTTACTGTGCAGAGAATAATATTTGATTACATTTTCCTTTAAACGTAAACTTTACAAAAAAAAATTAATAGACGAACACATCCTGTTATCAGACCCGGTATGCGAGGACTTATAAGTTCGAGTGGTTCATTTCAAGCAAGTTTATAGGGTCAAAGCAGCAGCTATAAGTATGTATACCGGATGTCTGTTTAAGCTCGACCACCGGCCATATCTCGGCAAAAGTGTATCGTACAACCTGGCGCAAAAATCTTGATAGTAAACTGGACCTCGGGAATTTAACAAAAATATTTTTAAGTTTCCAATATGATCGCAAGGGGGCGCAATTCTCAAGATCAATTAAAAATTCGATAATTTTTCATTAAATTTCAGATTAAGAGAGATTAAAATTTTACTAGCAACATTTTCAGACGTTTTTACAGAATTTTTGTTTGAAACTTTTTGATCAAGTAATATACATTAATTGAGAACAGCGCCACCTGATATCTTTTTTGACAACAACGCGTTATTATTTATGTATTTGCATTGAATGTACATGTTTATGGTAGACCTAAACCTTTTGGTGGGACTGCATAAGTAATACCGACTGTCCCATACTTATTTGTTTATATTTTCACTTATAAATTTTGATTTTACATTCTATATTTGTCATTGTAATTTTTCTTAGATGACAGCAAATTTGTCATTTTCTCATTATTTATTAATAATTTGCCGCTACTGGCAAGAAAGCTAGTTCATTCATTTTTTATAAAAATATTCTCCATAGTAAAACTACGTTTTATCATAATCTGCACCATGTATGCGTTACCAGTTGTATTTACAAAACACTTTCAAATGAATTTGAATTCGAAGTCCATACTTACACAAACATACCTTTGTATATATTTAATCGTTTGTTGAAACTGATATAAATCGAAAGTGAATATTTAATTGAATACGGACATATTTTGTGCCACCAGAGGGATTCCGTTGAAATTATTTCGTTCCGCAACTGTTCGACCGAACGATGAATTCAAAGCTTGCGCTCGAATCGAAACCCATAGGTGTTGCTGTTTTTATATTGAAAATAGCTTAAATTTGTGAAACAGGCGGATTATAAATGTAAAATTCATTTAGATTCATTTGCGACTATCTGTAAGCCGGCGCATTATGTTAATGGAATATGAACATTAACATATCCATGTCGATATATGTATAACACATTTATGTGTAAAGGATTGATAGGCGACATAGAAAAGCTTTATATTGCTGGATGCGTGTATCATCTAAATGAATAATATAATGTAGTGTCGCATATGTTTTGTTTCCAGTTATTCATACTTACCCTCATATTTTAGTAATACTTAATAATGATGTTTATTTATTGTAATTACCATTAAAATATCGTCAATTATTTAAACGATCTACATTAGTTTTCAAAAGTACGAGTATATTATACCATCACGGTTATGATCCATTAGTTTGCTTCATCCCAAAAAACCTCGTCAAGTGATATCAAACCTCAACACAATGCTGATTTGTTTTTCCGATGTGAGAGAAGCCGGCCAATCAGATTTTATTCCACATGGTCCAACAGTTAACCAGATTTCATACCTGGAAGTTTTGAAAAGATGGAGCATCAGTTTGTGACGGTAGGGGTCTGATTTGTGGCAGTCGAGTGAATGGTTTTTCAACCACGATAACGTTTTTGACCAAAAATGACATGACCCCTGTGCCCCCACTGCCCCTATTCATCCATCTTTGGCCTTAGCTACTTTTTTTATTTCCTCGAATAAAAAGGCATGGAAGGAAAGCATTATGCCGATGTGGCCGAGGTGAAGAAAAAATTAAATAAACATATTTAACAAATTAATTCAGGTTTTTTGGATACCCCCTTGTATTTATCCTTTAAAATTATTATTATTAATCGTTAAGCTTTCTTGTAATATAGCATATGTAACTTTCGTTCTGAGTATGAAGCTTCTCACATTTCTAGAGTAGTATTACATTCCTGGTGCAGATTTAATTTTGTGTTGCAACAGAGGCAAAGTAGAATTGTCTCATTATTAAATAATTTATAGCACGGTGAGGCCCAAAATGTAAATCTAAATAGCTGTTTGTTTGTTTCAAATATTATTAATAATTAATAAGTAAAAAACACAAATTTTAGTTTCAGGATATGAAGGCGTTACTTATTAATTATTAAAATGAAGTTTCAACAAGTAACTCTCCAATCAATCAGTTATTTCAAATATTATTGTAAAATTTCTGATTAAAAAAATAAAAGAAAAAAAAATAAGAACAAAATTATTAACTAATACAAAGAAATGATATAAATAAATTAAAACCAGACGCAAAAAAGCCAAAATAGATACAAGAAAAGATAAATAAAAGAAACAAAATTAATAATGAGGTGTGTCCACCACACATCTTTATTATACGTACGAGCGTTTAAAATTATATACGAGTTGTTCTAAATTGTTTTAAATACTTTTATCTTCTTAGAAAAATGAACCTGTAAGTGTGTTTCTTCAAGTCCAAAGAAAAAAAAATTCAAAATCCTTTTCTAAATACTTCTATTCTCAATAAATCTCTATAGAATGCAATGCTTAGCAAAAGTGTTACTTCCGGTCATAATTTTGAAATTTCATTTATACAAAAAATATTCCAAATCCAAGTCTAAATACTTTTCTCTGTTTCGGTGTTAGAATAACGTTATTCTAGCAGCCATTTTGATGTTAGAATGGACTCCATTCTAACACCGATTTTTGGTAACTTTTTATTTTAGTAGAAATAGGTTGGTGGCATAAATTTTTCATTATCTTTTTCATACTTGCTTTTCGATTTACCTGGTAGTAAATTATTTATGGCGTTGGAGGCCCCGTCCCGCAATTCTAGTGCCGCAGATTGACGCTCTTCCTCTGATATTCCGCCCACAGATAATATAAGACTTTTTTTATTTGATATTCTGAATGAAGAACCTTTCAAGAATATTGTGTGAAAATTTGAGATGAATCTGAGCAAAACTAACGAAGATACAGCGGTTTAAGCGACCGCGTGTCACTTCCGCGCGCCGCTTAAACCGCTACGCTATAGCGGTGGCCGTCATACAAACGCCTAATGCCCTTCAAGGATTTGACGTCTACTGTTTATTTAGTCAGTGTCAATGACTGGCATCGATGATTCAGTGTGAGGTAAGCCGATAAAACTCGCTTATGGACGTTTTATTCCAATTTGTTCAAACTTTCAAGGGTTTTTCCCACAATTCACGTTTTCAAAGTCGGTGCCCCTCATAACTTCAAAACTACTGCACCGATCCTCTTGTAGTTTTGAACACTATTTCTGTACATAATTTACGAGGTAACGCTGGAGAGTTTTTTTCAAATTTGTTGATATTTTTTATTTTACAATAACAAATTGGCCGATTTTTTCCGCAAAAATCGTGTTTCTCATTTCAAAGTGTTCCCGAAAAGCGAAAAATAGAAATTTCGAAAAACCCTCCCAGCGTTACCTGGAGAAAACGACTATCTAACGAAAAAACTTTGATTTTTTCATTTCAGATGATCCAGCACCGAGCTATGAGGGGCACCGCAATTCATTTTTTTTTCGGGACACTTCAAAATAATTGCTGCCATTGCCGAATTTTTTAATATTTCTTCATGAAAATTTCACATAATGTTCTTCAAATGTTATACTTTAATGTCCCATTGGCTTTAATGCATAGATTTCAACTGTGTCGTCAAAAAAAATTCACAAAAATATGCTTTTTTTGCACGAATTAACCTTACCCTCCCCTTAATAGGAGTTTAATCCTCTTCATTCTTTCAGCAGTAAGACCGGTGTGCATGTTTAACAATGCCCCTTGACAAACTTTAATCTTTTTGCCATCGACCTGTACAGAGTACTCATATGATATGTTCCTTTTTTTCCTTCAGGATTACGTTTTCTTTCCTGTTTAACAGTCACAACCTTTACTGTACTCTGAAAGTAAAGATCTTGTGAGTCTTTGTTAGGCAAGCCATAAAACTTTTGAAAATACGTTCGCTCATGTCGACATTTATTTTAGCTGAACATTTCATAGCACAGCTAAAATAAAGTAATGTTGAAAAATTATACCGCAATGAAGAAGTTAATTACAAAAAACTTACCTGCAAAGATTCATGTTAAGATTTGGAGTTATGGCAGGTACCGTTTGGTTTTTGTAGTTCTTGTATTCTAATCCTTTGTCTCTAGATGTTCGAATCACATTTCGTTTATAAATTGAGCCGTTGCGAACTCCTCTTTTGCGTTTCTGAGGAGCCATTTTTCAATAACAATAACCAGTTTATACAAATTAACAATATTAATAACAATCACTCGCTTAGGTACAGCAACTACTAAATCTCGTTTAATTTTAAGGTTATGTTATTATTGTTATGGCGCTGTATAGTAGTAGTAGTAGTAGCAGTAGTAGTTTTTATTTATTGCCAGTAATGGATACAATACGTCAAAATGTATATACAATAAAAAAAAATAGCTAACTAACAAATACATATCATAAGACATGTCAAATAATAAAAGAGTTAGTGTAAAAGTATAAAAACACTAGAACACTAAGGATTACATTCTATATCCCGAGGTATTTACTTGTTGTCAGACCCCTAAACCTTAATTAGTCCACAAAATTCTTCAACGGAATATACACTATTACTGATAAGTAATGATTTTAAGCGGCCTTTAAATTTCTACCCACATGTTTCCCTTTTCAAATAGGGGGGTAGCGAATTAAATAGTTTAGTACCCATCCAGAGAGGCATTTTCCTCGTCATTGTTAATGACATAGTCATCCTTACTTCTGGTGTTATAACTATGTACGTCTGATTTTTTTTGAAATATTCCTTATTTTTAAAAACGTAATACAGAGTCTCTAGAATGTGGAGACTCGGGACTGTCAAAATATTGTAGCTCTTGAAAAAAGGTAGACAAGACTCAGAACTGGTAATACCCGCTATACAGCGTACTATCCGCTTTTGCGCCAAGAATACGTCACGCGACGATACTGAGTTTCTCCAAAAAGCAACACCATATGAAATACGTGACTGTACCTCACCATAATAAAACAATAGCAGATAGTCATGGGATAAAATAGATTTTAAATTTTTTATTAAGTAGCATGAAGAATTTAGCTTTTTTACAAGGGTATCACAGTGATCCTTCCAACTCATATGTGCATCCAATATAAGGCCCAGAAACTTTGCAGACTGCTGGGCCTCCATAGGCGCATCATTCACACCAGCCTCAATCCCTCGATCCAGCCTAGATTGAGGGGTATGTATCAAGAGAGTGTGCGTCTTACTTAAATTCATGTGAAGGCCATTACTACTAAACCAGCGACCAAGATCCTTGAGGGCGTTATTTATATTATTTTCGATTTCAGACACACTTGAGCCTGTTATCACAAGGGAAGTATCATCCGCATATAAATATAGCGAGTAATTAATGAATTGTACTATATCGTTTATAAATAAAATAAACAATATAGGCCCAAGAATAGATCCCTGTGGGACGCCAATCGTCACCGGCAGAAAAGAAGACACACCGTTTTTATTATATTATAGTGTAGAAACAACCTATGTCAGCCACTTGAGTTGTTTTAGCGCTACACAAACAATTTCCTGTGTAAGTTTCTAACATAAGCGATATGCTCACTTGAGTTCTTTTAGCACCAAACAACGCAGAACAGCCAATATAACAGAAAATATGTGGAATCTCAATTTGGCCAAAAAGTGACTTGTGTTGTTTAGCAATATGTGATTCAATTATACTCCGTTAGTAGATAAAGAATAATATTGTATTTAGAAACTTTGTTATACAGAAGTTATAAAAATAAATAGATACGAACAAAAATCTTGACATAACAAATACTTATGTTGCCTGTTCCCTTCTCCAATGAGAAACTAGCAAAAATCTCCCAGCATAACGTGATCCCACCTAACTTGATATCGTTTCTCTATTTCTGCAATCTCTTGATGAAACCTTTCCCCCTGTTCATTACTCATCTTTCCTAAATTAGCAGGAAAGTAATCCAAATGTGAATGCAAAAAATTAAGTTTGAGCGACATTCGGCATCCCTCCATTTTTATAGTTTTCTAGCAAATCAGCCAGGATATCTTTGTAATTTTCACACTTTTGATTTCCCAGAAAATATTTGCAAACATTTTTAAAAGAAGTCCATGCTGCCAGCTCTAAATCATTCGTGGTACGTTCAAAATTTTCATCTTTGAACAGCTTCCTAACTTGTGAACCAACAAATATTCCTTTGCGAACTTCTGGATCAGACAGCTTTAGAAGCTTATCCCTTAAGTATTTAAAACAGGTGCCTTCTTTTTCTAGTGATTTGACAAACTCTTTAATCAGTCCTAATTTAATGTGTATAGGGGGTTGAGTCACCAAATTAGAATCCACTAACGGCATTAATTTTATATTAAATTCTCCAGGAACAATGCTGGTCAGCGGCTGCCATTCTTATATTTGGTAATGATGCTGAACTGCTCGACTATCTCACAGACACAAAAAAGAACAATATTTGGTAAACCCTTTCGCAGTCCAATTAGTAAGGAATTAACCTTAAGGTCACCACAGATTTGCCAAAGATGATTTGAATATTGAATGAGATTTAATATAGTTTACATACTGTCATACGTTTCTATTGAGTTTGTAGAATGAGCCATTGGAATTGATGTTTTCGAGTTACTATTATAAAGTAAAACGGTTTTGAGATTTTTTCGACGAGTCGATAAACAATCGCCATTTGGCAGGGTTATATTCAATACTCATTTCATACAAAAGTTGATTTACGTCAGTAATGTAACAAAAAGTTTCTGTCAACTTTGTAAAATGAACTGAATTTTTCGTGACTATTTTTCAATACATCAGAGATTCTTGTAGTGGAATGTAAAAGATTCCATTCATTTGATCGAGATCCCAAAATTTGTGATTTTTCTTTGATTCAGATCTGATTGAATAATGTCAGTCAGATCACTTGAAAATGACACATTCAAGACATCATTTATATCTTCCTCGTTCGTGGAATTTGCAAAAGAATTTGAAAGCATTGAAGTTGAAAGCTCAGAATCAGTTCTTTTCATCGATTTGCTTACAGGAATGTCTAAATACATTATTTTGTGTTTATTTCTTTTTGACAACCCTTCAGTTTTTACAAGACAGAAGTAGCTGGCCGTGACGTGATCTGCTGGTTTAGGCCAAATCACTGGCCTTTCTGAGAGGACTTGAAAAGAATCCTTGTGTTTGTTCCACTGAGGTAATTTGACATAACACGAAATACAGCATATATGTGGTACGCATCTCTTGTCTTGATTTTTTATTTTGAAGCAATTCAAAGATGTTATGAACAATAGTTCATAAATTCGTTGAATTAATTCACTTCACTAAAAATCTTGTCGGCTAGTGTTATTTATGTATTAGGAAATGTTAAAATTTTTCGAATCAAAGTTATTTTAAATTCGAAAGTCGTTTACTAAACTCGTTTTATTAAACACACGCTCCGCTATGCTTCGCTCGTGATTTATAAAATTTTTAGCTAAATTGAGGTTGATCAGATATTCGTATTTGTATGTTGAAACAAAGTATATTCGAAATTTGCGATAAAATGGCCGTTAATGTATTTTAACAAGTTTTCCTCTTGTGTCATCATTTTCAACGTTTACAGAAAGTGAACAACCATTTCCTTTCGCTTGAAATTTGGAATAAATTTGATTAACTAGTAGCACTTGTCAATTATGACGTTTCTCAACGAATTAAGATGCCATCTCGTAGGCATATACCAAAGCATAATATCCCACACTCCGTATCTATTGGAACATACGTTTCCGTTAACTAATTTATGCCGCCGTCTGGTGATTCTACTCGCATCAAAGGATTATTCTGAAAACGTTTTAAGCGCACACATACATACACATTCCTCCGAATCTCATTAATTCCTCTTTGATACATCCACGAGATAATTTTCATAGTAATTTAACAATCGCCGAATCAGATAACTTTCTCTTTCATCCCGAACAATAATATCAAGGCATCGTCTAATTTCGTATGGAACATCATCATACGCGATGCAATCTTCTCGACTCAGTGTCTCATCAGAATTTCCTTTATTACTAGCCAGATACAGCTGCGTCTCGCCCCGAATAATTGAAGGAGAATAAATGAAGGCGAACACAACTGGAGCACTTAACGTTACGTCGTCAAGCACTTGTCGTCCTCATCATCAACCCTACAGTTCTTCCTTTTCAAAGCGCTCGCCGTGTCGTCAGCGTCTTTGAAAAGGGAGAGAGCGTCCGTAAAACTGATGAATACGAACTGTTTTCAAATTCAAATGGAAAATAAACTGCCGGAATTTTGTTAAAATTAAATAGCCGTGAAGCCTGCAGTTTGGAATTGCGATGTTCCGGCGCATCTTCCAGACATCTAAATGTAGTAATAGTTGGCGAATATGTTCTTTCTGTTGTCACTTACACATTTAATGAAATTTTTATAAACAAGAATTTCGCTTAAACGTGACATGAAGACCACACCTGGTGTTTGCTAGATCCATTCTCTTACCATCTGAGCTACCAAGTGATGTATGTTTAAGCATTCTACATCGTACATTTTGTTAAGGCTGTGTTCCCAGATTGTAGAAACTCCGATTTCAAATAATCGCGTCCTGTATTTCTCCGATTGTTGTATACACCGACCTAAGTTTTCGACCGTCGTGCTAATCGCAAGTGGTGCGAATGAGATGGAATATTTATGTTAAGTTGCAGCCGTTAGGCCCTCTGATTTATGAGTGTATCGCGCGTTTGATTTGTTGAATCGACACTAGACATGTGTCACTCAAATCCACGTGGACTTGTAACCATAAAAATGTTGGGACAGAATACAATACAGGCTATTTCAGGTACGAGATAAAATTATTATTCTTCATCCAAAATATTGCAAGAAGTATTTCTTGTCCTTTTAGTATGTAAATTGTTGTATAAAAAATTAACAAAAAACTTATATAAATCCCAAAATTACGTCGTAATAGATATTTATTTAGGTAATATAACAAACACAAATATTCCTTCTTATACATATGCGTTTTTCAAATTATACAATTTAAGAATTTTTTTATACAAAAATTATTCAAAATTCTATTCTTAGTACTTCTATTCTCTTAATAAATCTCTATAGAATGCATAATATATATTTGCAAAGAATCGCTATTGGATAATAGTGTTACTTCCAGTCCCTGTGTGAGGTCTATTTAATATAAAGGTTGTACAGAAAAATTAAGTCATAGAAATCAATGGAAAATGTCAGTTTTTGTCAAAAGATATTATGAAATGACGAAAATGACTGGCCCTGTATAATTACACTCGGCGTGAAAAGCAGATTGTGACTTTATGAAAAAGATATTTCGAAGCGGTTTTACTCTCTTATACGTAGTATAAGAAAGTATTGTGATGAAAAATTTTTCGACCTCCAGATTTTTGCAGATCTCCACGTTTTGAAGTCCCCTGATTCCGAAAAAGTGGTTTTTAAAAAATGTCTCTCTCTCTCTCTCTCTCTCTCTCTCTCTCTCTCGCTCTGTGTGTGTGTGTGTGTCAGTGTGTGTGTGTGTGTGACCACGATAGCGGTTAAACCGCTATAAATATTAATTCCAAATTTTGTATTTAGGAATATAATCTCCCTCTTGAGATCTGATTAGTTTTTCAGTAAAATCGGTAGACCGGAAGTAGCAGTTTACTTCAGCGAAAAAATCGAATTTTGCCAATATTTCGTCAACTACTAAGTTTAAACAAATTTATAAAGAATTTATATATACTTAAAATTAAAATTGAGAACAATTTTATTTAAAAAGTTTTTCGAAATTCCTACCGGAAGTAGGTCTTTTACTCTTATCGAAAATCAGTTTTTTGCGAATATTTCGCAAGTCATGCTTTTTAGACAAGCACGTTACAAGCATAAAAGTATTTAAAACATAATTTCCAATATTTTTTGCATAAAGAAAATTTCAAAATTCAGACCGGGAGTACCACTTTTACTCCTATCGAATAGCGATATTTTGCAAATATGTGGTAAGTTATGCATTCTATATATATTTATTAAGAGAATAGAAGTACTTAGAATAGGATTTTTAATAATTTTTATATAAAGAAAATCTTAAAATTGTATAGTTTGAAACGCTCATACGTATAAGAAAATCGTGTGGTGGCCACATCTCATATTTTTACTTTCTTATACGTATATTGCCGGTAGAGAGTCTATTGTAGATAAGATATATCCAATTTCTTTGTCATTACCTCAATACTTACAAAAATCGTAACTCTAGGTTAATTTTTAGAAAAATTAATTATAAAATCATGCTTATTAACTAAGAAGCAACTTATTAAATGTCATCCATTCAATTGTCAATTTTGCGGCAAATACCATGGCTCAGTATACCGTATTCAAATAAAAGACATAATATTGGCAAAATTATATCAAAAAACGACAATAGCTCAGCAATGGTCACTTTTAAAATAATAACGTCTTACATGTTTTTGGTGCGAAATTTGGTAAGCAAATCAAAATTAACCGATATACAAAGTGTTCCATAGAATTCACTTTTAGACAAAAATGTGTTATGTAACTTTAATTAATCCAGTTTACTAAAAATTTAATAAAAGTTAGTTATGAACTAGACATAATATTAATTCCAAGAATTCTTAATTATGTCACTCCATATATAAGTGATGTTGTTTGGGTGTAGTTATTGAATGTATTATGTTAACCTGAAGAAGCTATTTTGTAGTGAAACGGCAGTCGCGTTTATAGTAATTAAATATACGTAGTGCAAATCTAAAACAGTAGGTATCTGCATAGTACAGCAGACGATACAAGTGCAGTTTGCTAGGTTGGAATTTCACTTCAGATGTTGTGAAGTAATATGTGAATTTAATATTTGCAATCTCGACGGTATTGTGTTTCCCTATGCTTCCCTATATTTTGATTTAATATAATGCAATATAGCATGTGTTAAAACGAATATCTAGTTATTTTCGTTATTAAATTCACTTAACGTCCTATTTGGTCGTTCTGATATTTTCCGAATATCAGTTAATTAAATGTAATAAATATTCTTTACGTAATACAGATTTAATTATTATGTGTTACGTTACAATGTTGCGATTCTTGGGGTTAATTAAAGCCGATTGTTTACTATTAATTAAAATTGGCTGTTATTATGTTGTGTAATCAATTATTTTATGTACATTATTGCTTTATTAATTCAAAATTTCAGAATAGGTGATTTATTGGGATAATACGTATAGTAATATGTATTAGTAAATTAATAATGAAACAGGATTTAATGATATATGTATGTGAAATGGACTCAGAAAAATCTGTTAATCCGTTGCAAATATATGCAGTCAATTTGTGCTCAAAAGATCCACTAGAGGGGAAAGTTGTGGGGTAGTTTTGAATTATTCCATTCTATACGCTATTTTGGTGCTGAATACGAATCTGAGATTTGCTAACAACATTTCGTAAGTCAACATTAACAAAAAAAAATGCAAAAATATGTGAAAAATCTAATTTTTCGGCGTTTTTTTGCTTTTAACACGGAAACTATCAATTTTCCCAAATAATCTGCCTATGCAAAATGAAAGTATATAAAATTTCCTATAAATTTTAGTATTTAGATTTTTGAAAATTGGAGGATCTTGGCTGTCTCCGCAAAAATCCATTTTTTCCACTCTAAAGTTCTGGAGTGGAAAGAATGTATTCACTATTGAAGGCTGTCATTTAGTGAATTCTATTCATTACGATATTTTATGATAATGGAAATAGGATTACAAAAAAACAATTAGAAAAAAGAATTATTTTTGATAAAGTTTCTTTTTTCTAATTATCAAAAATAAAAACAAAAGGAATCACATTGATGCTCTTTGCAAAAAGTTACAATAAACGTATTATACCTTCTTTAAAAATGTTATATACTGTACTTAAATCTTCTTATTATGCTTATATCTGTTAGGAAATGGAATATAATACAACGAAGTTCTTCTAGTGATAAGTATATAGTTTTAATGTTCCAAAACGAGCTATTAGAACTATTTTTAGTCTTCCTAGGAGTTTAGAATTACATTCAATATTAATAAATGTATGTAAGTAATAAGTTCTTATTTTTGTTTATAAGTACGTACCACAATGTGTAACCTCAACAAATCATTTGTATGATACCAGATTGTATAATTACCTACTACACCCGGTGCACAAACCCCGGATATTTCCAAAAAGAAACGTACAATTTCTTGACAGAAAACTTTTTAATTTCTTCCCAAGAGAATTAAAAGCAATTCTTCAACTACAATCTTCAAAACCAGAATTATAAAATTGTTATTTGATATTAATTGAAGCGTATTTCATACATATATACTCTTAATTAAATTTCGTCGAATTTATATGTTGACAATTTAACATTATTATTATTATTACAAGACTTTGTTATAGAATAATTAAAATTGGGTTTATTTTTAATATTTGCCTCGAAGATTAATCCATTTAAAATATCAAACAAGAAAAAGCGATATAAATTCATGATAAATCAATGACGAATCTTCGTATTTGCTTTTAATAATCGCTGATTTAAAAAACTCCATCGAGATTTAAACCTTTTTTGAGGAAAATATAATTCAACTTGTTGCTGAATAATTGCTATACTGAATTGTTTCATATGAGAACTAGGTAAAAGATTTGATTAATTAAACATTTAGCAATTAGCAACGGTACTGGATGCAAGAACAGAGTAATTCGCCCAGTAGCAGTCTGCATCCAGTGATCCCAGGGTCGTTCAATATTTATTATTGTAATTGAATTTATACCACTAATAATTGAATTAACAAAGAGTGAATAAATGCGTATATTTAATTTAATGACAAAACTCACCTACCTTAATCTTAAGTCTTACAATTCCTCAATCAGAAGTTCCTCAGGTAACCGGTGTTGATTCTTTTAGATGGCTAATTGTTTACATGAATGATCTTGTGATTATGCATGAAGTTATTATTGGACGCCACCTATTTTGACTTGAATCGTTATTTTTTTTTTATTTTATTTATTATCACTAGAATTAGCACATCGTGGCTCCAGGTATATTAGTGAATTAAAATAGGAAACAGTCACTGAGCTTTCGAGTCGCCTCAAGGAACGAGGATTAATTAATTTAAAACACAAGTGTCGTAAACTTAACAATATTTATTACCTAAGACAATTTAAAGCAAAATACAATAAACATTTAACACCAATACATTGATGTTTCACTTCCACATTTTACATTAAATTAAACAATCCCTAACTTAATACTCTGGCCAGATAAAATAAATTGTGGTTACACAAAGATGAACACAAATAACATATGACAATATCTTGGTTGCAAATACTAATGGTAAATTAAAATCGGATATTAACTCTTGAACAAAATGCAACAACTAATGTATGGATGAATTTGACAAAGTGAATAATTCGTACTGGAACTTTTAAAAGATTAACTTAAAGTTACGATAACATAGGCAATAGTACAAAGATTCTAACAATGAACTCGAAATTTCAGATTAATACTATTGTTTACAGTAGTGTAATGATTCCAACAACAATGTGAACAGAAAAATACAGATTAATCCTATTTTAAAAGTTATCCGACGGACTAAATATTACAGTTTTATTGTTACACAACTAGAAGCAATGGCCGTAGATTTATTACAACGACGGTACAATAATTTCTAAGCCGCTCTGAGACCTAATTAATACGGTAATTTACCTTGGTGTGTGCAGACACGATGCAACGGTCGATGACTCCTGCGGGGGTAGATGTTGTTCCGCTTAGTTTGACGAAAGTTGGTATCCGACGGCAATGGTTAAGATCGTTTCAAATTCCCATAAGGTACATCATCTGGATCTGCCAAGCCTTCTTTCAGGTTGGACTAACGATATTTAGATAATTTTGCACTCACTATGTACGTTAAATCGTCACTCGACTAGCTTTTGACACGGCTATATTACGTACACGATGATAACAATCTTAACATTTGAAATTATGCGTCAACCATTAGATGATAGCCATCGACCAGCAAGGGTCTATATAAAATTACTTCGATGTGTCTACAGTCACTTGGCGGATAATAACTATTAATAATCAATTTTTAAGCGGTCTTGCCTTTTTATTCGTACTGTTGGAGGGGGGTGAAACACGCCTGTTTTTGGATTCTAGAAGGTTCTCGACTTTTCCAAGAAGGAATTTTTGCACACGACGCATACGATGTAATAGATTTAATAGCTTCGTTCCCAGGGTATTGTTAAATAAAGGGCTATTGATAAACCCGAGCACACGTGCGGCGCCAAAATTTAGTTGTCGTCATGTCATACAAAAGGGTATTTAAGAAAACTTGTTGTACGTGACTCTAATATTTGCTTTATAAGAAGAATTTTACTTTAGATTATAAATGTTGTTATTCAGATGTTATTTTTAAGAAATGTTAAATGTAGAAGTTATTTTAACAGAAATTGATACGTAGTTGAAAAAAAATATAAAGAACTGTTTATTCAAGAAGGTTAAACAAGCTTAGCTGTAGACTTGCAATACATATTTAAGTTTTGAATATATTTTGGGTATTGAAAATAATAAATAGTATACAGTATGAGCCAAAAGAATAATATTATAATTAATTTGGAATTCTTAAGTAATTAAATAATTGCTCATTTAAGTAAACAGATATTATTTAATATTTTGAAATGAAATTAGTCAGAAGTGCCAAAAGCACGCAACAAATCCCCCCTTAAGTGCCTTAGGAAAGTTACTTCAGTAACTTTCCGATTAAGTAAAAGAAAGCACCAGGGTATTATGAACAAAATTTTTCAAGCATAAAGTTAGACTGAAGGTCCCAAATAAATTCGTAGGTAGACACGACGAGTAAACACATAATTTCCAACGGTACACAAAAGAGCAGATGGTAATCCATAACTGAAGGCTAAGTAAAGTTAAACAAGGGGTTAGGTGAATTTTGAAAAATGGCGAAAAAGAGAAAAAAGTTTCTTACAACTACTGACACAGGCTGACCTGAACAGAAACTATCAATGTAGACAATGCTACAATGAGAGTTAATAAAAATATCCAAACGGCGTTACATAAATTTTGATACAGGGTACATATTAAAATGCAACCGAAGTTACAAAGAAAACTGAAAATATCCTAAAGGCGTTATACTAATTTTGATACAAGGAAAATGTAGGCAATGCACTACAATAAAAGTTAATAAGTTAGGCCGAAAAAGGTTCAATAAATTTTGACAAAAGATAACAAATAAACCAACTCCCACGGGAAATTCCTTAAAACTAAGTAAAGTTGGTCTTCGTCAGCTACATTTAAAGCCAACCTATGAAGACCAAAGCACAAAAAAAAATAAGATGGCGGTGTCGGGCAACAAAAAAGGGTCAAGACTAGGTTGTAAGCAAAAGAATAGGAGATCATCCACCTCCCCCTGAAAATGGATGAATACTCCCCACGGACTTGACACCGCTCTCCCGCAGTGGAATCGTTAGTCGAATTGTCGACATAAGTCAAAATTGGGTGCCTGCAACCACGCAATTATGGTGCAGCGACAAACCCGGGTTTAGCCGAAGCTCACGGTAGAAAATTTTGAAGGGGATGGGGGCCGAAAGACGCAATCGGTGAGAGAAAACAAAGTCAAAATTGGTATAAATTCAGTCATCACCCGATCCAGACAGTTCATCTGTCAACAATAATATTACCAACATTAAATAATCATGCAGGTGGCACACGCAGCTTTACTACGAAACAAAATTGGAGGGGTAGGGACTCTATACCCCGGCAGCACCTCCACCAAAAATAGTCATCTAAAATGACAAAACTAAAACATCAAAAAGCGTCATGCTAACATGACAAAACCACGCTCTTGAAAAAAGAATAAAAGGAATAAATAAAAAGGTAAACAAACCACGGGTGATGATGAAGTAACGGAGTCTAAATCGGGATAATTTGTCCTGGGCCACCCCCAGACTGACTAGAGTGTACAGGTATTTGTACAAAAGTTTAAATGAATTCTTAAAAAAAAACCAACATTAAATTCTCGCATACGAGGGTCATCACAAACCAAAACCAGTAGCTAAACTACAATCATAAATAACAAGTGAGTGGCACAAAGTAGCTAAACTACCACACAATAGAGGGGAAGGGGACTTTATACCCCGATAACACCTCAAACCAAAATGTCATCTCATATGACAAATCAAAACGCCATGCATACATGACAAAACCAAACACTTGCACACAAATTTTTAACAACTACAAGATGACACTCGCACACAGAGTTACATTCAGGGACAAAATTGAGAAAAGTCAAACATTAAAGGTCATAAGCAATTCACTCCACCAAATAAATTTAATCAAAGCTAATGGGCATATTAAGTAACAAATTCAACAGAAGTATTAAAAAGGAAAATGTGGAATGAACAGCAGGTCGAAAATATCCTATGATGAAAAGATTGCATTAAGATGGTGGTTGCGCAATATATTGATCCATTTAGGGGACTTTTACCCCACGCTGGTTACACGGCTGTGGAATTCTTATCGACCCCAACAGCAGGTCAAAAAAATATTTGTCTAGTCTGGCGGGTGTGCCTTTAGGTCTTGGATATGCCAAGTAGAAATTCGACCTTGGTCATCAATAAGTTCATATGCCCAAGGCGACACAATACGAACTATCTCAAAGGGTCCTGAATATTTAGGAGCAAGCTTGGCAGCAAACTGCTTAGTAGCATCCGATAAAACTTTATTCTTCCTCCAAACTTGCTGTCCTACCACAAACTTAATAGGTCGTCGTCTGAGATTGTAATCATGAGCACTGCGCAGATGCGCTTTCTTAATACGGGCCTGTATGTCTTTATACAGCGCGGCAAAAGCTAACTTTTTATTATCAATATTCAAAATAGGTGTTTCAGCTTCATTCGGAACAAAATTCTCATCATTGCCATTTAAAGTGACTTCCCTACCAAAGTTGATGAAATTTGGAGTTACCTTAGTGACTTCGTGTTCAGATGATCTAATGGCATAACCGATTTTTGCTAAATACTGATCCCAGGTTTTGTGATTATTTTTAACATAAGCAGTTAACATTGTTTTAATTGTCCTGTTGACGCGTTCTGTAGGATTGGCTTGTGCATGGTAAAGCGCAGTGTAGGCTATTCGAATATTATAATTCTGGGTCATTTTTTGAAAAACTTTACTTTTAAACTGAACACCGTTGTCAACTATTAAATGAGAAGGGGCTCCAAAAAGAAGTATCACATGATCTTCAATAACTTTAGTGACACTAGCGCCTGTAGCAGTTCGCAGGGGAAACACTAAGGTGGCCTTACTAAAAATATCACAAACAGCTAAAATATATGAATATCCCTTAGTGGAACGGGGCAAGGGTCCCATTAAATCCGCAGAAATTATCTGCCATGGTCTGGTGGCAGTGGGTGCTTTACTACGCAGATGTCCTGCAGGTGGTTTATTTTCCGATTTAATACTGAGACAGGTCCCGCATTTCCTGACATATTTGGCAACGCTGGTGGCCATTTTGGGCCAAAAATATTTTTGGGAAACACGGGAGATGGTCTTAGAAATTCCTGGATGTCCACAAGTGGGATCGTCATGGCAAGATTGAATGATTGAGGTGCGGCGTTCTCGTGGAGGAACTAATTTCCACTCCTGACTGGGATGACTAAGTTCGGAGTAACGAGGTTTGATATATTTAAACAATTTATTGTTTTCCACACGCCATAAGGGATAACGATGGGGTTTATCCTGCACTTCTTGAATCATTTTAAGATACCAACGATCGATGGGAGGTAAGGGATCTTCAGCCTGAACTAAATCAACAGTGGTACTGACGGATCGTGACAAAAAATCAGGGACGGCATTTTCCGAACCTTTTCTATGAATCATTTCAAAATCATAGGGCTGCAGTCGCAATGACCACCTGGCCAGGCGACCATGAGGGTCCTTTAAATTATGCAACCATAATAAAGAGTGGCAATCCGTAATTACCTGAAAGTGATACCCCTCTACATAGTGACGCACATGCTCAATAGCCCAAATCACACCTAAACATTCACGCTCAGTAGCACTGTACTTACGTTCTTGAGCAGTCAGAGAACGAGACATATAACAAATAACTTTCTCCCCATCGTCATATTGTTGGGTGAGAACGGCCCCAAGGCCATAAGCTGAAGCATCAGTTTGAAGAATAAAGGTCTTAGAGAAATCAGGACAAACCAGTAGTGGAGATGAAACAAGTTTTTCCTTTAGCTGTTTGAATGCCTCTTCGCATTCATTGGTCCAAGACCATGGAGTCTTTTTTCTAGTAAGATTGGTCAAGGGTGCAATGATGGTGGAGAATTGTGGTACGAAACGTCTGTACCAAGAAGCAGTTCCGATAAATCTTCGTACTTCCTTGACATTCTTAGGTGGTGGGATGTCTAAAATGGATTGTACTTTGTCAGGATCTGGGCGCAATCCCAGTTCATCAACTACATAACCCAAGTATTTTAATTGAGGACGGCAAAATTGACTCTTGGCAAAATTCACGGTAAGTCCTGCATTATGAAGACGGTCAAAAACTTCATTTAGAGTGGCCATATGGGATTCAAAAGTTTGCGAAATAATAACGATATCATCAAGATATACAAAAACAGAAGGTTGGAGGTCAGCTCCAAGAACAGAATCCATGAGACGCTGCCATGTGGCAGGCGCTCCTGTAAGACCATACGGCATGCGTACAAAACGGTATAAGCCGCCACGCACACAAAAGGCAGTGCAATCACGAGAACTCTCCGCGACAGGAATTTGCCAATATGCACTCTTGATATCTAAAGAACTTAAATATTTAGCATCTCTTAATTGATCCAAAATGGTAGAAATATAGGGCAAGGGATACGAATCTTTTTGAGTGACAGAGTTTAATTTACGATAATCAACACAAAAACGATAGCTATTATCTTTTTTCTGAACTAAACAAACAGGTGAGGCCCAAGGACTGTTACTAGGTTCTATGATTCCTTGCTCTAACATTTTTTTTATCTCCTGGTCAATAGCTTGTTGTTTGATTGGTGACGCAGGATAATATCGTTGTTTAATGGGTTTAGTATTTGGCAATAATTGAATTTCGTGAGATACTAAATGAGTTTTACCTAATGATTTGCTCATGAGTACTGTTTTCTCAGCGACTAATTGATCTAATAGGTTCTTTTGATCAACGCTCAACGAAGTAGCACTAGCTATACTATTAACATTAATTACAGGGTCCTGTTTACTAAAGTGCCAAATGTTCTGACGTAAGTCAGGTACTATGTTCATGGCCATCCAAAAATCTACTCCTAAAATTAATGTGTGTGGCAAGTCAGGCACAACTAAAACATCAATTAAACAAACTTTGCCCTCTAGGCAAAAAGGTACAGTAATAAATCCTGTACTCACACACACCTGTCCGTTCGCAACTGTACACTCAACAGCTTGCGGTTTCAGACAAAAACCCAAATTACTCAAAATTTGATAGCCGCGCGAGCCAACCAGTGTTCTAGAGGCTCCGGAATCTAATAAACCTATTACAGGATAACCCTTTACTTGAACTTCTAAATATGGGCGTTGATCTCCAGAAACACGAGAAATGACATAATCGAGAAAAATTTTACCGGTATTTGATAATACAGAGGCTGGGGTCGAGGAAACAGCGACGGGGACGACCTCTCGACCTACGATCGTCTCCCCCTTGCGTTTTCCGAGCATCGAGGACATGTGCCTACGGTCACGTTAGGTTGACCACATTTATAACAAAATTTCTTCCGAGCTTTCTTACAATCATTAAATCCATGCCCTCGGTCTCCGCAATTGTAACACCGAAAATCTCTAGACACTTTGTCTGAAGATGTTTTAACTGAATTTACTGCAGGTTTATTCACTGCTTCGCGCTCAACACCAGATGTCGACACGAAAGCAAAATCTGGCTCTACATAGGTGTTACGCCTGCGTGCCGGTGGACGAAAACTATCTGCCCTAAATTTCTTTTTCTCGAGCTTGAGGCATTCATCCTCAAGCTCCGCCAATGTCGTTACTGTTGGCAATTGCATAATATAAAAAGGTGATAAATTTCTAGATATAATTCCCAATTGCACATCCTCCGATGCTTCCCCATAACGTCTAAACATTGATAACATGCATGAAAAATAGTCTATGAATGACTCAGATGGATCTTGAGTTCTTGACAAAATATCTTGAAACAATCTAGATTGATAATCTGGTGGCTCATAATGCTTACACAATAATGCCGATAAAGTCGGCCAACTGTCAAACCTATGTCTGTTTGACCTAAACCACAGCAAAGCTTTTCCTTCAAATAAATCAATGGCGGATTCAAACAAATCGCTTTCTGAAACTCCGCGTGCAATTCTTAATTCATTAACTCTTTCTAAAAATTGATGCACCGAAAATTGTCTAGAATCCCCATTAAATTTCAAATTCCATTTTCTGACTGGCGAGAAATTACGCGACGCGCGCAATACTGTAATTGGACTAGATGCTTGTGCTGTTGTTCCACTGGCATTACTTGCTGCACCCGTACTCCCTAATGTGACACTCTGTAGATCATCAGTGACCTGATCCACTTCAATAGTATCTAAGTGTTGTAACAATTCTAATAAAATTTGAGTACGTTTCTGAGATTGTTCCGCGTTTAACTGTGCAAGAGGTAACCGATTGATTCTATTCATACAATGATGAAGGCGAGTTTGAATAGCCGCAGAACTACCACCCGGTGACAATGCGTATTTTTCCATTGTTGGTTTAAGATCTTCGAGCTTAGCTTCAAGCTCCGTTAATTCCTTGTCAATATCTACCTGATACTCTGGATATGACAAAGATTCTTTATGTTTTTCTAGTTTTAACAATGGTCTCAAAGCCTTTCGCAATTGTTCTACCGTATCATCGTTCGTTGTAGGTAACCCTCTTAAGCTCAGTTCGTAGACTAATTCGTCTTTACGTAAGTAGCTTACATTAATAGTTAATGATGCCATATTTACAAAATTAACAACCACTGTACAATCAGACTACAATATTTACAAAATCAAAACTGAATTAATTCAATTAATATTAACTGAATATCAAAATTAAATGTCAAAATAGTTCCACAAAATTATTAAAATTGAAAGAAACGCAAAGCGTACCTTCCCCAACCAATCTAAAATAAAATAAAAATTTTTAAGAAATTTTTATTTTCAAATAATGTTTAATGAAAGAATTCTAAAATTGAAAGAAATGACAAAACAAGCAAAATAATTTAATTTGATTATAAGTAAGTGTTGTCACCAAACACACGCATCACTCTGTATATATATATAAAAATTAAAAAAGAAAAAATTTTTAAATAATCAGAAAAAAATTTATTTTAAAAAAGTGGGTGGTAATTTCACAACACCCTGTATATGTATATTGATATTAATATTTAAACAATTCACGTTGGGCGCCAAATTGTTGCTGAATAATTGCTATACTGAATTGTTTCATATGAGAACTAGGTAAAAGATTTGATTAATTAAACATTTAGCAATTAGCAACGGTACTGGATGCAAGAACAGAGTAATTCGCCCAGTAGCAGTCTGCATCCAGTGATCCCAGGGTCGTTCAATATTTATTATTGTAATTGAATTTATACCACTAATAATTGAATTAACAAAGAGTGAATAAATGCGTATATTTAATTTAATGACAAAACTCACCTACCTTAATCTTAAGTCTTACAATTCCTCAATCAGAAGTTCCTCAGGTAACCGGTGTTGATTCTTTTAGATGGCTAATTGTTTACATGAATGATCTTGTGATTATGCATGAAGTTATTATTGGACGCCACCTATTTTGACTTGAATCGTTATTTTTTTTTTATTTTATTTATTATCACTAGAATTAGCACATCGTGGCTCCAGGTATATTAGTGAATTAAAATAGGAAACAGTCACTGAGCTTTCGAGTCGCCTCAAGGAACGAGGATTAATTAATTTAAAACACAAGTGTCGTAAACTTAACAATATTTATTACCTAAGACAATTTAAAGCAAAATACAATAAACATTTAACACCAATACATTGATGTTTCACTTCCACATTTTACATTAAATTAAACAATCCCTAACTTAATACTCTGGCCAGATAAAATAAATTGTGGTTACACAAAGATGAACACAAATAACATATGACAATATCTTGGTTGCAAATACTAATGGTAAATTAAAATCGGATATTAACTCTTGAACAAAATGCAACAACTTCAAGTATGGATGAATTTGACAAAGTGAATAATTCGTACTGGAACTTTTAAAAGATTAACTTAAAGTTACGATAACATAGGCAATAGTACAAAGATTCTAACAATGAACTCGAAATTTCAGATTAATACTATTGTTTACAGTAGTGTAATGATTCCAACAACAATGTGAACAGAAAAATACAGATTAATCCTATTTTAAAAGTTATCCGACGGACTAAATATTACAGTTTTATTGTTACAAAACTAGAAGCAATGGCCGTAGATTTATTACAACGACGGTACAATAATTTCTAAGCCGCTCTGAGACCTAATTAATACGGTAATTTACCTTGGTGTGTGCAGACACGATGCAACGGTCGATGACTCCTGCGGGGGTAGATGTTGTTCCGCTTAGTTTGACGAAAGTTAGTATCCGACGGCAATGGTTAAGATCGTTTCAAATTCCCATAAGGTACATCATCTGGATCTGCCAAGCCTTCTTTCAGGTTGGACTAACGATATTTAGATAATTTTGCACTCACTATGTACGTTAAATCGTCACTCGACTAGCTTTTGACACGGCTATATTACGTACACGATGATAACAATCTTAACATTTGAAATTATGCGTCAACCATTAGATGATAGCCATCGACCAGCAAGGGTCTATATAAAATTACTTCGATGTGTCTACAGTCACTTGGCGGATAATAACTATTAATAATCAATTTTTAAGCGGTCTTGCCTTTTTATTCGTACTGTTGGAGGGGGGGTGAAACACGCCTATTTTTGGATTCTAGAAGGTTCTCGACTTTTCCAAGAAGGAATTTTTGCACACGACGCATACGATGTAATAGATTTAATAGCTTCGTTCCCAGGGTATTGTTAAATAAAGGGCTATTGATAAACCCGAGCACACGTGCGGCGCCAAAATTTAGTTGTCGTCATGTCATACAAAAGGGTATTTAAGAAAACTTGTTGTACGTGACTCTAATATTTGCTTTATAAGAAGAATTTTACTTTAGATTATAAATGTTGTTATTCAGATGTTATTTTTAAGAAATGTTAAATGTAGAAGTTATTTTAACAGAAATTGATACGTAGTTGAAAAAAAATATAAAGAACTGTTTATTCAAGAAGGTTAAACAAGCTTAGCTGTAGACTTGCAATACATATTTAAGTTTTGAATATATTTTGGGTATTGAAAATAATAAATAGTATACAGTATGAGCCAAAAGAATAATATTATAATTAATTTGGAATTCTTAAGTAATTAAATAATTGCTCATTTAAGTAAACAGATATTATTTAATATTTTGAAATGAAATTAGTCAGAAGTGCCAAAAGCACGCAACAAACTAAAAGGAACAAAACGACCAAGGAATATTTTGGAAATCAGTTTCAGTGGAACGCTTACAGCGATTACCTAACTTTTCTCCTACCTACACCAAATTTCCCGTATCGAATGCATCCTTTTAATATGGCAACTTCCGGGAGAGAGAGAGAAAGATTTACATAAAACACCGATGAATACTGGGAAAAGCATCCGTCATCCAAAATCTCGAGGATAAAATATTCTCTTTCCATTGAAAGAATTAATTAAAGAGTGACCATCCAGTTAGAGAACTCTCAAATTTGCATTTGTAATTTTTCAGATCTCCGGTTTTGCTTCCCACATTCATTTATGTACAGTATGTCTTCAGAATTTAGGAAATGATATAGATAACATATCAAACAAACATTATATCTATATTAAAACGTTGTAGTTATGCGTTTTTGAAAAGAGGCTTTCAGGTTTGGTTAGATATTTTATTCATAGGATTTATTAGAAATAAATCTTCACAATCTGCACTTGTTTCTACTTATTGCTTCCCCTCTACTATAAGTAGGGGCAAATATGGCGCATTGCAAATCGATTGTCTGTTATTCTAAATCTTTGTGCCACAAACTCTATACTCTATACCATGCAGCTACTTAACTCTCGAAACACTCTTGTCAGTCTTTAATACACGATAGCTCGTAACTGCTATACGGAGTTGCGGAGAAGGAAGTGGGTCGGACTTGCTCCTTAGAACGACAATCAAAAATATCGCTACGATATAGATTAACTAAGTCTTCCGTCATGAATTTATTGGTGAAAGAGATTTGGAACCGATATACCATTAGAATAATAAACTACTGTTTATTTATGTTGGATAACTTTTTTAATGCAATATTTTAGAAATCAATATAAATCACTAATAACGTAAAATCCAATATGTACCAGATTTTATGCAAGAGGCAGTTTTCTAATTACTGAAGATGATGTGCAACAAATGTATTCAGCCACGATATCTAAAAAAAAATGTTTGAGTATCAAAAGTCACTGCGGGAAGCAAAGAAGAAAAGAAGACGAAAATATATAAAAGGAATTTATAAGTTGTTATTGTGCGAGTGCTATATGAACTAGAATGTTAAAATTTGTCTTAATTTAGAGACTTAAGCAAATAATATGATAATCTAGGAATAAAGAACATATTTAATTGTTTATCTTAGATACGGCAATATATCGGCATTTGTAAATTAGTTGTCGATGACATTCTATAAATATTATATGCGTTGTATGTATGTTTAAATATAAGCATAAATGTTTACTAATTAATGCCCTAAGATTATTTCTAATATCTATCTACCTGCATCATCCTGGGATAAAAACATGAGCTAGCCACGTAAAACGATTTAATTTTTATTTTATTCTAAAACATTAAAATATAACGGGCAACAATTGAGTGGCAACTGTACTCCTTGCGCTATGAATAAGATGACCAGACGTCTCGCTTTTGGCGGGACCGTCCCGACTTTTAACAATTTGTCCCGCGTCCCACGGCGTTTTAAAAAAGCCCCGATTTTTGGGAAGAATAGACGCTAAGCTAGGGAACGGCGGGAGAACGGAAAATGAATATACGGTTTTAGGCGGCCATGTGGCTATTTTGCCAGGATATGAGTTTTATATAGTTTTTGTTAATTTTATTTATTTTAAACTTTAATAATAACAAATAATTGTTGAGAAGTGATTATCGAGAACTGCGCTTATCAAAGTTCACATTATTGATCAGTTGTTAGAATTCGACTACCATTGTTTGGACTTAATGAACAATGGCATTTTTTGGCACTGGCAGCGACGAAAACATTTTGTAACTGTCTCTCAAACGATACACATCGTACTGCGCAGTACTGCGCAGTACTGCGATCTAGTGCTAGTTGAACAGTAAGAAGAATTTTGAAAATATACGATCCTTTGAAATCCTACTTTCTATTACAGGGTAAGTGTCCTAGAAATTTAGAATGAATCTTCAAAAATTTTAACTAGAATTTGTACACAATCAAGCAGCTCTTTTTCAAAATGCTATAAAACTTATTGAAGGTGACAGCATTTCGGTAATCGAAGGAGCACATGAAGTTATTAATTTAAAATTTCAGTGTCAAGAGGAGTTAGAAAATAATTTTCTTCCATTAACTATCCGCAATAGTATAAGCCAGCTAGAAAAACAAGGTGCAATAAATCGTGCAGATAATACAATGGTATAGAACATTTTCACTCGGTTACTTTAAAACAGTATCATTATTAAAAAATATATACTGATAAGGAAGTGGTTAAACCTTATATTTCATCATTTTAAAACAAACCGTTCCATACAATAATGCTCTAAAAATTGTGGAATACGCGCTGTTCTTACCAGAAGCTAATGTTGCGACTGAACGCGTTTTTGTTTTACGGTAAATAAAGTGTGGATATCAGAAAAATCACAACTAAGTGTTCAGACTTTGAAAGCCATTTTATGAGTGAAATATAATTTAACAAATTCTTGTGAAAAATTTCATGCCTTTTAAAAAACGACAGCAATCTACTAAAAAAATTCTCTCAAATGAGAAATATGTCAAAGACTAAATAATATTATACATAATTTTTTTTTATGTATTATATTTGTAAATTTTACTTGTTGAATTTTTTTTCTTTAAGTAAACATTTATTCGAAAAAACATGTACATACACATAGCTACATTTGTTGTACATATACACATATACTGTACATAACATGTCCCCATCGGTCCTCAGCCTCACTGCAAGATCCTTTTACTTTCTTATACGTAGTATAAGGAAGTATTGTGATGATGAAAATTTTTGACCTCGAGATTTTTGCAGATGTGCACGTTTTGAAGTTCCCTGATACCGACAAAGTGGTTTTTAAAAAAGTCTGTGTGTGTGTCTCTGTGTGTGTGACCACGATAGCGGTCAAACCGCTGTAGATATTAATTCCTTCTTGAGCACTTTTTTTCGAATATCTTGCAAAGTATGCATTCTATAGAGATTTATTAAAAGGATAGATGTACTTAAAATAAGATTTTGAATAATTTTTGTATAAGAAAATTCTTAGGATTCTATAATTTGAAACGCTCATACGTATAAGAAAGTCGTGTGGTGGCCACACCTCATTTTTTTTGTATTCTGTAGTGCAATTCTGATGCCGTGATGGTATTGTAACGTTTTCGGGTTCGCAATAAACAACTCGTGCAATTATTTATTTAAAACAGTCTGTATATTTATACACTTAAAATTAATTACAATATAAAAATATAAAACTAACGTATCACACTTAAACTACTATTAATAAATTAACATTTGTATTTATTTCTATTACTAATATCTCTGTCCGTATATTTATGTAACACTTCTATTTATATAACACGGCACTATTTATTTATTTCTTTGGCTACCACTATTTATTTCTACCGTACGGCTTATATTTATTTATTTCTATATATTTATTTCTACGCGAGTCGGCTACTTCTTAATCCCGAATTCATCCGCAATTACTTATCCCGCAATGAAAGAATCCATCGGTGACCCAGTCACCTTATATACATCACATGCGAAGATTACTAGAACATTCGCGTAAACTCTATCTCCCACTCGATGTATGGAGAACATTCCATAGACATTCTGTGTCCGACACAGTACCATGCGTAAATGGATGACTCACTGCTTTACGATGTTTACCAGTCGCGCCGAGATGATTTACAACCTTCTTTTTTTATTGTCGCTCGAATGTCTGCTGGTTTCGTTACAGTATGATATATTATTTGGCACTAGTTTTTTTTAAAATATATTATTATACTATTTTTGCGTTCTCCATATAATCCACATTTTTAATCAAGAATCCCCCCCTCCTTCCGGCGTCAATGATGTCCCGCTTTACCAATGTTAAAATCTGGTCACCTTAACTATGGCAGCATCAGCAAAAATTAATATCAATAACTAATTTATCTGTATCATCATCCGCTATAAAAACTACAGCAATAAATTATTATTATTGTCACAAGTAACAAAATATCTTCTTGCTCAATCTACACTTCCGTGTTCTATTTAGAAAACTCTGGAACACGATAATCTTTGCACGTTGCAAGGGAAACTTTACAAACTAATTAAAACTGAACTTACGTATTGTTACGTTACATGTGGAATTACTTTACTATTTGTATTTTATTACCTACATCACACATAGATCCACTTGAGAATCTCTTAGGGGGGGAAGTTTCACATTACGTTCGAAGACGCAAGAGAAAATTCGAGAGAAATACTAATCCGTCATTTTCATGTATCAACGGAACGTGTAGTTTACGCCTCGCTTCACTAGAAATCCAATCAACACCTGTGACATGCCGTCGTATCAATAGTCAACGAAAATAAAACTGCTGAAACCCTCATCTGGTTGAAGTGTACTGAAGGAGAACGCCAATAGAGTATTGATTTCCTAGCGGCAGCCGCACACAACACACAATTCTTTTATTTTAACACTCAGATATCTGCACCTAGGATAGTCGTTTGCTCAGGAGCGAGTCGATGGTACTACATGGCCGCAGACTTCCCAAAGAAAGAGGAGATAACGGTTATTTTCTCTTTACACTTAAATTCGTATCAGTCTTCCCATTCTCTCGGACGACGCACGTACCTCTGGCGTGATTGAAAAAGAAAACTCGTTTCATATGCATTCATCTGCGTTACGGATATCCATGTTATACATAACATTTACAAAATTCAACAGATATCCAGATATACAGAGAAACATACATATATTATCATATTACCGTCAGTGAATACTAAAGTTAAAATGTAAACAGGAACATAAATTAGAACTAAAATAAGAATAACGAAATTGGGTATTTAAATCACTAATTTTAAATAAACTAATTGATATTCTGAGTATTTTTTGAGTTTGTATAAAATTAATGTTAGAACAGAGAACTAATAAGAAAAGAAAGAATTTTCGAAAATATGTAGAAAAAGTAGTAAATTATGTAAATTTCTTAGATTAATTGTGATAATTAATCCGTAACAATATAAAGTTAATAAAATGTGTAAGATTTACCTACCTGAGTATCTCTGGCTGGCTTATGATCTACAACGCCGATAAACTCTCTACAGCCTCTCTAAGGAAAACCTACGGTGTTGAGGCACAAAGAAGTATTAGCTTAGATAGGTAGATCATGAATCTATAAATTTATTAGACGTTTCTTGCACTTTTACCCGACGCCCCACCAGTTTAGCAAGCTTAACGAGTAGCCACATTATTTTTAATTAAACTGGAACTTAATTTATTGAAAAGAGGCTTCTCCACAAAGAAAAGAGCGAAGATTTAGAACAATAACAATTTTATTTGCTCTCAGAGCGACATATTTACAATATTGTGATAATTATGCAAAGCGGTAAATAGAGGTTATATCAAACTTAAAATTACGTTAATAATTTTATAATGATAGATTAAGTTAAACAAGCAAATGAACTGAATATTGAACATTTACGTTACATAGGCAGAAAACAGATTCTCTATAATTATCTTGCATATAAATACTGATTAACAAAAGTACACAATTACACACAAAAAATAGCCACACTAGCTTAAAGAAATAAAATACACGTAATTGACTAGTGAGCGAGGGCTAACCGGCACTGAAAATACAATTATGAGTGATGATATAACATTAGAATTGAAATTGCTGTTGAAAGTCACATCTTCACTGTGAAAGAGGTAGAGTGAAAACATTTAGAGAATATCACATACGTCATAATGCGCTATGATCGTATTAGAGTTGGACGAGTTCATTATATCCCATCCGGTCCAGTTTAGGGGTGTTTGTAAAACAGTAGCGGGTCGTTTACGATTAGGTTATATTGGTGTTTATGTTTTATTGCTGCTTCTTTGAATTTAGTAAAATATTGTTAATATTGTTCTTTAAATAATTGTCTTTATCAAGACACAAAATATTTCTATATTATTCGATCGGTAAGTTGAAAAAGTATATATTTTATTCTATTGTATAAATACTTAGAAATTGTAGTATATGGTTGCAACCGATTTTTGACAAAATGACTAGTGTACCTTATAGAGGAGCTCTAATTGAACAACTTTTACTTATAAATTAATCGGCGCAAACGTACAGCAACGGAGATAATTAATAATTAAGGTGCTCACCGAGTGGATTTTCCATGTCACATTTTTAGTGGTATCTGTTATACACACCGTTGAAATTATGAAAATGGTAATAAATGATGTGTATTTCACTTTACCACACAACAATTACATTTGATTTTTATGTTTTTTAATCACTTTTCTGCGATTTTAAAATTCTAACATAACCTAAACAGAAAGGCTATGTTAAAGGTTATGTTAGAATTTTAAAATCGCAGAAAAGTGATTAAAAAACATAAAAATCAAATGTAATTGTTGTGTGGTAAAGTGAAATACACATCATTTATTACCATTTTCATAATTTCAACGGTGTGTATAACAGATACCACTAAAAATGTGACATGGAAAATCCACTCGGTGAGCACCTTAATTATTAATTATCTCCGTTCCTGTACGTTTGCGCCGATTAATTTATAAGTAAAAGTTGTTCAATTAGACGTCCTCTATAAGGTACACTAGTCATTTTGTCAAAAATCGGTTGCACCCATATACTACAATTTACCCATACTTAGAAATTATTTTTACAGTGATGGCTTCATCATCGAAGAAAGTTGGCGTAAAAGGCAAAGTTATACATAGCCAAGGAAGAGAAATAATTGCCAATGTTTTAAAATTTATGAAGGAAGAAGCAGAAAATAAGCATCCGATAATTCCTTTAACAAATTACAAAGAGAGGTTAATGAGAGCGGTTGGAATTTCTGATGTGACATACAGAAATATTGCTAAAGAAGCTGAGGATGTAAATTCCGGAAAAGTTGCTTCATTTAGTACCCCACACAAAACAAGACCTCGCAAAAGCACAAAAAGTACACTTCGTCCAGAAGATACTGACACAATACGTAGCATCATTCACAACTTCTATATACATGAAAAACGACGTCCAAGTTTGAAGGGTAACGATAAATATTTCCATATAAATTATAATTGTTATATCTTCATTTATTTACAGGTATTTATGATAAAATAATAGAGAATGGCATACCATTCATGGGTGGACTTACAACATTATCGAAGGTGCTAAAGAAGATGGGATTTAAGTAAATAATAGTGTTTTTTCACAATATAACAAGAAATAAATATTTTATTTCTTTCTAGATGGCAGAAAACAGGCGACAAGAGAAAAATTTTAATGGAGTCATATGATATACGTTCAAAACGTATAAAATATTTAAAACAATTGCAAAGTTACATACATGAAAATAGACCCATTATATTTACAGATGAATCCTACATTCACAGTACACATACACAATCTAAAGAATGGTCAGATAATTCTTTGCTTGGGTTGAAGAAACCAATTTCAAAAGGAAATCGTTTGATTATGGTTCATGCTGGTGGAAAAATGGGTTTTATTCAAAATGCATTACTCCTATTTAAATCAGGTATTTATATATTACCTTTTTTACACAAAATATGTAACATTCAAATTATTGTGTAGATTGATCTATGCATAAGATACAAATTATACTTTAAAATTTTCGTATTAAATTTATCAGAGTTGTTAAAATTATTGTTGCTATTATTTCCATTGTTTTTATAGGTACAAAATCTGGTGATTACCATGATGAAATGAATTCAACAAACTTTTTCACTTGGGTCAATAAACAGTTACTGCCAAATCTTCCACCAAGAAGTGTACTGGTAATCGATAATGCATCATACCACAATGTAAAACTTGAACGTGATCCAACATCATCCTCCAAAAAGGCAGAAATGATAGATTGGCTTGTAGCAAGGAATATAGTGTTTGATATTAAGTGGACAAAGCCGGAGTTATATGAATTAATAAAGAAAAATAAAAGTGAAAATCCCACATATAAACTGGATACACTATTATGGGCTCATAAACACAATGTATTGAGGTTGCCTCCTTATCACCCAGAGTTAAATCCAATAGAAAAGATATGGGCAATTGTAAAGAATTGGGTTGGAACCAGAAATGTAACTTTTAAGTTAGCAGATGTCGAAAATTTGGTTCGAGAAAAATTTGCATCAGTAAATGTAGAAGAGTGGGCATCTGTTTGTAGCCACGTAGATAAAGTTGTTGAAAATTATTTGCAAACGGAGCATTTATTAGATGATGTAACTGACAATCTAGTTTTTACAGTTAACACCGAAGAAACTGATAATGAAGAAAATAGTGATATCGATGATGACACTGACATTGAAGGTGATGATGCTGATCAACCAGTCCTAGAACAAGTTGAATAAAAGTGATTAGGCTTAAACAGCCACAAATGAACATGCAGAATTGGATGTTCTGTTACTTTTCTTAAATCTTTTGTAACACTTTAAATTAAAAAAATAAACAATTTGTCTCTTTTTTATACCCCATATATTATATATACTGGTATTAACATACATCCATTACACTGTTATTGTTTGTATTGTATATGTATTGCAATATTACTTGGCAAAAATAAAATTTTCTAAATCATTTTGTCTTCCATATCTTTTATAAGTTAACTTGTATTAAATATAACAATATACTCTTTAGACGACATGAAATATGTATATGTATCTTTATTGTAGCTTGGAATAAGCCAATACCTACTTCAAATTATAATAATTATTCTGATTTGATAAATGTAAAGTAAATTTTAACTGCGACACTGAGTTCCAAATAATTCTCTAAAATAAGAAAGTTTATGAAGTGACAAATTTATTGCATTAATTTGACATACTTTTATTCGAATTATACTATATAGGAGCAGTATTCATATTGAGGTAGTTTTAAAAAATTACATTAATACTTCTTTAAATAATAATTTGCTTTCCTAATATCAATTTAATTCATTAGAAATATTGTAGTTTTATGTAAAAACATAATTTTTACAATTATGAAGCTTTTAAAAAATCATCCCTAATACCTCTGCCCTCTTAATCACCTACGCCACTGGCACTTTTTGTTCGCGCAGCTTTGTGATGACGTATGTGATATTCTCTAAATGTTTTCACTCTACACGGCATACCTGTATCTGGGTTTCCAAATATGTCCGCATGTAGCCTTGGCGGTTGTGGAGGAGTAATTCTCGTTAAATCCGGATTGTGACTTTTCCCACCTACTTCTTCTTCTTCTTTACTGGGCTTTAATAAGTTAGGCCTTAGCCTTTTACTTTAAATCTAAATACGGCTAATCTTACTTAATTGGAAACTAACAAATATACTCGTTCAGAGGAGTCCTCACTGAGAAAAATGAAAATGTAAATTCAACAAAGCATGTGCTGTCCACTTTTTTTTGTTGAATAAAATTAAATATATATTCAAGCAACACCATCTTATTCTTCAATGAAGCTTTCTATTTTATTTGAATTTTATTAGTTGAATAAAATAATAAATTAGTTGATTCAAATAAGAATATTTCGCCTCAACATATTCTTATTTTCAATATATTTCGTATATTAAAAGTATTTCAGCTGAATAACTAATCGGTAAATTTAAATCTCCCCATACGTTTGAATGAACATATTTTTATTTCAACCTTAGAAATTCCAAAAGTCTCTTGACTGAACAATCAGAATGTTGAGAAAGGCGGCGCCGGCGAGCCCAAAATATCCAGATTGAACCAGATGTACTACCGCGCAATTGGGGAGAAGAACACAGTCCAGTCTCCAGTTGTTTCCTTCGTTTTTGCTAGTTTAATAAATCATAAATACTGTTTCACCGGGTTCTTTGTAGCGAGGGGGATGGTGTGTCATATGTGGAAATAACACAGTTCGGCAATTATTTGCTATGATTATTTGCATCTTGCATACACAGCTATAACGTGACATGGACGACGTAGAAGAAAAGTTGGTTAGTTCGGGATTTTTCAAATGTGTAACAAAGTTCAAAGGTACGTAAGATTTGTATTTATAATATTTGTTTAATATGTAGGTATTCTAAAAAGATCACAAACTACACAAAAGATGTTATACCTATGTGCAATTATAAATTTTGCTTATGTATATTAGTAGGTACTGTCATATATACGAGTTTAAACTAACTTTTTCACCAATTTTGAAGAAGTCTAAACTGCATATTGTTTTATTACTTATAAATATAAATATGGAAGTGTCACACCGAGGTAAAATGTATTTTATATAACTTGTTCGCACATACATGTAATTTGCAATTCCATTACTTCAGTGTTTTCGAACTTTTAAGTATTTATCTGTAACCCTATAACCTAAAATATAGCGTATAATGCATGTACCAAACGAAACAAGTAACTGCTTGTCATTGTTATTCAAAACATTTTCTATAAATATTCTCAAAAGACACATTTTATCAGAAGAAGTAGCTCCGACAAATTTTATTCTCTATTATATGTATTGTATACAGGCTGATCCAAGTTAGTGCGCACTATTACCATCTCCCTTATTATTCATCCTACGTATAATAAGGGAGATATAAATAGCATAAAAGAAATTGCCACCACGGATTAAACCGATATTACAGCATCTTACTTATTCTTTTCTCTGCAATTACGTATGTTTAAGTATATGTAATAAAACATTTTTTTAGGTACATGAGGAAGCCTAGATTTTTAACAGCTATAAGAAAAATTCAAAAATTTTATTTCTATCCCTCTTTAATCCTAAGTAAATATTCTTATAGATGAAGAAATCAATTACGAAACATTCCTTAACTTGGATGTCGACTTAATAAGGGAATTATTTCCAAAGATAGGGCCTAGAAGTAAATTTTTGAAATACCTGCAAGAACTAAAAGCTGCAAAGGGTGTAAAATTACTGTTGACGAAAGTGAAAATATATTGGTATTGCAGTATTTTTTCTATTTGTAGATTTAATTTTTTTATGCTTATCATTATTTTAGCATATACCAACTGTATCAAGAAACGCAACACTTATCAGTGAAGATAATGGGAATGAACCAAACTATACAATGACGACCACTGAAACCATAAGTTGTCAAATAAATTTAGGAAAACAAGAACTAAATGAAGTTAAAAGTGCTTTTAAAAGCTACTACTGTTGGAAATGTTGTCTTGGCACCCTTCAAGGGCTACCAAGTAAAGCCAGGAATATTTTAGTAAACCTTATAATAAACGGTTCGATGACGGCATTCGGTGGGTAAGTAACTCTGCTTTATAGCGAATATGGATTTTATATTCTAGTTTCTTTTTCGTTGCTATTAGAACACTTAACGCAATTGATTTCGAAATATTTTCGAAAAAAATATGTGAACTATTTTCTACAACACTACAAGCAAATCTATAAATGCCAAAGGAAAGCTGATCGACAAATATCGAAATTTAAAAAGATTATACAATTCGAGGGCACCGTTAAGGAAGGAAAAACCAACAGAAAAGTCATCCGTAATTACAGGTAAGCCTTTTTATATCTAGCATAATTCAAAGCAGTATGAAATCCAAAAAAATACATTACAACATTTTTCATTTTTGCCAGATAAATAGCGCAAACTTTTACCATTAGCATCCTAGTATTCATATATCTATACTAAATTTAGCAAATAATTTTTTCTATATCATGGTACTTGTAGTAACATAGTTAACTTTCTCAAGTACTTGATAAAGTCAATGTTGCAGAAGATTCTTTTTCATTTAACAATGGCACAGAACAGTTTTAATAGGCGAACAAAATATTCAACGTATGACTTTTTAGATACAATGCGAAAAAGCGCTGTTTGGCTAACGTATTCTTCAGAACCATGGAGTTTAGCATTAAAGCATTCCCAAAACACATTCATTCTAAGACGAGAAAGTAGAGTTCAAGCTATAAGTAAATTTATAGAAAATTGGCCAATATTAAAGCACAAAGACGCTACAGCATTAGTAAGTAATTATTTATGTAAGACATTCGTATCTATGCATGTAAAATTACTTTTAGATTGAAAACAACTTTGGCAGAATGTTTCCAGATTCTCCTGTAAATCTCTTTTCTAAATTGGATTCCTTCTTTCAAAAGTGATTACATAATAAGAAAACTATTGATAAAGTCACGGAGAACAATTAACTTTATTTGATAAAATGGCCTATCAGAAGATGATATAAATTTTTTACTGTGTTTTTAGTATTTACATTTTAATTGTGTTTTCTAGACACTAATTACGCCTTACCTTATTAAGAGTACTTAACTATACGTTTATTTCTTACCTAATAAAAGTCTTTGAAAATGTATTGAGTCTTTTCTTTCAACAAATATACCTATCCATTTCTTTTTTGTAATGATGAAGTATGTAAACAAATGTGTTACCTATACGTTTAATAATACCTACTTATTTCTTCTCAACTGATAAGTTATATTTTTGATTTATGCCTGTGATTAGGCCACTGTTATTGATATCAGGAAACTCAGTTTCTCAGACTGAATGCTTTCTCATTCCAAAAAATATATTTGATTTGTTTCAGCATTTATTATATGTTTTAGTTTTAGCATTGGATTTTTCACGAGTTTAAAATGTATTGGTAATTTAAATTTATCTTGAATTAGAACACTTACGTTAAAACTCAGGACTGTTGCTATGCACCAAAGTAACAATATTTTATTTGTATGTCTTCGGAAACTATACAGATTTCATGTTACCGACTGTAATATCAGTAATTAGTATCATATTCAAGAGTTTATGTAAAAATAAATTAAATATAGTTACTTGTTGCATAAAACAGTTCTAGCTTTAACTTAAAAGTGACGGTTCAACATAAATATAAATTATTCATACATTTTAAACTCATGATGACCAAATGCAAGAATATGTATATTGAAAATTAACACACTCTTAAGTGAAACCTCATATGTCTTGTATTAATAGACTAGAATATTTCATTCAACTGAAAAAAGATTTCAAAGAATGACAAAATTATATTCGTTTAACAAATACGAGTTGTTGACTTGAAATTATTCTAATTCATACAATAACTTGCCTGTGTTAGGCCAACAAATACGTGTAATTGTTGCAATATATTTCATTTGTCTATTCAATTAATAATATTTATTCATACAATACACTAAAATGTTGAGCCAATGTGCAAGAGTCAACAACTTCACTTGCATTGCATCAAAACAGATGAGGTATTGATTATAGGTGAATAAACACGAATGTTGACTGAAAGTGTTTTGTGTTGACTGAACATTTTATTTTTCTCGGTGCTTTATGTTGATGCAGGCCTGGGGCGCTTGTGTGGCAGATAATCCTGCGATTCATACTTGAGAGCTGCGGCGAGGGAGGTGCTTTCGTGGTCTTCGTTTTTGAGATAAAACTTTTGTGAGGTTTTTCATGAAAGTGGGAATGTCTTCAATATTCGCTTCATTGTGGAGTTGGTTGTTTCTTGTAAAGCATGGGGCTCGAAACGCCATCCGAAGGAAGATATTTTGAAATATTTGTAATTGTTAGATGACTGTTGGGGCAGCGAAAAGCCAGATCTGGCAGGCATATGTTATCATAGGTCTTAAAATTTGTGTATAAATGCGGAGTTTTAATTTTGGAGATAAGGTGCTAGCTGCTCCTAGCAGTTGCCATAGAGCTCCTTGTGCCTTCTTAGCTTTTCTGCAAGTTATTTTGATGTGGTGAGAGTAGGCTAATCTTCGGTTCAGATTAATGTCTAGGTATTTGATGTTTGGAAGCCAAGGTATTTCGGAATGGTTTATGTAGATATTGCCGATGATTGGCTTGGTTTTTATGCGGAGGATTATTGCTTGCGATTTCTCGCCACTTATGGCTATTCGCTAAATGTGGCACCAAGCAATAATTCTGTTGACTGCTTCCTGAAGGCTTTGAATAGCTATGGTGGGGTTAATGGAGGAAGAAAGAATTGCTGCGTCATCTGCGTATGTAGCTAAAGTTGTTTTACTGGTTTTGGGGATATCTACAGTGAAGATGGCGTAGAGATGAGGTGATAGAGTGGAGCCTTGGGGGACCCCTGCAGTTAGGGTTTTAATGGAAGAAAATGAGTTTTTGTGTTTTATGGAAAAAATTCTGCGTTGAAGATAAGAGTGTGTGATTCGAATGAGATAGTTTGGATAGTTCTTGGCGTACATTTTGTAGAGTAGTGCTTGGTGCCACACTCGGTCGAATGCTTTTGATATATCTAGGAAGATAGCTGCTGTTGTGTTGTTTTTATAGAAAGAGTCGTTTTGGTAACATAATCACAGTGGCATTCTCACCTACTATTTCAATACGGAACACTAACACACGTCAAACAATTTGTCTTCGCCAGTAGAAATTGCTCTCTACGCGTATTTGCAACAAATGATATTAATTAGTTGCACACTCGGAATTACTATAACGACAGCTCTTAAGTTGTTATTTAAGACATTGACGGCCGAAGCCTTCTATTGTGATGTCTTTTGACTGCTGCTGTTGACTATTACTGGATTAATAATAACTAATTTTTTGTAAATAAATTGAATCGTGTGTTGCCTAAAAAGGGTTGATCAAAAGAAGTTCCAAGTTTGTGGAAGAAATTTATGAAATTGGTTGCTAGTGGCTAACACTAAAAGTCCCCGTTGTCGTACGATGCGTACAGATTAGAATATGGCCGTTGTGGCCAAAAATGTACAATTCAATCCAGGAACATCGAATCGCCATCCGTCTCAACAACTCAACATTTCACGCATCAGCCTGATGAGAATTTTACACAACGATTTCGGATTATTTACTTGCAAGGTCCAATTGCCTCAGCAATTGAAGGCAAACAACCATCCGCTTTCTTATCGCTTTTTAGTTTGGGTCTTCGAGCAGCTGGAATTGGACATCCATATTGACCAAAAATTTTATTTTCTGAGGCACACTTTCATCTCGGCGGCTATGTTAACAAATAATCTGGCGATCGAAAAACCCGCATGTGATTGTCGAGAAGTCAATGCATCTATAGAGAATGACAGTTTGGTGCGGATTTTGGAGTGGTGACATTTTTTTCGAAATTTCTGTTGAAAACGCCATTTCGGTGAACGGTAAGCGCTACAGAGCCACCGATTACCGACTTTTTGTGGACCGAAATTTAAGACATAGACTTGGATGATCTTTGGTTCCAGAAGAATGACACGCCATGCCACACAGTCCATGAATAATCGATCTCTTGCGCGCTAAGTTCGATAATCGTATTATCAACCGCGATTTGAGTCTGTTATACTATTATTTGTAGGGTGCCATGAAAGATCGGTGTTAAGTGGACAATCCAGAAACGAGCCAGGCCCTAAAAGAGACTATAGCATTTGTGAGATGGAGCCAGAAATCATCAACAAGTCTTGGAAAATTGGGTTGACAGTATGCGGTAATGCGAAGCCTGTCACATGAATGAAATAGCGTTCCATATACAGGGCGGTTCACCGGAAACTGAATCGATCGACTGTGGAAAAACTATAGCTGCGAATGATCTGAAATTTTGACTTTATACCAAAGTCGATAGGGGCCATTTGCCTAAAATATTTTCAAGATGGCCACACTTCGAACTATGCCGGAAGTAGGCACCAACTTCCTAATTTTAAATAGAATACCCTGTATATTGTCAGGTTTTTAGATTCTACGTGAAATTCTAAATATATTTCATGCATAATGTCATATATCTAAATGTAACCCGTTTTGACTTTTGAAATTCTTATGTTAAATTAGACGTTTGCAGGCAGAAAATCAATAGCACTTTTTCCATATAAAGATGAAATTATTATTTAATTTGAAGTAAATTCTCTCAAATAGATGGTCTAATTAAATACTATTTGTATAAAATTGTTACAATTATTAATACAGAGTGTACGAATTATACGCCTGAAAACAAATTTGGAAAAATTGCCAAAAAAGATTTTTTTTAAATGGGAAGCGGCAACTTTTATCTTATTCTGCATTAGAAATAAGGACCACTTTGTATAAATACGTCTATTATAAAAATTGGTAGTTTTCGAAATATTGGCAAGTTAGTGTTTTTATCTTTTACTATACATACTGTTTACATTAGTTCTTTGTATTTACGTGTATAAGTATTGTGATGAAAATTTTCGACCTCGAGATTTTTGCAGATGTCCACGTTTTGAAGTCCCCTGATACCGAAAGAGTGGTTTTTAAAAAATCTCTCTCTCTCTCCCTCTCTTTCTCTCTCTCTCTCTCCCTCTCTCTCTCTCTCTCTCTCTCTCTCTCTCTCTCTCTCTCTCTCTCTGTGTGTGTGTGTGTGTGTGACCACGATAGTGGTCAAACCGCTGTAGATATCAATTCCAAATTTTGTATTTACGTGTATAATCTCCCTCTTGAGATCTGATTAGTTTTTGAGTAAAATCGGTAGACCGGAAGTAGCAGTTTACTTAGCTAATGGCTAACACTAAAAGTCCCCGTTGTCGTACGATGCGTACAGATTAGAATATGGCCGTTGTGGCCAAAAATGTACAATTCAATCCAGGAACATCGAATCGCCATCCGTCTCAACAACTCAACATTTCACGCATCAGCCTGATGAGAATTTTACACAACGATTTCGGATTATTTACTTGCAAGGTCCAATTGCCTCAGCAATTGAAGGCAAACAACCATCCGCTTTTTTATCGCTTTTTAGTTTGGGTCTTCGAGCAGCTCGAATTGGACATCCATATTGACCAAAAATTTTATTTTCTGAGGCACACTTTCATCTCGACGGCTATGTTAACAAATAATCTGGCGATCGAAAAACCCGCATGTGATTGTCGAGAAGTCAATGCATCTATAGAGAATGACAGTTTGGTGCGGATTTTGGAGTGGTGACATTATTTTTTTCGAAATTTCTGTTGAAAATGCCATTTCGGTGAACGGTAAGCGCTACAGAGCCACCGATTACCGACTTTTTGTGGACCGAAATTTAAGACATAGACTTGGATAATCTTTGGTTCCAGAAGAATGACACGCCATGCCACACAGTCCATGAATAATCGATCTCTTGCGCGCTAAGTTCGATAATCGTATTATCAACCGCGATTTGAGTCTGTTTTACTATTATTTGTAGGGTGCCATGAAAGATCGGTGTTAAGTGGACAATCCAGAAACGAGCCAGGCCCTAAAAGAGACTATAGCATTTGTGAGATGGAGCCAGAAATCATCAACAAGTCTTGGAAAATTGGGTTGACAGTATGCGGTAATGCGAAGCCTGTCACATGAATGAAATAGCGTTCCATATACAGGGCGGTTCACCGGAAACTGAATCGATCGACTGTGGAAAAACTATAGCTGCGAATGATCTGAAATTTTGACTTTATACCAAAGTATATTTTATGCAAATGGCCCCTATTTGCATAAAATATTTTCAAGATGGCCACACTTCGAACTATGCCGGAAGTAGGCACCAACTTCCTAATTTTAAATAGAATACCCTGTATATTGTCAGGTTTTTAGATTCTACGTGAAATTCTAAATATATTTCATGCATAATGTCATATATCTAAATGTAACCCGTTTTGACTTTTGAAATTCTTATGTTAAATTAGACGTTTGCAGGCAGAAAATCAATAGCACTTTTTCCATATAAAGATGAAATTATTTTTTAATTTGAAGTTAATTCTCTCAAATAGATGGTCTAATTAAATACTATTTGTATAAAATTGTTACAATTATTAATACAGAGTGTACGAATTATACGCCTGAAAACAAATTTGGAAAAATTGCCAAAAAAGGTTTTTTTAAATGGGAAGCGGCAACTTTTATCTTATTCTGCATTAGAAATAAGGACCACTTTGTATAAATATGTCTATTATAAAAATTGGTAGTTTTCGAAATATTGGCAAGTTAGTGTTTTTATCTTTTACTATACATACTGTTTACATTAGTTCTTTGTATTTACGTGTAAGTTATGCCGGGGCGCTTAAATTAGACAAACGATGATTATCTAAATTTAATTATTATTTATGGGGAATGTAATAAAGTAATGTCAAGAACATGTGATATATTTGCAACTCGATATCTGCAAAAACGGAAACCATCTACCAATACCGTTAAACGTATTATAGGTAACTTCAGAAACTTTGGATCCGTGAGGGCAAAGATTCAGGGAAATAAACCAGTTATTAATAACGATAATAATGTAATGCAAATGTATCACATGTTCTTGACATAACTTTATTACATTCCCCATAAATAATAAATAAATTTAAATAATAATCATCGTTTGTATAATTTAAGCGCCCCGACTTATTGAAATTATGATAAGGTAAATGACTTTTCTTCAACGAATGACAATTTATAATTTTGTAAACATTGTCATGGCTAACTAATGAAAAAAGAACTAATGCAAACAGTATGTATTGTTGAAGATAAAAAGACTAACTTGCCAATGTTTCGAAAACTACCAATTTTTATAATAGACATATTTATACAAAGTGATCCTTATTTTTAATGCAGAATAAGATAAAATTATAAAAATTGCCGCTTCCCATTTAAAAAAATTGTCTTTTGGCAATTTTTCCAAATTCGTTTTCAGGCGTATAATTCGTACACTCTGTATTAATAATTGTAACAATTTTATAGAAATAATATTTAATTAGACCATCTATTTGAGAGAATTTACTTCAAATTAAATAATAAATTCATCTTTATGTGGAAAAAGTGCTATTGATTTTCTGCCTGAAAACGTCTAATTTAACATAAGAATTTCAATAAGTCAGAAAGGGTTACACTTAGATATATGACATTATACATCAAATATATTTAGAATTTCACGTAGAATCTAAATACCTAACAATATACAAGGTATTCTATTTAAAATTAGGAAGTTGGTGACTACTTCCAGCATAGCCCGAAGTGCCGCCATCTTGAAAATATTTTAGGCGAATGACGCCCATCGACTTTAGTATAGTGTCAAAATTTCAGATCGTTCCTAGCTACAGTTTTTTCACAATCGATCGATTCAGTTCCCGGTGAACCACCCTGTATAATGGGAATATTTGCCCTTTCTAAATAATCTATGATATACCAAAAAAAAAACGCTTCGTTTATTTTTATTTTATTTTTAAAAATAAATTTGTATTAGGACCGTCCGATATATCATATCTATAATCTGATTATTTATTTCCGAAAAATATCAGAATCTCTCAAAAAATAAAAGTTTACAAGTATAATTAGCTCCACCATTGACACATTTAATATATAAACCTTGCTTCGGCATAAATCACAAATTGGTCAAAAGCCATTCTATCGGTGAATAGACATCACATGTTTTTGATTAATTTAAAGAAGTTGATTGGTTTGGACTGCCTTGTAATTCTTCTTGGAACATTCTAAATCAATTTTTCCAAAAATCAATCTTTATGTTGTTGAAAGTTAAACATATTCCCATAAATTTTAATATTATCAGAAAAGCAGTTAAATATCATTAATTCCAAATGTTCGATACATGAAAATCATTCCAATGTTTGATGACTATCCGAATTTAATTAAAAAATACTTCAATTTAAAAAATATGCTGACCACATCTGCTATAATTTTGATGACTGTATTCTGGCTTCCAAAGCATAATGGTAAAAAGAAGCATTTTTAATTTTCTAAAAGCCTAACATACTGAATTCGTTCATTTCGCAACTTGCCCTAATTCATGATTATCTATATTATTACCATTTATTATATTTCTGTCTATTATAAAATCGTACCTTTAGAACTAAATTAAATTAAATTGTGTCTCAATTTAAATTAAATCGATTGAAAAATTTAACGGTTGCCCAAAAAATTGTGTGTATATCTTCTCCACGAGAAACTTTAACGTACTCGAGATTATTTTGCCTCGGCCGCAAGCATTATTAAGGAGATTTTCGGATGCATATATATATAAATAGACGGTTCACATCTGCTCTGGGACATGAATTTATTTATTCATTTAAATTTCAATTTAATTGAAATTAAATACCTCTATATGATATATTTATTTATCTTGTTCCCTTAGCCGACTTTACCCGAAGAGCGTTACATATCCGTGCGTTACAAATCCGAGCGTTGCAGGTCAGTCTTGTTCACTGCCTACAATCAGCGCAATGCGCCTGAAGAAGTTTACACTTCAATAATAATGTCTTTATTTCCAGTTGTAGTAATGATACCATGGTATAACAGAATATAATACAATTAATATAATGAAAACCGAAAAAAGAAACCCAATGAATAGCATTGACTAACACAGCCTTCAATCTCGGGGCGAGTTCCAGATATTTATACATAGTACGTATAGGAACTTAATGCCTAACCTACCTAAATACTAATCTAACACAGAAATATATTCAGCTGCTCATATTATGTACGCTCAGCCATATAAAAAATAAATAAATAAAAAAATACAGTGGATCGTAAGTAGGACATTAACGTCACAATACACCCCGGTACGCTCAAAACTGGTTTTGGAAAAGCATGTTCCTTACACGAGATCTAAAGGCGACAACACCCGGTCCTTTTTTCAGATTTGCATCCAAATTATTGTAACTACAGCAAATGTAAGAAAATGAGCGTTAAAAAATTGAGGTTCTAAACAGAGGTGGTGATTATCAAGCCTCTAAACCCAGTAGTGACACTAGTACATCAGACCTAAACCGTATTCTCAAGCACAATTCAACATTGCATCTTGAACATCATTATCCCTGTTATATACGACGTCTGACAATTAAGTATTCAGAAAAATTTTTTGCGACCCACGTGGCATCACTGCGATCCGCCACATGGTCGGGCGTGGTAGAGGGGACCTTGAACTAAATGCGACCCAAGTTTCACCTCGTTTCACGCGACAGTCTGCGTGTTATGCCGGAGGAGTGAACGTGTGTTTAGCAATTCTGAGCAAAGGGTAACTTTGAAATTTTTCGTTAAGTGGAGGAAATCGAGAATTGAAACTTTAACCGCGTTGAAAGAAGTGTATGGCGACAATTTAATGTCAAAATCGTCAATCTATGAGTGGTACAAGAAGTTTGAGGAGGGGCTAAAGGAGTGCAATGACGCTCCGCGCTCTGGTCGACCAGCTGAATTTCGCACCGCCTTTGCAAGAAGTCGTGCAAGTGTTGAAGTATGATTGTCGATACTCGATTAGACACATATCGGAAGTTACTGGTGTCAATCGTGAGACAGTTCGGTTGATTTTACGTGACGATTTTGGCATAACGAAAGTGTGCGCCGAATTGGTTCCCAGATTGCTGACTTCCGACCAAAAGGAAACTCGACAACGCATTTGTCAGAACTGGCTCGACAATTGGGGAATGTTCGATCGTGTGATTACTGGTGATGAGAGTTGGATATTCCAATACGATCCAGAAACCAAACGTCAGAGTTGTGAATGGAAAAAACCTGGGGAGCCAAGAACCAAAAAGGCGCGCATGTCCAAATCGCAGGTGAAGGCCATGATTATCACCTTTGTCGACTCCAAAGGCATCATTTTGAAACATTGGGTGCCTTAGGGGCAAATTGTAACTGCCGACTACTATGTTGAGATTCTGAAAACATTGCGGCGCCAGATTGCACGAAAAAGACCTGAGTTGTGGGCGAACAAGGATTGGTCGCTGCACCACGATAATGCGCCACCGCATTCAGCCGTCTTTACTCGCGAATTTTTACCATCCACAGGGACTCTTGTGCTGGAACACCCACCCTAGAGCCCAGATTTAGCCCCATGAGACTTTTTCCTCTCCCCTAAAACGAAGGAGGTGCTCAAGGGGACTCATTTTGTTACTGAAATGATCATCAAACAGGCATGTACAGGAGGTCATAGACGTTCTTGATGAACAAGCTTTCTAAAATTGTTTCCAGTCGTGGAAATCACGAATGGAAAAGCCTGTGCGGGCCGGAGGGGAGTATATTGAAGGATGTAATATCTAATTTATGACCAATTTGAAATAAAAACTCTTGAAACCAATTTTCCGGATTCTTAATTGTCAGACCTCTTATAAGTAATGTAATATTAGCAAGATATATCACGAAAATAACCTTAGAAAGAACAGTATCCCCGCTATTAACATATAACACGAACAGAATAGCTCAGGACAAAAAAACTGAATCCTGAGGTACAACAGTATCTGTTCCCTGACACTTAGATTTATCTCTAGAGACTAAAATATTGGTGCTATGTGTTACTAGAAATTGATTGCAATCTGTTCTTAATGTCTGTTACATGAAGATAAAATTATAGGTATTGCCAATAGTACAATAAAAAAATAATATGTGACTTAAATTGTCACATTGACTTTTCACTTCGGACAAATTTTACTTGCCATGTATATTGTACTGCTTAGTACAAAGGACTCTCCTTACACGAGAAAAGAAAAATGTTTATGGGCGCCGTGGAAATAGAAATAATTGAAGGAAACTATTGTTCCCTCTAATTGACGTGGAAAGAGGGAAGCAAGACTATAAAAAGGAACAATTCTCTTCTTCCAAGGCAAGTGATATTACCTAAAGGTAGAATTAATCATTGTGTTCATTATTTAGGACCTGCTTTCGGTGTCGCTTTTTCCTCATTTTCCCACTTTTTTTTCCCTCTTTAACCGTAACAAATTTTCTTTTGTCGTACAAAGAAAACGTATAATATTGCTGTGTATTAACCCAAATGAAATATGTAATATTTTATTTAGAATTTTTTTTATATATATACAGGACGAGTCACTCTCAAGGAAATTTCTAGGTAATTTTATACTGTAAAAGATAGATAAAGCAAATAATTTCCACAAATGTGACAGGACTATTTTGGGCTATATTTAAAAAGTATTGGTTCTTGTACTATTATACCGTAATATCATAAAGATTCTAGGATAAATATGGCATTGAAATAAAAAACATATGTCTGAACTTAAGAGCGCGCCAAATGTCCTTCAAAACGTCCTGAAGATCAACAATTTGCATTTATTATACATAGATGGAGCTACCATTACTAATTTTTAATAAAAAACTAAGAAATGAATCCAAACGCTAGTTTAACTATTCTCTGGAAGATGGCAGAGACACGAAGTGTCGTTTGTCATCCTTTTTTTGTCCGAAAGCAAATTCATGAGGCCAGACAACTTTTTTTCGTTAAAAAAAAACATACGTACATCGCATTCCGAGTTTGATGTGAATTTGTCGGTATTTTGCTAAATTGCTCATTTGTAAAAGTATATGTGTATAGGTATGCCTCTACAAGTTACAGGCGAATGAACAATAACGACGCTTGTTATTTCCTCGATCTTTCGTTCACGATATTATTGTTTTTCTATTGTAAAGTGTAAAAAATGGCTCGAAATAAACAAAGATATCCAAAAAAAGATATGGAAGCTAAAACTATGAAACGTGTTTGGAAAACCAAACAGCAGTTAGTAAGGTGAAATTATGTTCATTTCATAATTTTCTAGAGATTTATAATTTTACATGCAAGGAAACTCTTATTTTCTTTTGAGAAACAAAGCGTATAAAATGTTAATCTTTATATTATACGGATATAGGTATGATATACCGGGTGTCCCAGAGTAGCGGTAAAGTCCATTGATTGGTACCTAATAATGTGAATATCGACAAAATTTTAATACAAAAATTGCGGATAATCACGAGGTCTCCAATTTAAAAATATTTTCATACATACAGAGTGTTCGACAATGATTTACCAATACAAACTTATGTTTTTTTTAATGGAATACTATGTGCATTTAATAGCATTTTATTATAGACCTTGAAGAACTGATTAAACTAATCAATTTGTATCTGTCGATTTAATTGTGTAACTTTTGAAACAGCTATGAAATAACGATTTAATATGAAGTACCTATTATGGGCTGAATTAGTAGATACACCTTCTTAGTACATGAATTTAACCTTTGTTTCGACATTTCAAAGCATACCATTCGCTAAAACTACAATTTTTAAAATAATAAATGGAACAGCCAATATATTTTTATTCCAGTGTTCCTGTGGGCGATAATCCAAAAGTTATAGAATATTAAATTTAAATCAACTCGATTGCGACTTATTAATTTAGAAGTATGAGTTGCCATGACTTGCGTTATTCATGGCATAACTAAAATAAATCGAAAATAGTTACTTATAATATTGTCGTTTTACAGATAAGTACTCTCTATTAAATTTTTAAAACTTATGAAGTGACAATCTTGATAATTCAGGAATTATCCATACCTTGAAAATATCGCCGTTACAGCGTATCAAAAGGTTGTCAAAAAAGCGAACTTACGATTACCACTTAAAAAAAAAGAAAAAACGGTCAGTAGAGGCATTCAAATTTAGTTTACTGAAAAATAGGTACCTATCTTGAAAAACATTTTCATGAATCACAGTATCACAATTATTACAAGTCATTATCTAACAAATTAAAAAATGAGTAAAAGATTAAAAGCATAAGTAATATTAATTTCGTTTATTACTTAGCAAATGCGTTTACGATAAAAAGTGATCCAAAAACCTAATAACTGATCGAATGTTCTACTTAGGTATACACTCGAAGTCAAGTTGCGAATGATCTATAAACATTTGCTATAATTTATTGAAGTAGTAGAACTATGTATTCGTTATGACAGTAAATCATTTAAATCCTTTTCCCGCCAAACAAAGATAATATTTGTTAATTTTCGCTATAAAGTAAATTCATGTACTTTGTAATAACAATTTTCTCTTCCAAATAAAGCTATAAAGGAAAATTTGAAGTTTTATCAATTATTTGTCAGAGCAACTACAATTAATTTTTTTGAAAATTACATATTTGTATACAAAAACACTAAAACACCTTACGACACTAAAGCACAAAAATGGCTAAATACGTATTTCAACAACTAAGTTGTCATCATCAGTAGCACTGATTAAAAATCGCGCTGTCTACACACCGTAGCGTACAGAACAACACTGATTTCCAATTTACGGGGATGGTTTATTCTTTTACCTAGGCTATTAACTACTTCATTAAAAATACCTGATCGTTGTACCGTTAAATACGTCATCCTTACTATTCTAATCCTATCCTTTAATTCTAATATTCTAAGAAAACCAACAATATAAAATCCTATTTACGGGGATGGTTTATATATTTTTACCTAAACTATTAACTACATCATTAACAGTAGCTGATCGCTGTATCGTTAAATTAGTCATGCTTAATACTATAATTCTATCATTTAATTCTAATGTACTATGAAAAACTAACGGTATCTAAAATGTATTGTTTACACCACAAACTTATATAAACAAGATTGGGGAATTGGCCCGTTATCTGAATTCATTAATTTATTTTTATTTTTCTGAATGTATATACTCTCGTAACTATCTAGTTCTCTATAATTGCGCACTTGTTTTATAAGTTTGAGGCCGCTTGCTGGAATATCATGACCTGTGTCCGAAATATGTCGAGCTACACTAGACTTCTCTGTCCTATTAAACCGAAAATGAGCAATGTGCTCTTTATAGCGAGTTGCAAGCGAATATCTAGTTTGGCCGATATATTTTTTCTCGCATTTATTACAATTAATTTCATAAATTCCAGATTTTTGTTCTACCTCAATTTTATCTTTAGTACTGCTCAAAAGACTTTTCAACGAATTACATGATTTAAACGCGACTTGCAAACCAACATTTTTAAAAATATTATTTAAGTTTCTCGAAATATTATGAAAATCTAGGACAACAAACTTCTTATCTATATCACTTTGAGGTAGCAAAGTTGTGGAATTTAGAATTACATTCTTACGTTTCATTTTCCTTAAGATATTGTCAACTACGTCTGACTGGAAACCATTGTATTCAGCGATACCTCTTATAAGGCGTAATTCTTTCTCGTATCTATCTCTTGTAAGTGGGAAGTTTAACAAGCGATGGATTAGAAAATTGAATGAACACAATTTTTGTTGCAAACAATGATTAGAATCTGCTATAATGAATCTGTTTACATTGGTTTCCTTTCTATAAATATCTATTTCTATATTGCAACCTGCTTTAATTACTAATGTATCTAGAAAAGCTAATTGTCCATTGTTTTCCTTCTCAAGAGTGAATTTAATCGTGGGGAATTTTGAGTTTAATTCGTTAAGAAACATTTCGGTATCATACATTTTAGTGTCAAAAATCGCGAAAATATCGTCAACGTACCTTAACCATACTTTAGGGAAATATTTGGCGTTCTTTTTGAAATCCATTTCAAAATTACTCATGAATAAATCGGCAATAAATGGAGACAAGCAATTTCCCATGGCAGTCCCATGTCGTTGTTCATAGAATTTACCTTCTATTTGAAAACAGTTATGAGACATACAAAGAGATGTTAACTGCATGTATTCATCTATTATAGCCTTTTCGATATTATTGTTCTGAAGTAAACGTTCCAAATATTTCAGGGTTTCTGGAATCGGTACTGAAGGAAACAATGAACTGACATCAAACGAAATCAAAATCTCCCCTTCTTGCAACTTATAATGTTTGATTTTTTGAATGAACTCCAGCGAGTTTTTTACTGCAAAGCTATCTTGTTGCAATGGTAAATTTGTGAATTCATTTACTAGCCATTTAGACAGTAAATAAGTCGGTGAGTTTATACCTGACACAATAGGTCTCATCGACTTACCGGGCTTATGTATTTTAGGTAAACAATACATTCTAGGCATGACCGGATTGGATACATTTAACCGAAACTTGAGTGACGAAGTTATCAATTTTGGACAATTATTCAACGCGTTCTTAGTTTCTCTGACTAATTTTGGAAGTGGATTTTTGTTTAAACACACGTACGGACCCGTACTAATAAGTTCTTGAACTCGGCAAAAATAGTCCGATTTATCCAAAATTACTAACGTGTTACCCTTGTCGGCCTTAATATAAAAGCAATCTTTCGATCTGAGATTTTTAATAATGTTTAATTCCCTATTATTTCTGTTTTGTTTATGCAGTTGTAAGTTCCTTTCAATTTGAACCTTGCAGGCCTCCCTAATAAATAGTTTCGATGATTCATCAAGACTTTTTATGGGAGTTTCAATGCCAGCAATCACTTCTTCAAAAGGGATCTTACCACTAGGTATACAATATCTCAAACCTTTATTTAATAAATTTACCTCTTCGGCGTTAAAAGTCTCAGATGAATGGTTGACTATAAGTGTCTGTAATTTAACGATACAGCGATCAGGTACTGTTAATGACGTAGTTAATAGTTTAGGTAAAAATATATAAACCATCCCCGTAAATAGGAAATTATATTGTTGGTTTTCTTAGAATATTAGAATTAAAGGATAGGATTAGAATAGTAAGTATGACGTATTTAACGGTACAACGATCAGGTATTTTTAATGAAGTAGTTAATAGCCTAGGTAAAAGAATAAACCATCCCCGTAAATTGGAAATCAGAGTTGTTCTGTACACTACGGTGTGTAGACAGCGCGATTTTTAATCAGTGCTACTGATGATGACAACTTAGTTGTTGAAATACGTATTTAGCCATTTTTGTGCTTTAGTGTGGTAAGGTGTTTTAGTGTTTTTGTGTAGTTTCAAGCCACAGACTCCAAGTTTAGTTTCTTACATATTTGTATGTAAATAAGTCGTAATCGGGTTTATTCGAAGCTAATGTTCCATAACTTTTGCAATATTGCCCACAGACGCAAGAAAATAGGTATTTTTAAATAGTATATATTTGTACTTGTCACTGCCGTATAAATATACAGAGTGATCTATTTATTTTTTTTAAGAAATTTTATGTTCACCAAATGGTATGTAATTCTAAGAAACATGCTTTGAAATATCAAAATAAATACTAAATTCACACACTAAGAAGGTATCGCTACAAATTGAGCCCATAATAAAAAAATCATAGCATTTCTTTAAAAAAACATACGTTTGTGTTGGTTCGTCGTTGTCGAACTCTCTGTATACATGAAAATATTTCTAAATTGTAGAACTCAAGCTTATCAACAATTTTTGTATTCTTATTTTTTCGCTGACCGACATTTTAACTCTTGTGGAATAGCGATTTTTTGTAAATATCTCGTAAATTATTATTAATATTATATAGATTTAGTAAAAGATTACAACAGTTTTAGAGCTGGATTTGGGATAATTTTTGGTTAAAAGAAATTTCGAAATTCATTTTTGTTTGCTGGTACTCGTGTGTATAGCCGTTTCGAATTGTTATAAAAGGAGTTAGCCTTACAAAATCCATAACATTGTTCACTTCTGTATTGTGGTATCTATCACCAATTTATTCAGCCATTTGATTCATCCTCCAATTTGTTAAAACTAGAAAATCGCAATAATTAAGTGCATTACGAAAAGGCTAATTCCGAATCGAAATCATTTAGATTTTATTACTTTTCGGAAGACGAAATAGAAGCGTAAGTAGCAAAAGAAAATTGGTATTAGGTACTAAGCTATTTACTTCGTTACAAAAAATTCAGCTAGAAACAAGTTCCGTAGCAGAAACGAATCAAAAGAGGAACAATTGTATTGTTTAATTTGTCAATCATTTTTTTTCCATTTTCCAGTCCGATATACCTAAGCTTCTATTATAGGCAAGTATTGTGATGATGAAAAATTTCGACATCGAGATTTTTGCAGATGTCCACGTTTTGAGGTCCCCTGATACGAAAAAAGTGGTTTTTAAAAAATGTCTGTGTGTCTGTCTCTCTCTCTCTCTCTCTCTCTGTGTGTGTGTGTGTGTCTGTCTGTCTGTGACCACGATAGCGGTCAAACCGCTACAGACATCAATTCCAAATTTTGTATTTGCGAATATAATCTCCCTCTTGAGAACTGATTAGATTTTGAACAAAATCGACAGACCGGAAGTAGTAGTTTACTTCAGTGAAAAAATCGAATTTTGCAAATATTTCGTCAATTACTAAGTTTAAACAAATTTATAAAGAATTCAAATGTACTCAAAATTAAATTTGAGAAAAATTGTATTAATAAAGTTTTTCGAAATTCCTACCGGAAGTAGGTCTCTTACTCTTATCGAAAATCAGTTTTTTGCGAATATCTCGCAAGTCATGCTTACTATGCAGGTACATTATGCGTATAAAAGTATTTAGAACGTACTTTTAAATATCTTTTGTATAAAAAAAAATTCAAAATTCGGACCGGAAGTATCACTTTTACTCTTACCGAATAACGATTTTTTGGAAATATGCATTCTATCGAAATCCATTGAAAATTTTTTTTTTTAAAAATCTTTGTTTTTTTGTAAATATGCGCGACGTTTGTAGGATGAACATCATAGTATGTGTTCGCACCGTCCACTTCAATACATAAACGCGCCCGTCGTAAAAGTAAATCACGCACTGCCGGTAACAGATTGCGTTCGCGGATACGATCTTTTTGTACACTGATACAGTGACGGAGTGCGTCAGCGGTATCAACTTCGGTGTGATAAACTAATTGTTTTAAATGACCCCCAAAGTAGAAATGTACGGGATTTAAATCAGGGGACCGAGGTGGCCAAGGCACCGGTCCACCACGTCCTATCCAGCGATTGGTAAATGTTCTATTTAATTGTTCGCGTACGGCGCGCACAAAGTGAGCTGGTGCGCCGTCGTGTTGATACCACATCCTACCTCGAACATTAAGAGGGACATCTTCCAATAATTCTGGTAGAATGTTGTTCAGGAAGTTAAGGTACACGTGCCCATTCAGTCTAGGTGGTAAAAAGAATGGGCCGACGATGGTATTATTAACTATTCCCACCCATACATTCACAGAGAATCGATGTTGGTGGTGAGAACGGCGTATCAGATGGGGATTTTCCGTGGCCCACTCATGACTATTATGGAAATTAAAAACACCATTGCGAGTGAAGCTCGCTTCGTCCGAAAATAAAATCCCACTTAGAAAATCGGCATTTTGTAAATGTTGCTGTAGTATCCATTGACAAAACGCAATTCGACCGGGATAATCTTCTGGAGAGACTGCCTGTACTCGTCGGTAATGATACGGGTGCAGCTGATTTTCGCGTAAGGTTCTCCAGACAACATAATTAGATACATTGAATTGTCGAGCTAGCTGTCTAGTACTTAAAGTTGGATCGTTTTCAATGGACTCTAGTATGTCATCTTCTGTATTCACTGTAATAGCATTTCTGCCGGGCCCTTCTCTGCGTGTGGGTTGAAATTGTCCGGTATCCCGTAGACGTTGCACAACACGCACAAAAGTTGCAGGCGTCGTTATCCGCCGAGTTGGAAACATATCCGCATATCTCCTTCGTGAAAGTGCACAATTTTGCTGGCTTTCGCCATAAATAAGTATCATGTCCACTAATTCATTGTTATTAAACGCCATAACACTAATTAACAACTATGTACTCGTATAATCAACAGAAAACCAAATTATTCACATACCACAGCACAGGCGACTCACCTACAAATGTGACAATATTTCAAACACAGATTTGAAAATGTAAACAAAAACCCAGATGTTGTGGCGCCAGGCAGGTAGTTATGTCTAATTTATGACATGTGATAAATGTAATACTCGGTCGAAATCCAAACAAACAGACGCATAGCTAGGTCAGGTTCATTCAATCATTCAATACAGTCCATCTCAAAAATATTGACGGCACTTTTCAATAATTTTTTCCGGCGTTAATTGCAAACATTTATATAAAAAAAAATTTTCCATTACTTTGTAATAATTGTGAAGTATGTCACCTCAAAGTCCTATCGATCATTGACTAAACATAGTGTATATATTTATGAAGAGTACAAAAGTATTTAGAGCTGGATTTGGAATATTTTTGTATAAATGAAATTTCAAAATCGAACCGGAAGTAACACTTTCATACGTATAAGAAAGTCGTGTGGTGGCCATACCTCATTTTTTTAATCTAGTTTAAAATTATAATTTCTTTTTTTAAACGGAGAAGTGTTATGTTTGTTGATAATGGTACCTTACTATACATTTCACATGTTGAATGCCGACTTGCCTACAGAAATAAACTGCCCATAAGAATAATATAAAACTACAGAATAGCTTCATTGATACCATATGTGACTTACGAGTATCTTGCGCTAATCTAAAGATTGTAATTTGAAGTAACGCCATCTGATGCTGAAGGCTCTAATTAAAAGCGATCCAATTACCTTAGCCTAAACAAAAAGCACCAAATATTGATGAAATACATAGTAATTGCCGTTAATATATTGGTTGTGGCGTTGATCTTTTACAAAACGCTTTGAGATAATCATGTCGAGGTTCTCAAAGGATATAGATACATTTTATGACTATTATTTCAGCAAAATGTCAAGTTTCCAAGTGTTTGTAATTTCATTATTTGAGATTATTAAGTGCTGCTATTCACAGAAAACCTAACCGGTCCGAATTTTGAAATTTCATTTATACAAAAAAATTTCCAAATCCAACTCTAAATACTTTTGTACTCTTCATAAATATATATAGAATGCATAATTTACGACATATTTGCAAAAAATCGGTAAGACTAAAAGTGTTAGTTCCGGTCCGAATTTTGATTTTTTTTTATACAAAAGGTATCGAAAATTAAGTTCTAAATACTTTTATACTCGTAACGTACCTATCTGAAAAGCATGACTAGCAAAATATTTGTAAAAAACTGATTTTCCATAAGAGTAAAAAACCTACTTCCCGTAGGAATTTCGAAAAACTTTTTTAATAAAGTTGTTCACAATGTAATAACCCACTAATTGGCTAGACCCCGTACATTAAGTGCATTTATTATAATTTAACAAAGCAGCATTAACGCAATACTCAAGACAGAGGTTATTGCCGTGCACGCATCAGCATTCCAATGCCCATATACGGGAATACACGATGCCGATGAACCGGCGACGTAATTAGTTTAAGTAGGTTAATATAGAAATAAGTTATATATACGAGTGTAAGTTAGTTTTAAGGGAATTCACATTCACATTCACATTCACATTCAGATTCACATTCGAGATTCGTTTACAACAATGTAGTTACTTTGCACATACTCATATATGATCAATATAGTTTAGTTAGTAGACAGCAGTAGCGGCTGGTGAGTTCGCTTAAGGTGGGCAATTACATATACACGAGTTGACAAGACTGATTCGTTTATTATCGGTGCTATACTCGGCATCTGGCAATATAAGACCGATAATAAACGAATCAGTCTTGTCCACTCGTGTATATGTAACTGCCCACCCTAAACGAACTCACCAGCCGCTACTGGTAGACAGGATGATGTGCTTTAATTAAATATCCCAAATCATCCCCAATCCTAATCTGACGCTTCACGAGGGCAAATAGAGATGGCGACCAAATAGAGATAAGCCGACAGGACCAGGCTTATCACAACAATTTCAATTTTAAGTACATATGAATTCTTTATAAATTTGTTTAAACTTAGTAGTTGACGAAATATTTGCAAAATTCGATTTTTTCACTGAAGTAAACTACTACTTCCGGTCTGCTGATTTTGCTCAAAATCTAATCGGTTCTCAAGAGGGAGATTATACTACTAAATGCAAAATTTGGAATAGACAGCTAAAGCGGTTTGACCACTATCGTGGTCACAGGCAGACAGACACACAGATATTTTTTAAAAACCACTCTTTTGGTATCAGGGGACTTCAAAACGTTGACATCGGCAAAAATCTCGAGGTCGAAAATTTTGATCATCACAATACTTCCTTGTACTACGTATAAGAAAGTAAAATGGGTTCAACAATTCTGCAAACACCAAGTTTCGCAGAATGCAGAAACGATTCAACAAAAATATGAGGATTTTCACTACTCCACATTAAGATAAGTCAGCAGACAGAATATTGGTTAGGTGCTTACCTGAATTATTGTTGGAGAAACAGCGAATTTCATTAGGAAGAAAAATTATATTACAACATTTGAATAAGATAATTACCAAGTAGAGAATCAATTCTAATTTTTTGAAAGAAATCATAAAAGACACCATCTATGGGACTATTTCATACCGGAGGGTTTTCTCTGAAGTTCGTTTGGCAGGGATTTTAAAAGAAAAAATTAAAGAACTAAGGTATGGACTAGAGACGAGTGTTAAGTACTGATTCCAGATTCGTCGTTTTAAAAAGGTAGTGTCACAATCTATATAAAAATTATTGGAGAGCATAACGAAAATTTTTGATTTATGATAAAATTAAATTACTGTGTTGAAACGTAATTTTGTTTATCTATTGTTAAAGGATGTTTATATTTCTCTATGAATATAATTTTGTATATTAAGAATTCATATTGATTTAATTATAAATCAATTTGAATCTGATTCAACATGTTATGTTAGAATAATTTTGATTCTATGAATAATATCTAAGTAAAATCTTAATACAATAATTTACATAACGTAATTTATATAACAAAGTATTGAATTACCTTATTCACCTTTACATTAACCATATTTGGATTAGAAAACCGTCAGATGTATATTCCATTTTTGTCGATCATTTGAAGTACGAGTTCTGATATTTAGAAAATAATAGCTAGAGAATTGAAAACATTTAAAAGGGGAATTCAGCGTAACATACGCAATGAATTTAAAAATCTGTGAAAAGATTGAAATTAATACATTTATGGAAGAGTATGGTAGAAATTTAAGTGAAAGCAACTATACACTGTCTAGTTACCCTCTTAAAATTAAAATTAAATTATTACTGGCAATAAATAAATAAACTTATATTTGCCAATTTTATTTTTCTGAATTGTCTTCGTATAAGTATTGTTACACTCGCTTCTCCTTAGGATTGTCCTAGCAGAAAGGGAGGCCCATATGGCGCTAACGGTAACTAGAATAATGTCATCCGGTCGACAATTAGAGATGTGCCCATTTGTCGGAGTTTCACACCTGTAGCTTCGCCCAATTAAATTTATGAAAGTTTCGGAAATTTATTGTTTGTCTCAACCTGCCTTACCTTACTTCCCTAGTGTGTGTTGGAAAAGATGGGGTTGAGCCTGTGCCTCTAACTCTCGGTTTTAGGGGATGGGTCACTCAGAACACTGAAGATGGATGATTCTTAGGCGCCAGCTGTCATTCTATTTCAGGTCCACTCCAATAAGTAACTTATTCCGACAGCTAAAATAACTTAGGTGCACTAGGTATAGTAAGACATTCATACACGATATAAACAACAATAACAATTTTATTAAATAAGATTGGAATTATATATGGCCCAATAAGATGCACAGTGAAATTATAATAAACCCACAATTGGGTGGTTCACCCTATATATATAATACAAAGTTAATTAAAAATAAAGGAAACCACTTAATTACACGAGGAAATTAAATAGAAATAAATTAGATGAACATTCCACATCCCGCAGAAAATAATTATACGTAATTCCAACAGTAAACAAAAGATTAATTCTAGGCGTGACCTGACTTCGCGTGAAAGAATTCAAGATAAATGTACAGCGTCACTCGCAGAAAATGAACAAAAATTATAAAATCCTAATAAGGTACAAGATATAGAAAAAAAATGTAACAGTATATCTTCGTCAAGAAAAAAGGTAGCAACTTCCGATTTTCATCATCCTTTCAGTTTTTTATGTTCCTCAATATTACGATATTAAAAATATATTATTCTATTTAAAATTTTAAAGAAAAAACAAATAATATACATAAATTAAGAACAGCGGCCCTTGTTATTTTTTTGGACAACCAAGTCATTTCATACTACGTACACTTAAATTCTCTGTAAAATTGTCTATCTAATGAGCCTAGAAACAGTAAAATCCGTTGAGGCAAACCGAAATTATACCTACTTTTGTACGCAGACATACCCCCTCCACCCTCCCTTCGTATGGGAATTAGGTCAAAAAGTTTCTAATAAAAATTGTTTTAAATCGCCTGAAAATGTTGCTAATAAAAATTTCAACCATCTCAAACCTAAGCTTAATGAAAAATTATCGAATTTTTAATTCATCTTGAGAATTGCGCCCCCCTGTAATCATTTTGGAAACTTAAAAATATTTTCTTTGAAATTCCTGTGGTCCACTTTACTATCAAGATTTTTTCCGCTAGGTTGTATGATAAACAGTTGGCGAGATATGGCCGGTGGTCGAGCTTAAACAGATATCCAGTATAACATAGATTTCGTTAAATTCCGCATATAAATTCGTCTCTCTCCATCTACGAATTAAACATTGCTTACTGTATCTATCATCCAGCTCACACAATCTTTAATTCCTAATCTAATAATCTTTCAGTTCGCGAAATTCGATGGCCCTTTACATTTATGAACACGACCCGTGTGTTGTGCACGGACCACTGCTTCAATAAATATGAACAACTTTCGCACAAAGAAAAATACTGAGGAAGAGACCACCGGATATATCCCGGGATATCATTCCCGTCACGTTCGAAACTATGAACGGCATTCAAGATAACGGGATATTACTTCTTCCTCTCCTCTATACTTCTTCTTCCAGGATCTGATCCTCCTACTTGTACCGCTGGATGTCTGTCATTTTTGCGCGTAACTTACAGACTTGCAACACAGAATACTATGCACAGAATTGTAATAATGCATTACAAGACTACAAGAGGCTGCCTACTAGGTATGTAATTTATTACGAAGGAGATATTTCAGTTATTTGATACGAAACATATTTTTGTAAACGGAATGAGGACGGCGATTGTGGAATATAAAACTTTCCTGCATTCCAGAAAATTTTCTAGATACGTATATTGTTCAATTTAGTATACAAATATTTTAAATGAGATTTCAGTGAAAGATTTTCAAATATCATTTAGAAGAAGTGCTGGTAAATCTTCTTATATACCTAATTTTAAAAGTAGTATGCATGATAATGACAATATTTTGTCTGCCCGCCTCATATCAATCTCCTCCACCCAACCCACGTCATACATACTTAATGCTTTTGAAGTGTATCCCTTTATTATTATTAATAATAATAATAATAAACTTTATTGTCCAACTGACAGTATCCATTTTACAGGACAAAACAAAGTATTATATTAGCACATAAACGACTAAAGCTAAATAATTAGGCAACAGGCAAAGAACTAAATGTGGAAGGGGTCAGAATATAAAATATTTGCATTTCTTGTCATAACAGTTAATGGTGCTGTAACCATAACATTCGTTCGAGCTCCGGCTACTAAAAACGTATCAGTCGAACGCGTTGCATACATTGGCACCAAAAAGTCCACGGGCGAATGAAGACAATTTCATTATTAATTAATTTTCTTAAACACCCCGCACTGGCTATCTTCTTCCTTGAAGTCAAGCTTATGAAATTATGGGTATTTAAGAGTGTATCATAATGAGTACCACGCGGGGTAAACGTCGCTCATTCTAAACGATACATATTTTAAAAATATCTTCTGCACTCTCACCAAAGCTAGTTGCTGGTACACGTAGCAGGGGTACCATATTATTGATGCGTACACCAATTTTGGACGAACCAGTGTATAATATAGGGTGGTAAATGTTGAGAGATTCGAAAAGCCTCTGCATGACCTTATTTCCCTTTTTAAATAAAGGATTGATTTTACTCAATTTCCAGACTTTAGAAAAAGTTGATGTTACGAAGAGCTAAATTGAAAATTGCACATATAGGTTCGCATAATAGTGATGCATATCTCCGTAAAATTAAGTTAAGTATCCCATCGTGCCCAGTGACCAAATCCATCGTAATCCTTTTTAAAGAAATTTTGACATCATTAAGGGGAGTGCTCACTACCTCAATCAGTTTCTTCCAAATTCTTACTTTATTTTTGAAGTGTAAAATTCTTTAGGCGCGATGCGCTGATTGTAGGCAGTGAACAAGACTGATCTGCAACGCTCGGATATGTAACGCTCGGATATGTGTAACGCTTGTTCGGGTAAAGTCGGCTAAGGGAACAAGATAAATATATCATATAGAGGTATTTAATTTCCATTAAATTGAAATTTATATGAATAAATAAATTCATGTCCTCGAGCAGATTCGAACCCGAGCCGAACGGGTATGACCAATGTATGACGCCGGCACGTTGCATCAGACCAACGCGGGACACGTAATCGATTATTCCTATCGTGTATTTATACATATACATACGTCACTGCTATACTCGTTCGGCGACCGTTACATGGGAGAGCATGAAGCATCAGTCGTATAATACGTTACTGAATATTATACGCGTGTGTACATGTGTAAATGAAATAAATGTGCGAATACGTTTTATTTAGTACGTTACTGAATATTATACGCGTGTATTTCGTATTATTAACCTCGCCTTAATGAAGTTTACACTTCTGCTGTGTGGTTTTAAGCACACCCATTTTCTTGTTTAAAATATTTAGACAATTATCTTTCTGAATTAATTAAAAAAAATAATCCTTTTTCTGAAAATATATGTAGAAAAAAAAACTGAAATTAGAAAAATATCCGAAAATTAACGATACTATGATAATTTAAAAAATATTCTGACCACGTCCTCGAAAGAGTTGACAAAATGTTTTCTTAATTAAACTTGTGATTTGGAAAATAGAATACATACTGCAAGACAAATTGTTGAAGAAATGTTAAAATGAAACATGGTACGGTTTCGGCTAGCAGGCGGAGTTTCGCCGTGCGAGATTTATCGGTTTTGAGAACTCTAAGAGAAACATAAAGATAAAGGTTTTACGATCCTCATTTATATGGTGTTTAGAGACAAGATTTTGTGAGTGAGTGAGAGAGAAAATAGACAATGTGCGATAAACAAGGAAGATCTTATAAACTAAAAAGTACCGGACTGAGAATGAAACGGTAATTATAAATTTTAATAAATTTAAAGTTTTATTTAGAATATTATTGACTGTTTTGCATTCTCAAAAGCAGACTTTGCTATTATTCTTTAAATAGTTACGTTTTGTTGATCAGCAATAGATATTTAAATATAGCTGACACTCTTATTTTTAAAATACTAAAAGAAATTACTTTGGCGTCCAGAGTTAAAAATTCACAAAATAAAGTTACAAGATGAGGGCATCGACGAAACAAAAAAATGAGGTGTAGCCACCACACAACTGTCTTATACGTATTAGCGTTTCAAATTATACGAAATTGTTCTAAATTGTTTTAAATAGTTTTATCTTCTTAGAAAAATAAGCCAAATTTTAAGAATTTTTTATATATAAATTATTCAAAATCCTATTATAAGTACTTCTATTCTCTTAATAAATTTCTACATAATACATACTTTGCGAGATATTCGAAAGAGTAAAAGTGGTACTTCCGGTCCGAATTTTGAAATTTCATTTATACAAAAAATATTCCAAATCCAGCTCTAAATACGTTTGTACTCTTGATAAATATATATAATTTACGACATATTTGCAAAAAATCGCCATTCAGTAAGAGTAAAAGTGTTACTTGAATTTTTTTTATATAAAGGGTATTGAAAATTAAATTCTTAATACTTTTATACTCGTAACGTACCTGTTTACAAATCATGACTTGCAAAATATTGGCAAAAATAAGATAAGAGATAAGAGTAAACACCTATTTCCGCTAGAAATTTTGGAAAACCTTTTTAATAAAATTCTCCTCAAATTTAATTTTGAGTACATATGAATTCCTTATAAGTTTGTTTAAACTTAGTATTTGACGAAATATTGGCAAAATTTGATTTTTTCACTGAAGTAAACTACTACTTACGGTCTGTCGATTTTACTGAAAATCTAATCAGATCTCAAGAGAAAGATTATACTCGTAAACACAAAATTTGGAATTGATACCTATAGCGGTTTGACCGCTATCGTGGTCACATGCACACACACACACACTGACACACACAGACACATTTTTTAAAAACCACTTTTTCGGTATCAGGGGACTTCAAAACGTGGACATCTGGAAAAATCTCTAGGTCGAAAATTTTCATCATTACAATACTTTCTTATACCACGTATAAGAAAGTAAAAAATGAGGTGTGGCCACCACACGACTTTCTTATACGTATGAGCGTTTCAAACTATACAATTTTAAGAATTTTTTTATACAAAACTTCATTCAAAATCCTATTCTAAGTACTTTCATTCTCTTAATAAATCTCTATAGAATGCATACTTTGCAAGATATTCGAAAAAAAGTGCTCCTCGCTAAGAGTAAAAGTGCTACTTCCGGTCCGAATTTTGAAATTTCATATATAGAAAAAATATTGCAAATATAGTTTTAAATACTTTTGTACTCTTGATAAATATATATAGAATGCATAATTTACGACATATTTGCAAAAAATCGCTATTCGGTAAGAGTAAAACTGTTACTTCCGGTCCGAATTTTGAAATTTTTTTTATACAAAAGATATTGAAAAGTATGTTTTAAATACTTTTATACTCGTAAAGTAACTGTCTAAAAAGCTTGACTTGCGAAATATTCGCAAAAAACCGATTTTTGATAAGAGTAAAACACCTACTTCCGGTAGGAATTTCGAAAAACTTTTTAAATAAAATTGTTCTCAATTTTAATTTTAAGTACATATGAATTCTTTATAAATTTGTTTAAACTTAGTATTTGACGAAATATTGGCAAAATTCGATTTTTTCACTGAAGTAAACTGCTACTTCCGGTCTACGGATTTTACTGAAAAACTAATCAGATCTCAAGAGGGAGATTATACACGTAAATACAAAATTTGGAATTGATATCTTCAGCGGTTTGACCGCTATCGTGGTCACACACACACACACACAGACACACACACACACACACACAGACACACAGACATTTTTTAAAAACCACTTTTTCGGTATCAGGGGACTTCAAAACGTGGACATCTGCAAAAATCTCGAGGTCGAAATTTTTCGTCATCACAATACTTCCTTATACTACGTATAAGAAAGTAAAAGAATAGGTCGGATTTAAGAAAAACGAGAAAATAGCCAATAAAAATCAATAACTTAGACGCGACATATTTAACACCCTGTATATGTATTTACATTGTTCAACCTCAAAACAAATAACGTGTTAGTCCATAAATTAGTAATACAAGAGTTACATAGGGCACTGTATCCATTTTCAGACTAAGGCTTAAAATGTTAGATGCTGCAGCTGTCAAGGTTTTAACAAAATTATCAATAAAACCAAACCTAACTGTCGTAAGTGCACATATCCATATCTCATTGCAAAGATAATTTGGGTGTCTATCATTATAATAGCTAGAAAATATAAGAATCTATCTAAAATAAAAAAGTTGAAGGGAGTTGCGGAAATTTGAAACACCCTGTATATTTGTAAATAAAACTAGAAAATGCAAAGTAGCATACTACATACGTACGTAAAGTCTCATTGCTACAACGTTATTCGTTTTCGTGCTAAGCTCCGCCGACACACCCGGTATACATTAAAAATTGAAATATTTATACCCCAAATTATACATACATTACTAATGTTCTGTTAAGGACCACTTACTCGAATACAAGTTTGACCATCAATTTATAATTAAATCATATCGACAGCTTGTTATACTAGTCAGAGGTTTATATAGGAAATCTTTTTAATCGGCAGGGACCATACATAAATTTCCGAGGGTCAAGTTAATTTAACCGAAAGGGCTAATCTACTGTTTCAACAGTTCAATATTTACATGACGAATTAATTCCATAATTGATTTAGCCCTTCTAGAATAACTTTTCGAGAAAATTTTCGGATACAATATTATCTCTGCGCGATCTTCGTCGATTTGAAAGATGCAGTTATTCAGTGGTAATGTTAAAGGCGTATTGTAGATATTGTTCTCGAACATCTTGTATTATATAGAATCCAAATAGAGAATAATATCGAAAGGACAAGTTTTATAGTCATAATTTTTGCGCACAAGATTAAACTAATGTTTTCTAAAAAAAAAAAGAAGTACAACATATTTTATTAAACGGATACCTACTCTATATTATTCTCTCCATTTCGATTTTTAAATGTTCATAGAGATTTAAAATAAGTGATATGTTTATAGTTCTAGTATTTTTTACATTTATTACACTAAATTATTAATATAACAAAGTGGTTTTTATTAGTGTTGGCAGTACATATTTCTTTTTTGAAATTTTCTTTCTCGATTTGTGTAAATATATTCCGGATATGTATTATTTATTATACGCCAGGGTTCAATATACACGGTGGCCAGAAAAATGCGGACAAACGCCAGGTAGAACGATTCTTTGTTCAATTCTGAGGCGATAATCTTAATCCAAAAAAGTAGTACAGTGCTTTCTTAAGTCACACGAGCAGCTTAAAAGAATTGTAAATTTGGCAACACCTAATCAGACAAGTACTGTGGCAGTAATCATTTTATTATTTACTATAAATCAGGTAAATACGCAAATTAGCAAGAATTTTATGTTAACATGGATAATAATTTTATTCAAATTTAAAGATAATATGAAAAAATTATAACAACTGTACAAATTGGTACCCATCAGTTTCCAGACATAATTCAAATCTTCGAGGAAGCGAATTCAAAACGCGCTGCAACATATCCGGGGTGATTAATCGAACTGCCGCCGTAATTTTATTAATTACATCCTCTTCGTTAGCTGGAGGCGTTGCATAGACCTTTTCCTTTAAAAACCCCCAAACGAAAAAGTCCAGAGGATTAAGATCGGGAGATCTTGCTGGCCATGCTATTGGACCGTTACGCCCTATCCACCGATTCGGAAAGTGTTCGTTTAACCAATCCCTGGAGATTCTGGCATTGTGAGCGGGTGCCCCGTCATGCATGTACAACATGTTGGGTCTCAAATTCAGTGGAATATTATCTAGTACTTCTTCTAAAACGTTAACGTACTCAATTCCATTTAGACGATTTGGAAGAAATATTGGTCCAACAACTCGGAGATTTAAAATCCCCAGCCAAACATTTACCGAAAATCTTCTCTGATGTCCAATTTCCCTTACTGCCTTGGGATTTTCGTCCGCCCAAAAATGAAAATTATGGCTATTAAAGACGCCATCTCTCGTAAACAAGCATTCGTCGCTCCAGAGAATATGCAATAAATAGTTCGGCTCTTCTTGAATCCTTTGTAAAACATTGTTACAAAACATTCTTCTGTGGACATTATCGTTCACATACAAGGCTGCACTTTCCTTGCATGAAACGGATACAAAAGATTTTGAGATAGTGCTGAGTGCACTGTTGTTTTGCTACGAATATTCAGTTCCCGAGCTATTTGTCTTGCGCTGGCCGTCGAATCTTCGTAAACAGCATCCAATATTTGCTCTTCTAATTGAACTGTTCGACGCTCTCTAGGTCTACCGCTGTTACGATAATTCGGTATAAAGGTGCCAGTTTCTCTAAGTCGCTGATCCAATCTACGGAACGTGTTGGTGGATGGATGTCGCCGTTGTGGATACCGTATTAGATATTCATCTTTTGCCAAGTTTGCATTTCCGTTGCAAAATCCGAATACCATATACATGTCGGCGTATTCTCCAAAGGTAAATAACATATTGTTCAGTATTAAAAACAGCACTAAATGTTTATCTTATTTCAACAGCCAAATGTCACATGAGAAACGTCAAAAATTGACAACTACTTATTACTTTTAAACAAGCAGCCTTACAGTCACGTTGCCATATGTACTTTATTTCAAAAAAGCCAATGAAGAAATGTTAAAAATGTAAACCATTGGTATTAATCGATTAGTTACATCAATGCATTTGAGATAATTCCATTTCTAAATTTCACCACAATGATTTTACATAGATAAATTTGACGAATTTTGCTAAATTTTAGCCGTACAACTTAATGTTTGATGGTCTCGTATGCCGTAGGGAAGGACCGTATAACTTTTTTGGATTAAGATTATCGCCTCAGAATTGAACAAAGAATCGTTCTACCTGGCGTTTGTCCGCATTTTTCTGGCCACCGTGTATAACACGTAATATTTAATGCTGGTCCAGATCAATTACTCTATTATTAAATTGTAGTACACTAAACGAATATTTCTTATATCGCTTCTGTTGTTAATGCTAGTTAGGTTTTGTTCTATTAGAATCATTTCTTTTATTTTCCTGTTTCGAATATTGTATTTAGTGCCAATTATTTTAGTATTCTCAAAATGAAACTGATGACCCTTTGCTAATTTATGGGTGACGAGGACGATTTGGTCGGTTCTAGAATATTTGTGTGCTTGCAGCCTTTTATACAGATATTCATATTGCTATATATTAAGTCATATACCGCGTGTTTGTTTAAGCTCGGTCACCGGCCATATCCCGGCAACCATTTATCGTACAACCTAGCGGAAAAAATCTTGATGGTAAAATGAACCACAACATTTTCAGACGTTTTTATACAATTTTTATTTGGAACTTTTTGATCTAAATCCCATACGAAGGGTATAGTGGGGGGGGGGGGTATGTCTGAGTACAAAAGTAGAGGTATAATTTCGGTTTGCCCCAATGTATTTTAATGTTTCTGGGCTCACTGTATAGAGATTTTTTTCAAAGAATTGAATGATATATAGTATGAAATTACTTGGTTGTCAAAAAAAAATAATAGGGCGCTTTTCTCAATTTGTGTATATTGCATGTTTTTAAATATAACGGTCCATTTAATAAAAGTAGAATTTTGGCCTTAATAAGTAATTAAAAACTGTGGGCAACATAACGTTTCGGAATATATGTCTTCCTTCATCAGACGTTAAGTAAACTATTAATTAACTTTACAATTGCCACACTAGGACATAAGATAAAATGTTATGGGATTGAACAATATTAAAAATATACAATTATATAACAGTGAATTAACAAAATGGCATATAAAATTGTAAAATATTCGTAAAATGCACATCAGGTTCCAAAACTCAAATATATTACACTGTTATTTATATGTCTGCCTTATTTAAAAAAAAATAATATTTAAAAAGTTAAAAGTGTTATCCATGTAGAAGAAAGTTTTTCAAAGAAACATGGCAATTACTGAATTTTAATTTTATTCAAAATTTTATTACTAAATTTTAGTAGACCTGAATAAATATTACTAAAATTTTGAGATTACTAAATCAGATTTTCCAAATTGTAGTAATAAAATGTATTTTTCGAATAGAGGTTTTTTGTATTTAAAGCGTAAATTGAAAATAAAACCTCTGTACAAAGACTAACATGAACTTTATACCAACTGACGAACCTAATTATTATAATTTATGACGGTCAGTTTCTATCAAATTAAAATAAATGTTACTTCATTGAGTGGTATCTGTTTTAAAGTAACACTGGTTTCTGTATTTTGTATTTGAAATATTTATAAAAAAAATAGTGGTAATGTGGTTGCTTTTGACGTCCAAAACCGTTACCTTTTGGGAAGAGAATACATGACTCTGACCTTGTAAAAGTGGCCAATCTAAAAAATGTTACTTTCTTGAAGTAATTACCACAAGATGTGCTAATGATTACAAAAGAATTGCACCTTTAACACTCGCATCATATAAAATACTATATTGGGCGTTCCTGAGTCATAAATGTTTTTTTAACACCGCAATTTTTCAACTCCAGGGTGCGAGTAATTGCTATGTACGTGTATAGGCACATATTTTATTTGTTAATCGCATTAAACGACCTGAAATTCAAAACCAATCCACCAAATAACTACCATTTTTTAAATTAATTTCTCGAACTATGAATTCCCAATGCATACAAAACATAACAGCAATTATAAATTTTCGGAAAATGAATATTAAATGGTGGGCTACACATATTGTTCAATAATTGTTTGTGAGTATTTGTTTCAGTTTTTTTTTTTTTTTTTTTGGTAGTATTTGCCCGTACTCTCTGTAAATAAAGGTATCCTCTTCGCATTCATTCCCCGACCTTTATGATAAAAGCCAAATATCGCATCACCACATATATGGTAAAAAGCATTTTTTTTCGTTCGATATTCAAACGTAGAAAAGCCAATATGAAAATAATTTTAATTATTATTGCAATATCACGTTGCCCACGATATTATTTTACGTACAGCTTTCAGAATTTAATTCAACTATTTCGTTCCAATAAATACTGATTATATTTGCGTTTAGCCTTTGTCCACAAGATTACTTTTATATCATTTTTCTATTTACATACTTGCCGAAGTTTCCATTTCACAAAAATGTGTTTCTTTATATTAAAGTTTATATTCTAAATCTCCTACCTGTCACGGTAGAATCGATGATTATAATTTTGAAATCGATATGATTATGAATTTTCGATTCTAAAATGTATGTTTCGAAGAGGCAGATACATAACACATTGGAATATAATTTTATTTGACTCCATAGTGTTACAATTCAAGTTGGGCGCCAAATTGTTACACTCCACGTTGGGCCCCAAATTGTTATACTTCACATTGGGTACCCAACTGTTACACTTATTAATTAGGTAATGTGGTCATAGTTATTCATCAAACGTCCAGGATACTATGCGATAAAAGAAAGAATTTAAAAAACAAAGAGAGTTGTCTTTAATCCATAGCAGAAGCAATGTGTTAGAAACCATGTCATCGGCATGTGAAGCCGTTCTATAAGAACAGTAGTACTTGTTGGCTACCTCTAAAGCATTTAATTTCAATTTTGGCAAAGTCTGGCCTATATCAACGATTTGATAAACAGGGGGATATCATAAATAAATCACCCTAGGAGAGAGAGAGAGAGGGGGGGCGCACCGAATGAATAACGCAGACGAGACCAATAAAATAAGTCATAACTGTAAAAAGGTACGGAGCTCCACGCACTGAGAAAGAACAGAAATAAATGGAAAAATTGAGAACAGGAACTTTGTGCGTAAAATTTATCACAAAAGACGTGAAATTTCCTTTTCTCCCGGCTAGCGGATGAATGGGGAACGAAAGACATTGTAAATTAGATATCTCATTAAAATTATAACGACTTTTTCAAGTAAGGTATATAATAAGATGGATCTTTTTATTGTCATCGTAATTCTCAGAGCCCTTTTTAAAGTTTAATATTTCATTTTTATTGGTGAAGAAGGTATGAAATTTCTCCTTATTTTCAAATCATAATCTCGTTTAAGATAATTACATTAAATTTTTATACACCGAAAACAAATTCCTGGATATTTACGTTGGACACTAGGTAAATATACAATAAATTCCTTCTTTGAAAAGTATCCCTTTAATATTTTTATATACCTACGTTATAATCACCATCCAGAATAAGAGATTCTTTTAGCTAATTTGCGAATAATATTGATGAAGCTTTTTCCACTGAATACACTTTCCATAGAATAATATTAATACGTATTTGTTAATAACTTCCATTTATTAATTCTATAATCATACCATTCAGACTTTTTTATGTATAAAATTTTCAATATCGTAATTCGGAAGACACTCAGTCCTGACTATTTCCAACTCCTATTTGCTTATTATAGCAGTTTCCTAAATCCAGAAAAGTATGGAACTGTTATGAAATTTATAGAATTTTCTAGTAGACTTATATAGAATACTATCGGACATTGTCGAAGTTTGGCGAAAGCTCTAAATAGGTGGGGCAGCTTTTATTAATACAGCATCACTTCAACGAACTAGTCAGTTTCTAAATAACAATAGAAGAGTAAATATCTGAGAAAAAAGTGACTTTAAGACATCCGCTGTGAGAAGAGCGTCCGCTCTCTTTCAGTGTGTTGCATTGTGTTTCGTAAAATCGTAGGAAAAAATATTTTTATTAAGTAAGCAAGTCGGCAGTTCAAGTGAAGAAGCATCGACAAGTGGTGGGGAAGCAAATATCGTAAATACGATGATAACAATTTGAATTTTGGCTTTACTTGCCCAAAATCGCAACAACACCAAAACTACACGCCTTCCGAGATTACTCGAACTTTTTTCTACGACTTCTTTATAAAAGATGCAACAGTTATTTCATTTAATCAGATGTTTTTTATGACATTAAACGCGAAGTTGGCATGTTTCAATTGTGTGATTCTGAATTTATTCAACGTTCATGCTCCTCTAAAAACTGTCAAAATTAGTAAACCCCGTAAACCTTGGATAACTGAAAATGTAAAACAGCAGATTTCGCGGGGTGTATTCGCAACTATATGGAAAATACCCGAGAGGATCTAACGATAATTTTTGCATTTCGTACTGTTGATGAGGATGTCGTATTTCGCTTTATCCTAAGCATTGGGAGTGCTGGTATTGGCATTGATGCTTTGGTATTGGCATTCATATAATTAGACTGCTTTTACCATATGTTCTTCCATACCTGGTGAACTGTTTTGCATAGCAGAGAGCACTTTTCCTGCTTCTTGGAAAACATCACATGTAATGCTTATACATAAAAAGCAAATTCTGCATTATCGGTGATCTTCGGCCTATTAGTTTGTTGTCTGTTCTGAGCAAAGTTCTGGAAAAAATTTTAAGTATTCAAATTCGTGGACATTTGCAAGCATTTGATTTACTCCCTCAATGTCAGTCGGGTTTTTGACGTAAGCGCAGTTGTACTACGACACTGCTAAATGTTGCGGATGATATCTTAGATCTAGAGATAATAATTCCATGTCTCTATTGGTTTTGCTGGATTACAGTGAGGCATTTGACACTGTTAACTATAATATCCTGTTGGCTATCTTATACCTTCTGGTTTACAGTGGCTGCGTTGTGGGTCTAGTGCATTCGTATTTTACCGATAGGCACCAGTGCGTTAAGCTGCACGGTGATGTCTCATCTGCATTTTCCTTGACTAGTGGTGTTCCCCAGGGATCTATTCTAGGCCCTCTGTTTTTCTCCCTTTACACTGGTCATTTACACAAACATCTACAACACTGTCAGTTGCAGATGTATGCCGATGATACACAGCTTTACGTGAATTTCTCAAAACACGATGTGCAGATGGCTGTGGATATTATTAATCAAGACTTGCAGCGCATGCGGTTGTTTTTGCAAAATTTCTTGTCAGTCAACTGCTGGAAAAGTCAGACACAGTTTTTTGCGATTTAGAGGAGGTTAATTTTCTCAATTTTTTAGCACGTGGGCACTATAACAGTTGAATATTACAGTTCAAGAGACCATCAAAGAGAAACGACGAAGAAAATTGAGAAGAGGGGTGCTGTTTGACCAAGACAATGCTTCAGCCACAAAAACTGTGTTTCAATGACTGCTATTCGCAATCCTGACTTTAAAATTTTTCAACAACCATCCTATCCCCGATCTGAGTGAGTATCATACACACATACAAACAAAACTAAAATATTCGTGAAAACTATTTTTTAGACGATAAAGAAGTGATGACGGCGGTAAATGATTTTTTTCTATCGGAATCTTGCCACTTAAAGGTCGATACACAAGATGTATTAGTCTTTCTGAGGATTATGTTAAAAAATATAATTGTTTCGTTCTTCTTAGTTGTTTGCTTCTATGTTACGAACAATAATTGGTGAGCTCACCTCGTATATATAAGAAATTCTAACTTGTCCTCGTGTTTGTGTTGCCTCTAGAGTTTTATATGTTGCAATCATATTCGTACCCCCTACATTTTATGTGTTGTTTGAATTAATTATTTGATGAACTAGTACTTTTCTTGTGTGACTTCAATCTTCCAGTGCTTTCATACAATTCTGCTTCGTGTTCTCAATATTCTTATTAATTAAGTTGGGTTGACAACAATATATTCATGATTTCTTTTTCTTCAAAATGCTCCATATTTTCGCATATAATAAAAACATGATTTATCAAAGATATAAAGTACCAAATATATGTATATAAATTTGATAAATTGTTCAAGCTATTTCAGAGAACATTTATATGAGCAAAATTTCATAGAAGTATTTTCATATTTTCATCAGTTTATAATATTAGAAAATCAGTTTTCATTAAAGAAAATAATCGACTTTTGTTCTCATTTCAATTATTTCTTTGATATCATTTATAATTAAATATTAACTATCCTTCTAACTGTTAAGGATACTTCCTCTTTTGAAAGCACTGTGAAATAAACACAAATTGCGTTCAAATAAACATTTATTTAAGTTCGGTGTGCGCAGACATGTCGGTGGTCGCTCTGCATCAAACATACGATTACATATAGCTATATATACGAGGTAGGAGCCATAAATTCTCGGCTTGACAGACTTATACAGATTCAAACATGTTCAAACTCCGTTACGTCATACGCGAGGTGTATACTATGAATATGACGGTTCAAAGCCTAGTAGTCTGAAGTAACGAAAATTGAGTACCCCGCGGTCACTAAATTAAACCTTATCATATTAAACAACGTTTAGACGGCGTTGATGGTGATTCACCTCCTTCGTATTCAACTGTAAAAAAGTGGGCAAAATGTTTCCGTTTGAGACAAGAATCCCTGGAAGATGCTGATCGGTCGGGTGGACCAATTGAAGTGATAACGCATCAACAAATTTCAATTTTTAAACATATAGTGCTAGAAGATCGCTGTTTGAAAGTGAAGGAATTAGCAGTGACAACAAGCATTTCCGAAGAAAGTGTGCGCCGAATTCTCCATGACCATTTGGGTACGAATAAGATTAGTGCTAGATGGGTACCGCGACTTCTTTCTGCTCTCCAACGTGAACGTCGAGACGAATGTGCGCGGTCGTTTTTAAACATGTGTGGAGACGACCCAAAATTGATTTTGGAGTCCATTGTCACAGGACTCCAAACTTGATCACCTGATGAACCTCGTCCCAGAAAGGCAAAAGTTGTTCAATCAACAAAAATGGTGATGACCACAATATTCTGGGATTGTGAGGGCATTTTGCTAATTGACTTTAAAGAGCGCAATAAAAAGCGTGAAGGGCTCATATTATGCGTCTTTATTGCATAAATTAAGGGACAGCATTCGAGCAAAACGTCGTGGAAAATTGTCAAAAGGTGTGCGATTATTGCACTACAATGCTCCCGTCCATACTGCCCCCATTTCACAAGCTGCCATCCGCCAATGCGGCTTTCAGAAAGTGGAACATCCGCCGTATAGTCCGGATATGGCTCCTTGTGATTTTTTTTGTTTTCTAATTTAAAAAAAGACCTTAGGGGACTTAGTTTTAAGGACGACAGTGAGTTGCAAGCAGCTGTTATAGAACATTTTGACGGAAAAACTTCAGATTATTTTTACAAGAGAATCGAATTATTAATTAATCGTTGTAATAAATGTATAGAGGTTAGGGGAGATTACATTGAAAAATAAAAATTCTTATATTGTTCCAAGTTTCTTTTTTGTATATCAGGCCGAGAATTTATGGTGCCTACCTCGTACATTGAACATTGAGGAGCTATTGACCACCCCTATATATACGAAGGTACCCAACACTGCAGTCCGTACGCATACACAGGGGATGTCGGATCGTCTTCGATGCACAGTTCTATAGCAGGGCCAGCAAGTAATGAACTCGGCCGCTGAGACGGCATGTGCTTCGGACAGGCTCCGCATATGTATTCTCACATTCTTTAAATTCGCAAGTAAAAAATACATTAAATATGATGATATAATTAAAAGTGAAAATATAAAGCATACATTCCAAAAATATAACAATACATAAAAACAAACAAAAAAATCATATATAAAAAGTTCAAAAACTTACCGTTTTCTAAAGAAAATAATTCCACTAAACTTTTTTTCGAACCAAGAATTTACGACTTACACAAGCGTAAATGTTACACACTCAGGAATAAAATACCACCACCGAGCTAAATCACTGCACCAGTCAATTTCGTCGACTCTCTCACAACACATGTTACGTCCGCAGTTCGAAAATTTTAAATGTTCTTTTATGAGTTTCCCGATTGTGTTACGGCGGAACACCAGCCGACGACATATGAGAAACCCAACCCCCTTTCGCTATTTTATGGGTGGTCATTTATCGTGTTGCAAAATAAGCTTAGTTTCGCAAAAGAACGACTTGCATCTATGAACGTAAAAAAAGAAAGCGTGGAAATTTTTGCTAAATGAGCAGCTAAGAAAACGTTATTCATTTGTTCACATATGTAGTAGAATAGTAAGTTGCAGTTTATCTCAGCAACTAGTTCATAATAATGAGGTATTTATTCGTTTAATTATTTTATTGTTATTATAATCTTTTCTCTGTTCTTTGTATTGTTTTTATCAGGTTTTGCTTTTTGTTAAATTATATTTATATTATACATATACGAGGTAGGCGCCATAAACTCTCGGCCTGGTATACAAAAAAAAAAAAAACTTGGAACAATATAAGAATTTTTATTTTTCAATGTAATCTCCCCTAACGTCTATACATTTATTACAACGATTAATTAATAATTCGATACCCTTGTAAAAATATCTGAAGTTTTTCCGTCAAAATGTTCTATAACAGCTGCTTGCAACTCACTGTCGTCGTAAAACTACGTTCTATAAGGTCTCTTTTAAATTAGAAAACAAAACAAAAATCACAAGGAGCCATATCCGGACAATACGGTTAAAAGCCGCATTCGCGGATGGCAGCTGGTGAAATGGCGGCAGTATGGACGAGACCATTGTCGTGCAATAATCGCGTACCTTTTGTCAAATTTCCACGTCGTTTTGCATGTATACTGTGACTTCTTTTATGCAATAAAGACGCATAATATGTGCCGTTCACCGTTGTATTGCGGTCTTTAAAGTCAAATAGCAAAATGTCCTCACAATCCCAGAATATTGTGATCGTCATCTTTTCCGTTGATTGAACGAGTTTCGCCTTTCTGGGACGAGGTTCATCAGGTCGCTGCCATTCCATGGACTACCTTTTCGATAGAGGATTGTAAAACATAACTATTGTTTCATCCCATGTGCCAATGGACTCCAAAATCGGTTTTGAGTCGTCTCCACCCATGTTTAAAAACGACTGCGCACATTCATCTCGACGTTCACGTTGGAGAGCAGAAAGAAGTCGCGGTACCCATCTAGTACTAATTTTATTCATACCCAAATGGTCATGGAAAACTCGGCGAACACTTGTTTCGGAAATGTTTGTTATCAATGTTAATTCCTTCACTTTCAAACGGTGATCTTCTAGCATTAAATGTTCAATAATTGAAATTTGGTGAGGCGTTAAAACTTCAATTGGTCGACCCGACCGATCAGCATCTTCCGAGGATTCTCGTCCCAAACGGAAACATTTTGCCCACATTTTTACAATTGAATACGAAGGAGATGAATCATCGTAAACGCCGTCTATACGTTGTTTAATGTGATAAGGTGTATGCCCTTCTTTTGTTAAAAATTTAATGACCGCGCGGTAATTAATTTTCGTTACTTCAGACATTTTCGTGCGCTAGTCACGTTGGTTGGTTGGTTACTAAAGCTACTAGGCTTCCAACCTTCATATTTATAGTGTATACCTCGCGTATGTGCATGCATGACGTGACGGAGTTTGAACACGTTTGAACCTGTATAAGCCTGTCAGGCCGAGAATTTATGACGCCTACATCGAACATATCGGATAATAATTCAATTTCGAAGAAAGAGTTAGTCGACATGGTCTACATTGCAGAAAAATTTACGTATTTACCGAATGCGTTATCTGACTAAACATCACACAAAAGAACTTTTGAAACACTAAAACATAATTGCCATTTCAAAAAACGAATACAATAGTAAAGTAGAGGAGCTCCTGAATACTAATGCGTTCATAAAACTAAAATCTAACCCTACAGAACGGTTTCAAAAACAAATTAAAAGTGCAATAAATAATACCGAATGTTTATTCAATAATGCACAAAAGTTCCAACTACCGGTTATGAACCCACAACCTCCAAAATTATATGGTTTATTAAAATTACATAAAAAGAATATACCTATTCGTCCTGTCGTTTCGTATGTAAAAGCACCAGATGTGAATCTATGCAAACAACTTATAAAAATCATTTTAGAATACACTAAATTCAAACCTAAATTTTCGATAAAAAAAACTCTGGAGAATTAATAAATAAAATTAGTAAATTTAAATTACCAGATAATTCAAAACTCATTTCATTTGATGTTACTAATTTGTTTACGAGTATTCCCCCAAAAGAGGTGTTAAACTTAATAGAAACTAAATTAGAAAACAATAAAGTTAATCCTGTAATTAAATCTGAAATTTTACAACTTCTTAACATCTGCCTAGAACACAATTACTTTGTATTTAACGGGACCTACTATAAACAAACCGGAGGGTTAGCAATGGGAAACCCACTAAGTCCCTTATTATCCGAAATATTTATGGACAACCTTGAAGACATTATTAGTAAACATTCGTTATTTGAAAAACTTTTTAAAAATTGCATATACTGGGTGAGATATGTAGATGATATTTTGGTGTGTTTTAAAGGAACGGATAGACAATTAAATTCACTTCATAATCATATTAACACTTTGCATCCTAATATTAAATTCACCATAGAATTAGAAGAAAATAAAACCATTAATTTTCTAGACCTTCAAATATCACATATTACTGATACACACGAATTCGCTATTTACCATAAACCCACCCACACAGATATTACGATACATTCTAACTCTTTCCACCCGATTAGTCATAAACTTGCTGCTTTTCACTCAATGTTATATAAATTAATCCATGTTCCTATGAATAAGATTAATTTTGATAAAGAATTAGATAGAATTTACACCATAGCTCAGAATAATGGTTATTCAAAAGAATTAATAAATCATCTCCTTCATAAAAAACAAAAAACAAAACTCATATCCAAAATTTATCTTATAGTTCCCCAAACTTACTTATCAAAATTTGCCTCTATGACTTATATAGGTACACCTTCCATAAAAATAAAAACATATTTACAAAAAACAACAAACACATTAATTTCATTTCGTTCAAACAACAATCTACAGAATCACATTAATAATAATAAAGATAAAACTGACAAAAATTTAAAATCTGGGGTCTATAAGCTAAATTGCGAGTGTGGAAAAGCTTATATCGGACAAACTGGTAGATCCTTTTCCACACGCATAAAAGAACATGAAAGAAGTTATAAATTACAAAAAACAGATTCTACATATGCCAACCACTGTATTGAACAAAAACATAAATTCAATAATAAGTTTGACATACTACATATACAAGACAAGAGTAAAAAATTAAATTTATTAGAAAACCTAGAAATAAATAAATTAAACAAATTAAACCTTATTTTAAATGACCAACTAGAAGTGAATAATTCATGGTTGTTAAATTTAAATATTTAATTTCAACTTAATAATTCTTATGTTATATATATATTTATAAATTGTTTAATTTTATAATAACAGTAAACAATCAGTTTTCAAAAAAAATTTTAATATTCTTAATCATATTGTTATGTATATAAAATAAATATTACATTAAATATATAAGGTACTCCCGCTCTTAATGTAATGTCACAAACTCCCCCCTCTTCATTTAGGAAAAGACATAAATATGAACGTTTAGAAATATTTTGTATTATAATATTCATCACCTGATGAAGCCCTAGTAGGGTGAAACAATTGTAGTGAATTGAATAAAACTGTTTTGAACTCAATTTGAATTTATTTCAATTTTTACTTGTACTAAAACATAAATTTGATGCTAAAGGAAAAGATCAGTATGTTAAAAAGAATAAATAAACACAGTACTACAGAGGAAAGAGAGTTAAAGATTATTCTTTATGTCATAGAAAATCCGCATGTTAGGTAGTAGACAACTAAGTGTCAGAAACGTCTCAGTCCACAATAAGTCGCACAGTATAAAAGTATAAACTTCATCCAGATCGTATAGAGTTGCAACTGGAATTAAAACCTCGAGATTTTGAAAACTGAATTCGTTTCTGCAATACGATTATTAGACAAATCAATGGTAATTGTATTCTTGCTACTTTTTTCGAATGCAGCAAGTTTCAAAAGTAATGGTCTAATTAATCGTCATGAAATAACATACATCACTATTCCTTTTTGTGTTGGCTCTCGGCTTTCGTTACTTATAGAAACAGTAACAGATAGATTATATAATTTCTGATTTCCTTTCTTTCTTTCTAGACAGGAAAGCAGGTGTGCTTAAAAATATTTTCTTATTTTGATATATATTTCTTTTTATGTATGTTACTATATACTTGATTTACTAGATTTTGCTTGTATAATATTGATTGCAATTAATTGATTATTAAATATTAGTAATATATTGCAGCTTTCTTGATTAAAGACTACAGGTTTATCTTCCTGAAGCTGCAACTGAGAATATTTCAACTTCCTTTAAGTTACTCTACTTTTCCTGATGCCTGGAAAATTGCCCATTTTAAGACTACTGTATTCACTCTGGTCTTTATCTATTAGTTTGGCGGATTTTGTCGCCGTATCCGCATGGTTTTCTGGATGCGAGATCCAACTTTACTAATATCTGCTACAAGGATAAGGTGAAAAATTCTCGGCCTGACCAGAGATGGCGTTCCAATCAGCGAACATTTATGATTCCTATCTGCATGCACCTGTCATTAGTTCGTATGACAAGCATAGATAAAAGAGTGGTAGTATAGATGGCTTACTCACTGACTAAAAAGTGAACCAAATTTCAGCACCATCTATAATTCCCTCACCTGTACTTGGTAGAATTCATCGTAGGGATCTGTAGAGAATGATAACTCTGTAACGAGCGGAAACTTTCTTGATTTGCAAATTATTAGAGTATGAATTCATGTCAAAATTAGAATCAATATTTTTTGACGTTATATTGGCTGGAACGTTAACATGTGTCTGCAACATTAAACGTCAAAATATTTGATTCTAATTTTACATGAAAAACAAATTAGTATACGTAGTGATAGTGAAGTATCGTAAAATCTTTTCTGTATCTAAGTGCTACTGATGAAACAGATTTAAACAAATGTATTTTTATCTATAAGTATTATATACACATACTGAATTTCTGGTCTTTCACTGGGACTTGCTTGTGAGGTGGACGGTAATACCTGTACATCCATATTTTCTAAAGTAGTATCATCAGTTTGATGTTTCGAAAAGCCTATGACAAGAAATAAGCTATTGTAAAAAAAAAATAATAATAGTTAAATAATTATACTTTCATGAGATATCACTAGAGACTGGAAAATATGCACTAAAAAGTTTGCCAAATATGCATGCAATATGCACTTAAATAATCCCTAAATATGCACTTACAATATGCAATATGCACTTATGATGTGCATTTATTTATTATGTTTTAGGAAATTAAAATTAATTTGTCGTATTTACAATTTGTATATTTATTTATTATAATAAATTGTCGTATTTACAAATTATATATTTATTTATTACAATAAATAACCATATATTTCTTTAAATTTTCCATAGTTAAATTATGTCTACAATCTGTAAGTATATGTTTATATTGGGAAAATGTTCTTTCAACATCGCAAGATGTGATCGGTGCATTCTTAAAACTAGGTATTAATGAGGGGCTTATATTAATGTCTTCATTAAAATTGCCATTAAGTACATTATTTATAGATTTTAATGTAACAAAACCTCCATTTTTGCTTAGAATTGCGGCTTATTTTTCTTTATTTCTTTTTCCAGTCAATCCGTTGACATTTCCAATTTTCGCTTCAATATCATTTACAATGCCAACACCATCATTTAAAGATAAATTTCTATCTTCTAATCTAGTAATTGCCTGCTCAATTATCGCAAAATTAGATTTAATATATGATAGCTGATTTTGTATTGTCGAATTATTGAAAATTACGTTTCACTTTTCTATGGCAAGACTGGTTGCTGAATCAAATTGAGTTACAACATTTTTGATGCCTTCGTAATTGTAGGCAAGAAACACAGCACATTTAAGCCATGTTCCCCATCTTGTTAACATAGGCTCCGGTGGCAATGGAATGCCAGGAAGCATTTCGTTATATAATTGCACTCGTAAGGGCGCTTTTAAAAATACTTTTTTGATATTACTAATTAAATTATTTACATCTGGAAACTCTAATCTAACTTTTTCAGCAACCCTATTTAAACCATGAGCCAAACAAGTACAATGGATTAAATTGGGGGAAAAAAAATTCAGACTTTGAGCTGATTTCAACATATACGAAGCGGCGTCAGTTACCATTAACAGAAATTTTTCAAAAGGTACTTTGTCGGGTAAAAAGGAATTCGCTAAGGACTCATTAATAAACCTGGCTATGGTGACATGATTTGTTTTGTCTAAATTACCTACATTAATTAAATTTCTTTTAGATTGAGTTGAACCATTTAAGGTACCAATAATCAAATTAGCAAGCAACCTGACGACCCTTCGTGTCGGTAGTTTCATCAACAGAGAGCCAAAGATTTTGGTTTTTCAATTCCTTTCTAATACCATCGGTAACATCTTCATAAATTTCGTTGATGTATTTCTTGCGTAGAGCTGAGGAACTGGGTACATAAATGGGTTTATCATCGACTTTGCAATAAGTTTTCAGGAATTATTGAAATATCGGATTGTCCAATTTATGTAAAGGAATATTACAACCCAGAAAAAGATTACACAAATCTTTGGAAAATGCTTCTTGTGGATTCTTCGAATTATTGAGAAAACTTTCCTCCAAAAGTTGCTGCCGCGGTTTATTCAAATTTTCAGAAACCCTGTTCTGATGAAATGTTGTGTTCAAATGTTGCACTACTTGAAATTTCTTCTGGCAGGTAATCTGTGTAACAAATATATATTTTTAACATTCAGTTATAATAATTATTATTAATTACTACATTACTAAAAAAACTAGAAAAATAAATTGTCTGGTTTTGTAAAGTTCTCCAATTGTTTAAATTTCATTGATTTTGGTTATTTTGGTGTTTATGACAAAGAAATATTACAAAGATATATTAGCTTGAAAGAACATAAAATTAAACATATCTAATAATAATTTATTATGAAATTATTTCATTATATTTATTAGCACAAAAAAAAAATTCTCATAATTGTAGAACTTGTTATTGACAAAATATTTAAAAATTCAACTTACCCTTTTGTCGCAGAGTGTGCACAAAACACTTTCTACGTCAATAATTTTTAGTGCAGTGCAATCACTTATCCAATTTTTTTATTAAAGATGACTTCGCTTTAGCTATCTTCGGCATTTTCAAAATTTTTAATTCACTTTTGTTTCACCAAATAGCACAGACCTTAACACGTTTACGAATGAACAAACTATGAAGGAAATTATTTCTTTTTCTTATATTGATATTAGTCTCCGGTATAATATACCTGCATTAATACCTACATTTCTGAAAAGGATTTCTTACGTAAGTTCTAATTTCCCTGTAAACCGATTATCAGTACAGTTAAATCCTATTTTTGGGAAAGTCCATCTCATTATTAATGAGATGGACTTTTAATTAGTCATTAATGCAAAGTTGAAGGAATGCAATCCCTTCACGTTTACACAAACACATTAAATATCTTTAAATATCAGATTTTATTATGGTTCTTATGAAAATTGCGAATATATGCATAAATATGCAAAATAATTATGAAATATGTACGTGCATATGCAGTTATGGTCAAATGTCCAAATATGCATTATATGCACTAAAAAATGGTAAAAAACGTATTCTGAGGGTGGAAATGGGTAAGTACACAGTATAGAAGGGATATACCGAAAAACAACAAATATGCATTTTGCATAAAATCCAGTCTCTAGATATCACCACCAAATGACAGGCCTCTTCTTCTCTTAGTATTTGGGGTATAAACTTTCTCAGAAATTTTACTGCCCAAGTCTCCGGAGAAGAACTAACGTATTTAGCAATGACAGTTATTCGCAATACTTGCAACAACTCTAACAAAATTCACCAGCGCAGCCAACTATATTGAGAGTTAAGTTTTCGATCCTATCTAAGGTGCTGCCCCTTGAGATTTTCTCATTTAACCAAAACACTGATAAGGTGTAGTAAATGAAGTGTACTACCCCTGATGACAATTTTCAAATTGTTCTGTTAAGTAGTTTGTTTACACGAATTTTCGCAGTAGACGTCTTTCCTGTTTCTAAAATGGATAAACTTGAATATAGTGCGGTCATTAAATTCTTCGTTTTGGATGGAGGAACCCGTAAGGAAATTCCTCTGAAGTTGACAAAAGTTTACGAGGACTCTGCTCCTTCAATGTCAACCGTTAAAAAGTGGACAACTAGTTTTAAACGTGGTTGCACGTCCCTCGAAGATGACCCATGTGAAGGCCAACCAAAAGCCACATCCACACCGGAAAATATCGAAGAGGTGCACGATATCCTGTTGGACGATAGGCGTATGATGGTGAGTGTTTTTTTACCTTCCTTATTTTGTCAAAGCCTTCAATCCATAAAACTAAGAGTCTTTGGCCTCTGTGTTGCACTTGTTAGGCATCCACTATCCTATTCAAATAATCGATCTCAGTACATTTTGTACCATGGAACCCCTCTCCTTTTACATACACCGCTAAGTCTGGGATCCCGCAAGGCTCCAATCTAGGTCCCCTCATTGGGTGTGTTACATGAATAATCAGATCGTGCGGTCTTTTAATATTTGATGTGTTATTATTAACTGGCGAATAATTAAACCTTACTGTTTTGAAGAGCATTTAACTGGAGGTATCTATTTACCGTTCGTGAGTGAACAACCATCTTTTCTGGTAAAAGAAATTGATCCTCTTACTAGAAACGTAATGTGGTTCGGTATGATGGATCACCAGCATATTACCCTAACAATGTCGGTCAGTTTTTAAATATTGCTCTCCCTGAGAGATGACTCGGCCTAGGTGGCTTCATAGAATGGTCTTCGAGATCAGTGATTCTTACACCGTTGCATTTCTTTTCATCGCTTTATATTATTGACACACTTTATGAAGAATAACTAACAACAAGGAGGAATATTAAAACAGGAATATGAAATATTGACAGAGAAACATCTGCTAAAATTCTTCAACAAATTAAACAAGAGCTATAGAGTGCTACACAAGCGCACTCTATAGCTCTTGTTTAATTTGTTGAAGAATTTTAGCAGATATTTGTCTGTCAATATTTCATATTCCTGTTTTAATATTCCTCCTTGTTGTTAGTTATTCTTCATAAAGTGTGTGTATGCAAGTGGGAGTCCATATCTATGAACATGTATTTGAGATTGTTAAATTTAGTAATTTATTATTAATACTAATTTTAGGAAACTGTATTTTAGAAATGTATTTAGGTTGGTAGTAGAGTCGAGAGTACAGAGAGTATTGAGAAGTAACGTAGAGTGTGTTGTGAGCAATCATTTTTATTATTATTATATCATTAAATTTAACGTGTGTGTTTCATTTCTGGGAAAGAGAAGGAGTTAACACTAATAGCTATTAAATATATCATTTTCACATAATTCTTATAGGGATGTACAACTTCTTAATTACTTTGAATGTAATTTTAAAAGGTTACTTACTGAATATTTTCACAGAGAAGTGTAAATTATAACCAACAGAGCATAAACTAGCTTCAGCTGTAGTATTATGCATAAAAAAATATATAATCTTTTGGTTAAAATAAACATTTTTTTCAGAATAACACTGAACGTAGGAGCAACCACAGCGACAGTAGTAATAGATAATATTAACAAAAGTTCAATTTCAATATGTTTTTCGTCACTACGACGATTCTTACAGCCTCGAATGTGATTATATAAAATATGGAAGACCAGGTATAGGGTACGCTTAAGACTTAAGTTGAGGTTTTACTTGAGAAAAATTATCAAACGTCGTATGCCGGGTTGCCTGAAATATATTGAATATATTTGACGAGTTAGAAATGCATTAATAATAAAGAGGATTTACACGGTGCACGTACTAAGACCAGCGATATGAAGCTATGACTGGTTAACTGGACCGTGTAGTCCCAATACAGGCCGTCCCATTACGGGCCGCGTTTGAAAACTACCTGAAACAGTGCCAATACAGGCCGCATCCCTTTTTGACCAAAAACCGAGTCTCATTACAGGCCGCCGCGATGATTCATTAATTCCCATAGATTTAACAATATGCGGAATAGGAAAAACCCTAGATAATCAAGTTACTTTCACATTCAACAATATTTTAATGTGCGTAACATCCAGAAACTCTTAATAACCTATTATCCTATAATCCTAATCCTAATGCCTTATCCATTTGTGTGTATTGATGTATTTGCGATTACAAAATGCAAAATAGGTCATTAGTCATATCTATTACCTGTACTTAATAATTACAAAATGACGACATTCCGACCAATAGGTGTATTTTCTAAGTTGTCATGGTTAAGTAGTTATTAGTATAATTATTAGTACGTAGTGAACTTCAATACGGTTAACACAGTGTGAAAATTAAAGTTGCAATGGATTGTGTTGAAATTATTGAGAGTGCAAGGGGAAATCCGCAAGTTCTCTATCAAGGATTTAAATATTGTTTGAAGAGGACTAACAAAAATTTTACCAAAAACTGGAGATGTGTAAATAGCAATTCAAAGTTAGAATGCAGCGGCAGAATTACAACTAACAATGAAAATAAGGTTATCCGCACCAGTCCACACAATTGTTTAGTAATACCTAACGTTGCATATACCGATGTTGAGAAGTGCAAATCAATTTGTAGAAAACGTGCCAGACAGGAAATGACATGCATACCAAAAGTGTATGAAGAAGAATTTCATCAAATTAAAGATAGTGGATTGGAATTTGTTACAAAAATGCCAGCATATGAGTCTATAAAATCATCCTTGTACCGACACAGAAATAAAGCTCTAGGGGTACCTGCGTTACCAAAAACTAGAGCAGAATTTATAGTTCCCGAACGACGAATGTATGCGAATCTTGGCATAGTCGTCTAAACAGCCATATTGGGAAGTCGAAGCCAAATCTAATGGAATTAATTATATCTTTAAAAAACGATTCAAGGCACTACGACATTATTCAACAAAGGATTGACCACAATATATCCCCAAAAAAGCGTGCTGCAAAATATATTCAAATGGATAGGAGGATAAATGGAATAGTGTCGCAAATACAAGAAAGTCAAGATGTAGAGCAAGCACTTCCCAAATTAGCAAGTTTAATTAATTTTTAATATTTGCATTTTTGCTATATTTAGCAAACGTAATTAGTTTAATTAACTAATCAAAATTGTAAAATGTTGTATATGTTGTAAATATAAATAATTATGTATGTATGTTATGATAAACTTTATAATAAATAATTAATCATAATTGATAGTTTTTATTGCCAATTTCTCGTCGTATTTAGCAAACGTAATTAGTTTAATTAACTAATCAAAATTGTAAAATGTTGTATATGTTGTAAATATAAATAATTATGTATGTATGTTATAATAAACTTTATAATAAATAATTAATCATAATTGATAGTTTTTATTGCCAATTTCTCGTCGCGGCCTGTAATGGCACCGTTCAATCCTACATTTACGGCATAACAATTTCGCGGCCTGTAATGCTACTCCATTGCTCCGCGGCCTGTAATGGGATGGCCTGTAATGGGACTAAGTCAACTCGACAGCAAATAAATTTCGGATATTTACCTCCTGCATTTAAATTTATTACATGAACATAATCATACATCTACTTTATTGAAAAAAATTTTGGCCTTTCTCAATATTCCTCTAGCTTGTATTATTTAGTTTTATTAGGACTCCCGTTTTATGTAATTCGTAATTATTTTAATGATATTTGCCGGAATTAATTAGATATCTATTAAGTTTTATTCTGCACTAAATATATAGCTTTATTAGTATTATGATTATTATATTACCATGCTATAAATCATAAATAAGTGGCAAATTTAAAATATATTTGCCTGAATGTTTCTTTAGTAAACCAGTTTAATATATTCTCTTACACTAATGCAATAAATTGAATACAATCCCTGTTTAGTTGGTGTCCAGCTACACACAGAGAAATGTTGTGGTATAGACAACAAAATAGTTGTAGTAAATGTACTGTGGTAATAACTCTTACAATTATAGTATATGGTGCAAGCGCGAGTATTAAATTTTACTAGTGTAAGTGTCAGGAAAAACTACAAACAACAAAAATACTACAATAATATTGGATTTTATACTACATCTCGATAGTTGTCACTATAGTAACTATCGTTTGTAGTAAAATTAACAAGACATTTTTCTGTGTGTAATTACAGTTGACCAGGTATACCTTCAATATCGCTGGTCTTAGACATTACAAAACTATGAATAGATATTTGAATTATGTGTTGCCTATCTGCCATGTATCAGTACGCAATTTGTGATCAATCTCATATATTTTTTTGTAGAATATGGTTACTTTGAAAGTAAAAGTACAGTATTTTAACTATTTTTTAATATAATTGGAAATTTTAATGGAGTGTTAAAGAACAAATATTGATTATTTAGTTCATGTAGTGGCACTTTCTTCAAGTGCATTCATTTTTGCGATTTTTTGCGTGGAAATTTACCATTTTGTAGCATACACCGATCAGGTAACCCCTCCCCTCCCCCTTTATTCTCTTCAAAGTAGAAAAACACCGTTCACTTTCAGCTGTTGTCATCGGTATGGTGCAAATTATTTTCAATAGTTTCACAGATTTGGCAAATGTAGTTGTTAAATTATTTTTCATAGAAACATTACAGTAATGTTAGAGCAGATGAAGCTGTTCCAAAATCTGGTCTATTATACAAAATTACTAATTCGTATCCAACTATAAAAGCTAACTGGGAAAATGTATCCGAATCTGTCGTCTCGTCTGCTTGTATAGCGATATAATGGGCTTTGTTAATTTCGTCTAGAATCAAAGTGCGAGAAACTTCGTAGATACTGTCCAGCAATTCATTTTGACTCTCTTATTAGACTTGTGGGTGCTGTCAATTCTTACCAATAAATTAACCCATCCACGAAAAATTCCCGGATTCGCACTGTGCTTCGTCATGGCCCATTAAAGCGATTTCAAACATGACACAAAAGTTAATGCAGTCTATTAATTTTCCAAGAGTTTGTCTGTTTTTACTGACGTTTTCATTGTGCTGAATTATATTTAATCTATATGCAGTGTTCAGCTGGCACATTATAGGTATTTACCTTTCCCAAAACTGAATATTCTATCATGTTACTAAGATGTTTTTCACTTACTTTATGTCTTTTTACTTTCTCACCAAAGTGTTTTAAATCCCTACTACCATTTGAATTCCAAACAGGGTTGCTTTGTGGAGAATTCCTAATTAAGCACACATAAAAAAAAATAGTATATATAACTACAAGTTTCACAACACACGATTTTTGCGCACGCGTTTAAGTTAAGAACAAGAACAAGTGTGCAAAATGTGTTATGAAACGTGTATTTTATACTATTTTGGTTATTCAAAGTTCAAAAAAGCTTAAAATGAGAGACATGTTTCATTCGAACATTTTAAATATTTGAATATAGGCGGTGTTATATGTAATTATGGTTAGAACGTTTATGGAAACTGTAACTTCGTACGAGTGATGTCTTCGGAATGTCAGTGGTGGCCTTGCTTTGACTTCAGCCAACTTCGTATGGGTTCGGACGTCTTCGGAATGTCGGTGTAGCCATTGCCTTGGCTTCGGCAAACTTCGTTTGTGTTCGGACGTCTTCGGAATATCGGTGAAGGCCTTGCCTCGTCTTCGGCCAACTTCGTGAACATTTTAAATATTTGAATATTGGCAGTGTTATATGTAATTATGATTAAAATTCGGACTGATTTATGCAATAAATTATTTCAAATTATCAACAAAAAGGACGAAATAAATAATTGCACGCCCCTAGAAATTCGCAAAATAGCAGAACACAATTTACAAAATCTTTCGCCAATATAGTCTCGACATATTATCAAAAACAAACTTTTATAAGAGTTGTACTATTCAACATTGGAAGTAAATTTCAATAGTAGCATCAGAAAACTCTGCTTAACAATTTATATTGTTACTTAGCAAATAAAATGTTAGGCTGTGTGCTTTTTATTCTTTGTACAACTTCTATTGCACATGTTTGTTACATTAAAGGCTTACATTTTGACATTTAAATATAATTTGGTTCCATTTTTTTTTTTTCGTTACCAACGTCAAAACAACAAAATTCGCGTGCGATAAAGAATACTTTTGCAACCATAACGGGTGTCGTAAAGTGAACTTTATAGCACCGAAATAGCAAAAAGCATTTTGCACATTACACCCACTGATAAACTGTAAGAGCTTCTGTTGAATTTTCTCGTCACGGTTTTATTAGTTTCCTATCTTAATGTCATAGCTCAGTGTGTTATTTTCTATCATTTCAATTATGTTACTAACGCAATTCATAGATGCATTTGCATCGATAGAAATTACAACGTACACTCACCGCTATATATTACATACTGGTCAGCCACGCGGCATCATAGAGGAGAGCCCCACCGCTGACGTATATCTGCGCGCTACCCGCGCCAGTTTCATCGCTCGATTTCCAATACAGACGGGGCCTCATTCAGCCTCACGGGGCAGTCGCGCGAGCGTAACGTAAGTAACTTGGAAATTAATCGTTAAAGCTAATTAGCTATTATTTACTTATAATAAAAAACATTCTTACTTTGCAACTCGTATCAACTACACGAATTTAACGTATTCTGCATTAAATAGTAAGTTTACTTTGCAAATCGATCAATCATTCTGTTCTCTGATGTAAGTAAATAAAAGCATGAAAATAGTTAATTGATGAGGCTGATACATGTTGAAACTCCATATTTAACTGATTAAATAAAATACGTAAACTTAGTTTCAAAAATTATTTAATAATATCACTACAATATCGTTTCGCCAAGCTTTGGCTTCATCAGGTGATGTGTAACTGAATATACAAAATTATTACAACATAATAATGTTAATAATAATAAGTATGGGATATGAGTGGGGTTATTTTATAAACTATAGCATTGTAACAACGGGGAATAATTGAACTAAGTCTGATCGTTTAAAGCACGACCTGATTTACTATATCTATTAATTTCTAAGGTTTATAATAAATTAAGTTTCTGTCCTTTGTCTTGTATATGTAAAACTTTGAAATCTCTATTGAATTCGTGTTCTTCATCTATACAATGCGTTGTGAAAGTAGAGTCCGTTTTTTTACCCATATAACTTTTTTCATGTTCCCCGGTCCTTTGTTCAAAAGTACGCCTGTCTGACCAACATACGTATACCTTATCACACTCACAAGTCAACATATAGACCCCCGATTTCAACCTTTTATCCGTTTTATCTTTATCATTTCTAATATATTTTTGAACTGAATTATTAGTTTTAAATGCTATTGACTCATTTTTAACGTTTTTAATTAGTTTACCTATTTTTATTGATGTATGTCCTATATAGGTGAAAGCATTATATTTGTTATCTGACTTTTCTTGTATTTTTGGATAAATTAACGATAAAGCCTGCTTTTTTCGTTTTCGAGCAAGAATATTAACAGTAAATTTGTTTCGTTTGACCCACATATACCTTATCACACTCACAAGTCAACATATAGACCCCCGATTTCAACCTTTTATCCGTTTTATCTTTATCATTTCTAATATATTTTTGAACTGAATTATTAGTTTTAAATGCTATTGACTCATTTTTAACGTTTTTAATTAGTTTACCTATTTTTATTGATGTATGTCCTGTATATGTGAAAGCATTATATTTGTTATCTGACTTTTCTTGTATTTTTGGATAAATTAACGATAAAGCCTGCTTTTTTCGTTTTCGTGCAAGAATATTGTCTACTAAATTTACTGTATAGCCGTTATTGTTAGCTATCGTGTAGATTCTATTTAGTTCTAATTCAAAATTAGTTTTATTCATCGGTACATTATTTAATCTATGTATCATTGACTCATACGCTGATAACTTCTGTGACCAGGGGTGAAAAGAACTTTTATGTATAGTAGTATCTGTGTGCGTAGGTTTGTGAAAAATTGGAAATTCATGCCTGCCTTTATTATTCGAAATCGTTAAATCTAAAAAATTAATGGATTTAACCTTTTCTATTTCTGTTGTAAATTTTATATTAGGGTGTATGGTGTTAATGTGGTCTTGAAACGATTTTAATTGCCTAACTGTACCTTTAAAGCAGACTAGTATGTCATCAACATAACGGTACCAATAAACACAATTGTTAAATAAGGGGTGCTTACTTATTTGTGTTTCGATGTAGTTCATAAATATTTCTGCCATTAGCGGACTTAAGGGATTTCCCATTGCTAAACCTGTCGTTTGTGTGTAGAACTGTTGTTTATATTGACAGTAATTCTGTCTTACACAGATGTTTAAGAAATATAAAATCTCGGTTTTGGTAATCGGGTTAACGTGTCTTAAGTCCAGCATTGAAGATATTAATTCTATTACCTCTGCAGGGGGTACATTGGTGAATAGGTTTCTATCATCAAACGAAACAAATTTACTGTTATGGGGAATATCTAAACTCGATATTTTCTTAATAAGTTCTTGTGAATTTTGTATGGACCACTCCGAATTAAATTTTGTATGTTCGAGTATAATATGAATTAATTGTTTGCAAAGTTTACTACACTGTGCTTTAATGAAGGAAACTACGGGTCTAATGGGCATACCTGGTTTGTGTAATTTAATTAATCCATAAAGTTTAGATGCTTGGGGGTTCATGATCGTAAGACGTTGTTTTTGTTGATTGTTAAAAAGAATATCTGAATCATTTAAAGCCATTTTTAGTTCTTTTTGAAATCAATACAATAAAATCTCTAAAACAAAAATCTTTAGAAAATCCAATTATTTTCACTAGAGCAGATAAAGGTAACACTGTCATTGCAATTTCTGAGCCAGATTATAATAAAAAAGTTATAGATTTCATAGATAATAATTCATTCTCAAAGTTACAATCAGACCCCACAAAAACGTTTCGTAGGTCATACATCAATAAAAATAGGTAAACTAATTAAAAACGTTAAAAATGAGTCAATAGCATTTAAAACTAATAATTCAGTTCAAAAATATATTAGAAATGATAAAGATAAAACGGATAAAAAGTTGAAATCGGGGGTCTATATGTTGACTTGTGAGTGTGATAAGGTATATGTGGGTCAAACAAAACAAATTTACTGTTAATATTCTTGCACGAAAACGAAAAAAGCAGGCTTTATCGTTAATTTATCCAAAAATACAAGAAAAGTCAGATAACAAATATAATGCTTTCACCTATATAGGACATACATCAATAAAAATAGGTAAACTAATTAAAAACGTTAAAAATGAGTCAATAGCATTTAAAACTAATAATTCAGTTCAAAAATATATTAGAAATGATAAAGATAAAACGGATAAAAGGTTGAAATCGGGGGTCTATATGTTGACTTGTGAGTGTGATAAGGTATATGTGGGTCAGACAGGCCGTACTTTTGAACAAAGGACCGGGGAACATGAAGAAAGTTATATGTTATCACAAATATACATATATCCATTTATACGTAAACGTATATGAATATATGTACGTGTAGAGATACACAGCATACACTTAGGTGTCATTACCAACAGCGAACGCACAGACACCGGTGTTTCGGCCTTTGAGGCCTCTTCAGTGTACGTGGTGCTGCTGGTAATGATCCACAACTAAGACCGTGCCTTATGTCCGTTGAATCGCAGAAGTGCCTATGAGAATATCTCAGCGACATCTGCCATGAGATATTCTCATAGGCACTTCTGCGATTCAACGGACATAAGGCACGGTCTTAGTTGTGGATCATTACCAGCAGCACCACGTACACTGAAGAGGCCTCAAAGGCCGAAACACCGGTGTCTGTGCGTTCGCTGTTGGTAATGACACCTAAGTGTATGCTGTGTATCTCTACACGTACATATATTCATATACGTTTACGTATAAATGGATATATGTATATTTGTGATAATTATTATCCGTTAATGTACGTCACACATTCAAGTATTTCATATCCTATTTATTTGAAAGTTATATGGGTAAAAAAACGGACTCTACTTTCGCAACGCATTGTATGGATGAAGAACACGAATTCAATAGAAATTTCAAAGTTTTACATATACAAGACAAAGGACAGAAACTTAATTTATTAGAAACCTTAGAAATTAATAGATATAGTAAATTAGGTCGTGCTTTAAACGATCAGACTCAGTTCAATTATTCCCCGTTGTTACAATGCTGTAGTTTATAAAATACCCCCACTCATATCCCATACTTTTGTGACACTATATATTATGTTGTAATAATTTTGTATATTCAGTTACTCATCACCTGATGAAGCCAACGTTTGGCGAAACGATATTGTAGTGAAGTGCTACTTCCGGTCCGAATTTTGAAATTTCATGTTTACAAAAAATATTGCAAATCTAATTCTAAATACTTTTGTACTCTTAATAAATATATATATAATGCATAATTTACGACATATTTGCAAAGAATCGTTATTCGGTAAGAGTAAAAGTGATACTTCCGGTCCGAATTTTGAAATTTTTTTTATACAAAAGATATTGAAAATTAAGTTCTAAATACTTTTATATTCGTAGCGTACCTGTCTAAAAGCATGACTTGCAAAATATTGGCAAAAAACTGATTTTCGATAAGAGTAAAAGACCTACTTCCGGTAGTAATTTCGAAAAACTTTTTAAATAAAATGGTTCTCAATTTTAATTTTAAGTACATATGAATTCTCTATAAATTTGTTTAAACTTAGTATTTGACGAAATATTTGCAAAATTCGATTGTTTCACTGAAGTAAAGTACTACTTCCGGTCTACCGATTTTACTGAAAAACTAATCATATCTCAAGAGGCAGATTATACACGTAAATACAACATTTGGAATTGATATCTACAGCGGTTTCACCGCTATCGTGGTCACACACAGACAGGCACACACACGACAGACACACAGACATTTTTTAAAAACCTCTTTTTTGGTATTAGGGGACTTCAAAACGTGGACATCTGCAAAAATCTCGAGGTCAAAAATTTTCGTCATCACAATAAAAATGTAAAAATGAGGTGTGGCCACCACACGACTTTCTTATACGTATGAGCGTTTCTAACTATACAATTTTAAAAAAAAAATATACAAAACTTATTCAAAATCCTATTCTAAATACTTTCATTCTCTTAATAAATTCCTATAGAATGCATACTTTGCAAGATATTATCAAACAAGTGCTACTCGGTAAGAGTAAAAGTGCTACTTCCGGTCCGAATTTTGAAATATCATATACAAAAAAATTGCAATCCCGTTCTAAAAACTTTTGTACTCTTGATAAATATATATAGAATGCATAACTTACGACATATTTGCAAAAAATCGCTATTCGATAAGGGTGGATAAGGGTGGTACTTCCGGTCTGAATTTTGAAATTTTTTTATACAAAAGATATTGAAAATTATGTTTTAAATACTTTTATACTCATAACGTACTTCTCTAAAAAGCATGACTTGTGAGATATTCGCAGAAAACTGATTTTCGATGAGAGTAAAAGACCTACTTCCGGTTGGAATTTAGAAAAACTTTTTTAAGATAATTTGTCTCAAACTTAATTTTAAGTACATATGAATTCTTTATAAATTTGTTTAAACTTAGTAGTTGACGAATAATTGGCAAAATTCGATTTTTTCACTGAAGTAAACTACTACTTCCGGTCTGCCGATTTTACTGAAAATCTAATCAGATCTCAAGAGGGAGATTATATTCGTAAATATAAAATTTGGAATTGATACCTATAGCGGTTTGACCGCTATCGTGGTCACAGATAGACAGACAGACAGACACACACAGAGAGAGAGAGAGAGAGAGAGAGAGAGAGAGAGAGAGAGAGAGAGAGAGAGAGAGAGAGAGACATTTTTTAAAAACCAGTTTTTCGTCGGTCGAAAATTTTCATCATCACAATACTTCCTTATACTACGTATAAGAAAGTAAAACACAAGTGACATAATTTTAAATAATCGTAGTATTATACTTTTAGTTTCTGATATGCGACGGATGTACGAAATACTGGACTGATAAGAGAAATATTTGGCAATAGAGTTTCATAAGCCCATATATACATAAATATATGTAAATTCAGATAAGTAACTTATCTGCATTTAATCTCTTGTAGAGTAAACACATGTTCATTTTCCCTCTGTAAAAAATAATAATTTAGTCAGTATTTGTATCACGAACTAATTGTGTGTAGTGTATCTCTTTTTTACATTAAACAATACTAATAACGTAAAAACAGAAACACGAAATGAAATTATTAATTAAAGCAGTGTTTCCTGATGGTAATCAAATATTACTAGTTAAAACAATTTTCGAAGAAGAAGAAAAATTGCGTGAAAAAAGTGGACGAAAGCAAAAATTGATAAGTTGAAACAATATTCAAAAGCTTTATTAGGATAAAACTATTATGGAAACATCGAATGAACTAGAACAAGCAAATGATAATTTTAAATCGATCTTTGAGAAAACTCAATGAAGATAACCGAAACGATACGACAAAAAGCTTATTTAAATTGGATAAAATAGGAAGGAATGGTATAAAAAATCAAGAACACTAAGTCAAATTTAAAATTATAATTTATTTTTTTTAGAAGTTTGGTTGAATATTTATAATAAACATTTAGTTAATAATAGTTAATTAAAATCCCTAATCCGGTAGTTCCGAACATTTTCCAGAGAAAACTATTTTTGCCATTAGTTAGTTTACTTTATGAACACTTTTGTTCTTATTCAAATAGATGCCGTCATTTACTTCTATGCTTGCCTTTGGTAATCTGTTGGTTAGTGAAAGACGTTTTCAGACCGCGTAAGCGCCCTTAACATAACGAGCAGCTAAATGGCCATGACTAATCCTACAAAAGCATGGTAACAGCGGATAGATATTTTTATAAATAGAAATGTTTAGATGATCTGGTCGAGGATCGAACCCGCGACCTATAGATTGACAGGCCAGTGTACACCCTTTATAATAATGATGTTTCTTGCTTGCAGCATCTTAATAACATGTACTATATACTAGTTTACTTCGCAAACCCTATGTGATTATTTATATGGCATTTACACAGAATAAGATTGCTTACAACCGTTTGCGAACCTTGTGTACATGGATAAAGTTTCTGGAGATTGAAATTCTTAAGGGTAAGACTTCACATATTATTCAATCAATACACATTTTCATAGTTATGCTGCACTGATGTAAACTAATTACTCAGAAACACGTGTATGTGCACGTACTATATACGTTTGACAAAAATTTTGTGTTTTTTTGAAGATATTTGAGAACATATAACTTACAGCCAGCATAGCAGAATTAGGGTTTAAAATTACCAAGAAAATGCTATTTTAAGCTTACGACGTTTCGGTCTTGATTAAGAGCTTCATCAGACCATTATTTAATTAAGAAAGACATATTAATAAGTCACAGTATATTAGTTTTGTAAAAAATTACTTACATTTGCTTAGTTGTTAAGCAAAAAAAATTTTGATATTGCAAACATTTTGACATATTATTTAATTATGATTACAATTAAAACTTATAAATATACATAACTTGATGTAGACAAAATATAATTTAAGTTTTTTTTATTTAAATGGGATGTTATGCATTTTTTACTTTATTGCAATTTTATAAAAGTTTAGCAATTTTCGACGAAAGCTTGCCATGTCTAGGAAACAGTTGCAAATCGACTAATACGAATAGATGTCAGTTTAATCAGCTCTTCAAGAGCAGTTAAGAAATTTTAAAAAATTCATAACATTACATTTAAACAAACATAGGGCTTGTCGTTGACGATGATCCTAAAAGACATTTGACGTAGAGACTTTATTGATAAAATATAGCAAATTAATGACAAAATAATAAATCGGAAAAGACAAGAACCAATTTGTAGCCTTTGTGGGAGGTTTCACAATTTATTCCAGGCAACAACCAATTTTACTACGTGGCAGACATACGAGGTAGGCAACAATATTCTGGGATTGTGAGGGCATTTTGCAAATGAGCGCAATACAAGTGTGAACGGCACATATTATGCGTCTTTATTGCATAAATTAAGGGACAGTATTCGTGCAAAATTTCGTGGAAAATTGACAAAAGGTGTGCGATTATTGCACGACAATGCTCCCGTCCATGCTGCCGCCATTTCACAAGCTGCCATCCGCGAATGCGGCTTTCAAGAATTGGAACATCCACCGTATAGTCCGGATATGGCTCCTTGTGTTTTTTTTTGTTTTCTAATTTAAAAAAAGACCTTAGGGGACGTAGTTTTAAGGACGACAGTGAGTTGCAAGCAACTATTACAGAACATTTTGACGGAACAATTTCAGATTATTTTTACAAAGGGTATCGAATTATTAATTAATCGTTGTAATAAATGTATAGACGTTAGGGGAGATTACATTGAAAAATAAAAATTCTTATATTGTTCCAAGTATCTTTTTTGTATATCAGGCCGAGAATTTATGGCGCCTTCCTCGTATATGTAATATTAATATGCACAACACGACAGTACGATAAATGAGATAAAAATAGGTCCCTGGACCCGACGCGTGTCACTCGAAGGCTCGAGCTGGGATAATGATAATATGCCCGGTACTTGACCGCATTAATAACAGTGCCTTGGGTAAAGATTATCGGACGTTTGCAGTAAGAATTAGGTACTTTTTATTACTCTTTTCGAAAAATATCTCATATACAAAGACAATAAAATAAACATATGTAATCTTAGTAATATTTACACGTTTCTAATAAATTATAACTTTCATTAACTGATATATGCACAACTTCATGTTATAGATATTTCAGTAATGTAGTGGGGTGACACACTAATGTCACATGTCGTACAAATTTAGCAGCTTGATATCTTTTCCGAACTATTGCTTCTCCATTTGTTGAAGTGTAAACATCTTATATATTTGTAGTCTGCTTGAAGGTTCATCTTTGATAATAGAATATAATATCTTTAGTGTATATCATCTTTCCCTCCGATTCTCTCCGTCTTGACACTTCGTTTTGTTGTGTGATACATCTTTGTTAAGCTTCTTACTAAAAAAAACAATTTTAGAAAAAGTATTTATTCTAATCGTATTTATTTATTTCCTAAATATTTTTCGGAAATTAAATGTGCACAATCGTTTATTTGTACTAACATGTGTTGGAGTTGTTTTTGTAATACAGTTTTATGTTGTATTTATATATCTAAGCATTGACATACCTATATTTATTATTGAACATTATTTTCTCTAGCAAACATCGTATAAAATATACATTTAATAAAATGTATGTTTCATGATAAATTACAATTAATTTTATATATTTATATATGTTTAGTATGGATTATCAAATGCAGACCCATCGTGATAACTCATCTACACTTCTGTACTTTTATATTGTCTGGCAAAATTCAAGGTAGCTCTTCTTAACTGTCAATGTATTAGGATGTACCATATATTCGAAAACATATTTACTCTAAATTTAATGCATTATAATTTTGCTTATTCTCATCTTCTATACTACGTTCTTTTTATTAAGTCTAATTTATTCTTCAAATTGCTATATGATATTTTTTACTTTCTCAAAATTTACCATTGTCCTGATTTGTTGAGGATCTAATGCCCTGCGTCAATTTAATGAAAGTACTACAAACTGCCTCTAAATGTTTGTACGCCAATTAAGTTAGTAGTTGGATTTCATTTTTCTAAAGTTGGTGAAATCCAGTGGCGGAATGTAGAAGCGCGGCATGACCATATTCCCGTGCCATATTCTGAATAATGACAAGCACTAAAGCACAATGAGGTTATATTGTACAATCTTGTTAATAGACACATTAAAAACGCTATTATTAAATGAAAAGAAAATAACACTGATAAGTAGAACATTGTTTATTTATAAAAATTGTTGAAGATGTGCTCCATTTGCTTGTAAACACAACATTATTCGTCGTTTCATGTTTTCAAATACATAACAAATCTGTTCTCGTGTTATGTTTTGAATTTCATGCCTAATCGCTTGTTGAAGTTCCTCTAAATTGTGCATACGGTTTTTATTGACATTATTCTTTACCTACCCAAAAAGAAAATAATCTGATGATGTTAAATCTGAACTCCTCGGTGGTCACAGGTCTGGCCTGATAATACGATTTCCATAACATTGTTGCAAATAATCTATGGTAGTCCGTGCAGTATAAGCAGTGGCTCCGGCTTGTCAAAATGACAGTTTGATACATCTGCATTAACTGTTTCGTTAAAGAATATTGGCCCTATTATTCTTCATCTTGAAATTGCAATCCAAATTCCAACTTTTAACGAATGCAAATCTTTTTCAACGAAATTGTGAGGGTTCTCTGTAGCCCAGATTCGGTAATTCTGGTTATTTACATAACCAGATAAATAGAACCATGCTTCGTCAATGAAGATGGTTAGGTCCAGTAAATCGTAATTATTAAGGTGCTCGTTAAACCATTGATAGTACAGTATACATTGTTGATAATCACGAGGGTACAATTGCTGCACAATCGGAACTCTATAGGGATGCATATGTAAATTTTTATGTAGAGCTTTTGCTGGGGTTTTGATTGATTCGTTCTTCAAGATAATGAACAGCTTCAGTTAATATTGTAAATCTTTCGGTTGATTTGTCCTTACAAATATTTTTTTTTCTCAAAATGCTTTACAATCTCACGCTCGTGATGACCGAAAACCTCATAGTTGACATTTTCATTAGGAAACGTTTCTACAAACTCATAGAAGCAAGACTGCAAACTGTATGACCAAGTTCCATCCTGATTGCGAGTTGCACTTCGAAAGTGGGCCATAAAAATGTATGCGTCTTGTTCAGACGTAAACATTTTTGGCTTTCCAGTCAATACTGAATAAATTTTAAAATAGTAATTATTGAAACACAAGTTGCTTTTCTTATTAAATTGTTACTTACCTACAACTTACAAACGGTGATTATTGAGGTCTTAAAAGAACTGTTGGAAATTAAAGAATAAATGTGAAAACAAAACCCTTACACGTACTACTTTGGTTAGGTATCTTAAGATTAGTTTTGGTATGGGTTTGAAGTTTAATGAACAAATCTTCATAGCTTCTTTTTTTAGCGGCTGTCATTCTTCATCCAAAATAAATGCTTTAACATCCCTATATTTTGCATTAGTTAGATCTAGACTTGAATATGGTTCACTAATTTTGAATCCCATTTATGAAACCCATTGGTACGCTCTTGCAGATAATCATAGAAACTTCCTAAAAAATGTTGGCTTCTTATTCATGACTTCTTCCCTACTCGTGCATGTGGGCATAATGAACTTTGCCATTTAATATACCATCTTTACAATACATAGAAGAACTGTTGATTGTACAATTTTTTTTATTCAAATTATTGCTTAATAAAATTGAGAATCCATCATTACTTTCTCAAGTTCTATTGTTTGTAATACGTTTTGTTTCTCGATACGAAAATGCCTTCTACAGCCTTCAAGCAAGAATCAATTTGCATTTCTGAGATTACCAATATTCACAATGTGTGTCAATAAGAGCAAAATAATCTCGCACAGATGATATTTATTTCACATACTTGGGATCCATAACTTATGTGGCTAAATAACGTTTTCGCTTTCCTACAATTACGTTGTGTTGTAGTGTATAGCGCATGAGTGATTTATCGTGTAACTAGAATATTTTCTTTCTGTCGGACAAAAATATTATTATTATTATTATTTCCCATAGAACTTTGTATCTATATGCAATAATACTAATATAATAATAAACTAATTTACTATACTACTATATCTATACCAACCAAATGGAATTGATACCTGAAGCTTTTTCAGCTAGTACGTTCTAGAATATGAGTTTTATGTCGTCAATTATTTTTCGTTGAGTCCATAAGCTTCGATTATGTGTAAATGCTCCCAAACCAAAACGATTATTATCTACAGGCAACATAATAAGTTTTTTTTCTATTAAAAGCCTTAGAACAGGAGTATTACTTAATATTTTTTGCAATGTTTGAAAACTATGTTAATGATTTCTGAATTATTTTTTCGCAATTGTCGCATTGGGTATCAAACTTGGTACCTACCCAATAGAGTTTCAAGTTTTTTCCTGTACTTTTTCAGGTTTGATACAAATAATAATCAATTGTTTGATATTCTTTCTGTAAGCAAGTATGGAATAGATATTAACAGTCTGATTTGATTTTGGCATAAAATATAATTGCAACTTTACTTTTCCTCTTCCTTTTCTACTGTGCAACAAAATAGCATTTCTTCTTTCTTCAATATTCAGTCCTTATTTTTCATAATAATATATATTTTATGACCCACCGGCAAACACACTCATATACATTAATAGAATAAAATTCGAAAAAACAGTATATTACATGTGAACGCCTAACAAAATGACATACAACCTAATCATGTCAGTAACATAGAATCAAAATTAAATCAAAGAACCTTAACGGTATAGAAGGAATGTAAAAGCAGCAATTGTTTGACCTTCCTGAAAAATTCAGTGATACTTAAAGTTTTTATTTCCTATGGAAGATGATTGTAGAGCTCCGGTCCCCAATAAAGCTTGTTGTGATATTTGTAGACAATGGTGTGGAATTGCTAATGCACAACTTTATAATGGCTCTACTTTGCAATAGTAAAATATTTTGGATACCCGAGCTAATCCCCATATGATTATGCCATAGGATGCGGGACTGTGAAATTTTGAAAAGTAGGCTTAACTTCGCAGCTTGGATGGAACAACATTGTCCATTTATTTAAGTATATAGATTACTGTGTTCAATCTACTACGCAGTGTGTATACGTGATCAGTCCACTTTAGCCAATCATTCATGTACAACTCCAAAAAGGTCGCTCCGTCTCCAGTTTGATAGTGACGCGTTGAGAACGCAAGTACCTTTATTTAACTTTAATTTATTGATGGCAAGCCATGTTTTTCTTTCTCCATTTCAGTCTCTCGTTTGTCACCTGCTGGTATTTCCTTTAATCAATAAAGATGTATCATATGCATACAAGTAGGTATCACAGGTTAAGGTAGATGGTAAATCATTTATATAAACAATAAATAATATGGGTCCAAGTCTTGAGCTCTGATCTGGAGATCTTGGAGATACAGTCGTGGTAACCAATGGACCATACCTCTAGTCCTGCAAGTATGTAACTTGTCCGACAATATATGATGAGGAACACTGTCAAAAGCTTTACTCTGGCCACACATAATTAGCTCAATACGCTCCTTACTATCCCTTGCTTTTAAAATATCATTGTCTAACCCAAACATAGCTCTAATTGTTGATCGATTTGATCTGTAACCATGCTGATGTTCTGCTAAAAAGTCGGGTTTTTCGAAAAAAAAGACTTTATTCTATTCTTGATTGCTGCCTCGAGAATTTTGGATATTATAGGTAAAATCGACATAGGTCGACAGTTTCTTAGCAACTTTCTTGCGTATACAAATGATTTATGTGAGTTTTAATTCCTTAGGAAATATCCCCTCTAACAATCACTTGCTGATAATATTAGTAAACGGTTTAATAATTTCAGTTAACACTATCTCTCTTATTATAGCTGTAATGACGTTAAAAATGTCCCATTTTTTTTACAATTGTTTCTATTTCTGAAGGTGAAACAAATCCGAAAGAGCACGTTTTGTTTGATGTTGTATAAATTTCTACTATCCTATCATTGTCCAGGTATAATTCACCTTCTTCATGCATGCTGATTAGTAAAGTATTCATTAAACTGATCTCCTGTTAAAGAAATTGTATGAGCATGATATGAGTCAATTGGCTTATTTTCACTTTCTGCATTAAAAATTTTCGAAATTGTTTTACGCTTATCTGCGGCCTTCAAAACCTATTTATTGTTTTTAGTCTTCTTATCTTTATTTATTAAACTTATATTATATTACCTACATTCACATACTTGCTTTGTTATATCGTCATTTTTTATGGTTAAAACACTGCATGGAGCGTCTAGCCTATATTTCTTGTTTACAATTTTTACGCATTAGCATATTAAATTTGTGTTGCTATTTATTCTTTTTTTTTTTACAGGAAAGTACAAATTATACAATGCAAGAAAAATATAGTGGAAATTGCTATAATATGCTGCTTGAGCATTTTCCTTGTTCAAGACATGTCACCATGGAACCTCAGACAGTCTATACTTGAAATGAGAAATATTATTCGCGTTTATCTCTGTATACAGGATGTCCGGGAAAATGTGGGAAATGTCTTGCTTGCAGATAGAACATGAACAAATAAGATGACAAGTTCCTATAAAAAATTTCCTACAGGCCTCTCCTACGGAGATATGCGTCCCTGAAGGACGCCGATGGAAATCGGTTTCTATTGAATTTCTTTTAAAGTAATTAATATAAATATAAACGCAGTGGTGTCTCCGGAGGCACATTAACGGAATTATTGAAAAACTTCATAAGAGGGTTCAACATGGGCTCCGTGAAGTCTAATACACTGGCGGTCACGACGAATTAAGGACTGTTATACCCGCAACAATAACCCAGCCGTGTTCCTTATCACATCACAATGAAACGTGATTTTCTGTAGAAGGTCCTCGCTAGTGTCCATCGGAGTGGAATACACCATTTTTTTGAGGTGGCCCCACTGGTAAAAATCCAACGGCGTTAAGTCAGGAAATCGAGGAGGGCCAGGCAATTGGTTCTCCTCTGCTTGGATAGACGTTATTCAGGTGCTCCCGCACACGAACGCTAAAATAAGGTGGTGCCCCATCGTACATGAAGTACATGTTTCGGCGGGTGTCAAGTGGTAAGTGCTCTATTAAATCTCGAAAAGCGTTCTGAAGAAACTCCAAATAAAGTTGTCCATTCAATCGTTCTGGCAAAACGAATGGTCCAATCAAAAAATTGTCAATGATTTCTGCCCAAATATTAAGTGATTGGAACTGATGTTGATAATGCGAAACAACAGCGGCATGAGGATTTTCATCAGCCCATACATGCGTATTGTGTAAATTTGTGATACCATTTTTGGTAAACCTTGCTTCATCCGCGAAAAGAATAATACTCATGAAGTTAACATTATTACGTTGCTGATCCAATACCCAGTTTGCAAACTGCATTCTACGAGGAAAATCTTCAGGAATCAGTTCATGTATTTTTTGCAAATGATATGGATATAACAGCTGTTCATGAAAAACTTCATGTACTATTGTTTTCGATGTATTAAACTGTGCTGAATTGTCGAATGCTCGCTGATGGATTATCATTTACAGCATTTAAAATACGTTCCTCTAACCGCGGCATACGTACGGTTCTTCTCACACAGCATCAGTACTACTTTTTCCAAACTTTCCTACAATTATGAAGATATTCAATAATATGTATTACCTTATTAACTGGAATCGCCCACCATTCTCCATTAGACGTTGCTCAACAAGTTGAAATGTCTTATGATTTGGTAGAGCACGATTAGGAAGTCTTTCGTGATATAATCTTCTGGCTTCTAAAGCATTGCAATACGCAAGACCATACATCAGATGCATATCTGCATACTCAATAAACGTTTATTCCATACTTAGAATAAATTCAATGTGTCAACGATGTGATGACAAGTTCTAAAATGCCGGATATTTTATTCATTTCGTACCGTAGTAACGTTTGCAACAGCAATAGGTTTTTTTGGTGCTGATAAAATCAAAAACGCACATTTTTGCAAACTTTTTCTCGTAACCGGTTCATTTTAACGGCAATCAGCAAGAGTACCTTTTTTAAAATCTATGTTTCAAGGTATCCAGTTTAATATTTTTAAATTCTTTATCATACAGGGTGTTAAAAATTTAGGCATTAAGTTGTAAAGATTTGCCCGCCCCTGGTAAACTACAAAAGCTAAATATGTTTCAAGGACATTATTTTAATAGGTCCTTACTAGTGTCCATCACATTAAATTTATTATTAAATTATATTAATTACTTTAAAAGAAATTCAATAAAAACCGATTTCCAGCGGCGTCCTCCATGGACGCATATCTCCGTAGAAGGGCCCTCTAGGAACATTTTTTATAGGGACTTGTCATCTTATTTGTTCATGTTCTATCACCATCCAAGAGATTTTTCACATTTTACCGAACACCCTGTATATAGTAATTCTATTTCTTGTGGTTTAGGTGATGTAGTTTCTATTGTATTATTGGTCGTTGTATTTATGTCATATTTCTGCTTTTTCATTTTGTTTTTATATGTATTTTACATATAAAACAATTTTTTCATCTTTAGTTTGGACATTCAATGCTGTTAATATTAGTTTATTCTCCTAAGACGATTTTATTTTCCCTGATGTAATATCTTTCAATAATAATCTCAAAACATACCTTGAATACATAACTTACCAAACCAAAAAAGACTTCTTCAACAAGGCCTCTAAATATAAAGTTTGTTATTTATAGTTTTAACCATTTGACTTCTATCGTGGGCACACAGACACATATAGTAACATAGATATGTTTACAAAAACAAACCCTTTCGTTATCAGGGCACATCAAAACTAAGTATACATAGTGAGTATAAAATGAAAATGAAATAATAATATTATATTCCGATGCAGAATTACTTGGTTTGAATGAAATTGCAGATGTTATAATAGTGACTCAGGTTATCTTACTATGATCTAATTTTAATATATTCTCAATACAGAATAAATTATTCATAAAGAAAAGATGTCCTTTCTTGGTGTATTATGATTATATGTAGACGCAGTTGTAAATTTTCTTTCGAAACAAAATTCCACTGTGGTAAAATAACCATAACTAAGTACAAAAAGTAACTGATGCCGTACAATTAAATAACTCTTGTCAAAGTAGGATTCTCAATATTCTCTATGAGCTGTTGGTTTATGGCAGTTTATTGCACGTAAAAAGCCATAACAAATAGTGACACCTACTCCCTCGTGATGTAACTATTAACCAGTGGTGCGACAACAACGGACACCGCTGTCCAAATATTTTTACCGCCCGGCGGCAGGCCATATTTTTTTCTCGGTCATTTAATCTTTTTTCCAGTCTCTCCTGTCACTTTTATTTTTTCGAGAGGATACGCATCACAGCCATGATGTTCCAAATCCCGATTATAATTCACACCGGTGGGATAATTCAATTTTTTGGATCGGCGAGTACGATATAGGCGATTAAATTAATTCGAAACTGTGCCGGCAAATGGGGAGGAGGGTTGTATACGAAAGCCGGCCTACAAAACTAATCAAACCGGCTAATATTTTGATAGGACAGTTTATTTATATTTTTTCAACAGCTTCATTTTCATTTAATAATTGTTTTAATTAATTTTTTTTATTATCTTCAGCACATTGATAGTTTTCTAGGATGTTGACTAGACATCCAGGCGACGAGTACTGCCGAATATTTAGTTAATGTATGACTGTCATTTACATGTATACATTATTCTAGCTGTCGATCCTCGCATCGTGTTTTACAATTTGATAACTTTCTAAGTTCAAGACAAAATATTTCAAACATCAGAAGCATTTACTAATATACAAAAAACATTTTACACATGAATTATTTTATGTATACGGCTAGTTCCAGTAATAGACTTCTCACGGTTCTTTTGCGACCTTCTTACTTCTACAAGCTCCATACTTAATACTTAAAAGTCCAGCAATATTTATTTATATATAAATAACATCTTAAATCTAAATTATTCTATGCGTTCCTCTAGTAACAGACCTCTCGTAGCCCTTCTGTTCCACTTCATAACGTTCTAACCTCAGGACGATATTTGAAACTCCAGAATCTTTTAGGCGTAGATGAACAATGTTTTATAAATTTTTGCATGTATATGGATTGCTCTAATGAAAAAAACTCTTGTAGCCCTTCTGCTATCTTTATAAATTTACAAGCTTTTACTAAGTACTTACCAATAGATGACTAATATTTTAAAAATAAATTCTTCAATGTATATGGGTTGTTCTAATAAAAGACCTCTCGTAGCTCTTCTGCTAACTTTATGAATTTACAAGGTCTTACTAAGTTCTTACCAATAGATGAATAATATTTTAAAAATAAATTCTTCTATGTATATGGGTTGTTCAAATAAAAGACCTCTGGTAGCTCTTCTGCTAACTTTGTAAATGTACAAGCTTTACTAAGCTCTTACCAATAGATGCATATTTTATATACAAATTCTTACATGTATATGGGTTATTCCAATAAGAGACCGTTCGTAGCTCTTCTGCTATATTTATAAACTTACAATAGATGAATAATATTTTACACATAAATTCTTCCATGTGTATGGGTTGTTCTAATAAAAGACCTCTCTTAGCCCTTCTGCTAAGTTTACAACTTTACAGGGTCTTTCTAAGCACTTACCATTAGATGAATAATATTTTCTACATAAATTCTTCCAAGTATATGAGTTGTTCTAATAAAACACCACTCGTAGCCCTTCTGCTAACTTTATAAATTTACAAGGTCTTATTTAGCACTTACCAATAGATGAGTAGCATTTTCTACATAAATTCTTCCATGTATATGGGTTGTTCTATTAAAATACCTCCCGTAGCTCTTGTGCTAACTTTATAAATGTACAAGGTCTTACTACGCACTTACCAATAGATGAATAATATTTTATAATCAAATTCTCCTATGTATATGGGTTGTACTAATAAAAGGCCTCTCGTAGCTCTTCTGCTAACTTTATAAGTTTACAGGGTCTTAGTAAGCACTTACCAATAGATGAATAACATTTTCTACATACATTCATCCACGTATATGGGTTGTTCTAATAAAAGACCTCTCCTAGCTCTTGTGCTAACTTTATAATTGTACAAGGTCTTACTACGCACTTACCAATAGATGAATAATATTTTATAAACAAATTCTCCTATGTATATGAGCTGTTCTAATAAAAGGCCTCTCGTAGCTCTTCTGCTAACTTTATAAGTTTACACGGTCTTAGTAAGCACTTACCAATAGATGAATAATATTTTCTACATAAATTCTTTCATGTATATGGGTTGTTCTAATAAAAGACCTCTCGTAACTTCTGCTAACTTTATAAATTTACAAGCTTTTACTAAGGGCTTACCAATAGATAAATGGTATTTATACAGAAGTTCTTACATGTATATGGGTTGTTCTAATGGAAGACCTCTCGTAGCTCCTCTGTCAACTTTATAAATTTACAAGCTTTTACTAAGCGCTTACCAATAGATGAATAATATTTTATATACAAATTCTTACATGTATATGGATTATTCTAATAAGAGACCTTTCGTAGCTCTTCTGCTAGATTTATAAACTTACAATAGATGAATAATATTTCATATATAAATTCTTCCATGCATATGGGTTGTTCTAATAAAAGACCCCTCGTAGCTCTTCTGCTAACTTTATAAATTAACAGGGTCTTACTAAGCACTTACCAATAGATGAATAACATTTTCTACATATATTCTTCCAAGTATTTGAGTTGTTCTAATAAAAGACCTCTCGTTGCTCTTCTGCTAACTTTATACAGTAGTGCTCACAAGGCTACGTTAATATAGAGAGAGGAGAATATAAGTGGGGGGTGTACATCAGACAGCGACGAACCTAAGAGGAATCAGTTGCATATAACCTGTGGGAGAGCGCAGAACAGGTGGAGTATTCATTAGCGGAAAAAGTACAAATTGTAAAGTGGTATCATCAAGGTCACTCGACTCTATCCATTAGAGGCCTTTTTAGAAATAATTTTGAAAATCGGCCTGTTCCTTGTATTGATACAATTCGCCGCTTTGCAAATAATTTTGATAAATTCGGATGTGTTTCACCTTCTAAACATAAGAAACCAAAAGAAAATGCGAACGAAGAAAATATTCGTTTCATTTAAAATATCCTATTTACATTGTATTTTATTTACTTTGATGTTAGGAAATAGGGACAAATAAAAATAACATTGAAGAATTCACATGACAAATGTTTTGCGTTGTATGTGAATACGTTCACCGCACTTTCTCGCTAGCCAGGGTGTTATAGTATGCGGCTACGCTAGGCATACCCCACCCATATTCCCCATTCCGTATATTAACGTAGCAGTGTGCGCATTACTGTATATTTACAAGGTCTTACTAAGCACTTACCAATAGATGAATAAAATTTTCTACATAAATTCTTCCATGTATATGGGTTGTTCTATTAAAATACCTCTCGTAGCTCTTGTGCTAACTTTATAAATGTAGAAGGTCTTACTACGCACTTACCAATAGATGAATAATATTTTATAAACAGATTCTCCTATGTATATGGGTTGTTCTAATGAAAGGCCTCTCGTAGCTCTTCTGCTAACTTTATAAGTTTACAGGGTCTTAGTAAGCACTTACCAATAGATGAGTAACATTTTCTACATACATTCATCCACGTATATGGGTTGTTCTAATAAAAGACCTCTCCTAGCTCTTGTGCTAACTTTATAAATGTACAAGGTCTTACTACGCATTTATCAATAGATGAATAATATTTTATAAACAAATTCTCCTATGTATATGAGTTGTTCTAATAAAAGGCCTCTCGTAGCTCTTCTGCTAACTTTATAAGTTTACACGGTCTTAGTAAGCACTTACCAATAGATGAATAATATTTTCTACATAAATTCTTTCATGTATATGGGTTGTTCTAATGAAAGACTTCTCGTAACTTCTGCTAACTTTATAAATGTACAAGCTTTTACTAAGGGCTTACCGATAATGAATGGTATTTATACAGAAATTCTTACATGTATATGGGTTGTTCTAATGAAAGACCTCTCGTAGCTCCTCTGCCAACTTTATAAATTTACAAGCTTTTACTAAGCGCTTACCAATAGATGAATAATATTTTATATACAAATTCTTACATGTATATGGATTATTCTAATAAGAGACCTTTCGTAGCTCTTCTGCTAGATTTATAAACTTACAATAGATGAAAAATGTTTCATATATAAATTCTTCCATCCATATGCGTTGTTCTAATAAAAGACCCCTCGTAGCTCTTCTGCTAACTTTATAAATTTACAGTGTCTTACTAAGCACTTACCAATAGATGAATAACATTTTCTACATCAATTCCTCCAAGTATTTGGGTTGTTCTAATAAAAGACCTCTCGTTGCTCTTCTGCTAACTTTATATATTTAAAAGGTCTTACTAAGCACCTACCAATAGATGAATAAAATTTTATACATAAATTCTTCCATGTATATGGGTTGTTCTATTAAAAGACCTCTCGTCGCTCTTGTGCTAACTTTATAAATGTACAAGGTCTTACTACGCACTTACCAATAGATGAATAATATTTTATAAACAAATTCTCCTATGTATATGGGTTGTTCTAATAAAATGCCTCTCGTAGCTCTTCTACTAACTTTATAAGTTTACAGGGTCTTAGTAAGCACTTACCAATAGATGAATAACATTTTCTACATACATTCATCCATGTATATGGGTTGTTCTAATAAAAGACCTCTCCTAGCTCTTATGCTAACTTTATAAATGTACAAGGTCTTACTACGCACTTACCAATAGATGAATAATGTTTTATAAACAAATTCTCCTACGTATATGGGTTGTTCTAATAATAGGCCTCTCGTAGCTCTTCTACCAACTTTATAAGTTTACAGGGTCTTAGTAAGCACTTACCAATAGGTGAATAATATTTTCTACATAAATTCTTTCATGTATATGGGTTGTTCTAATAAAAGACCTCTCGTAACTTCTGCTAACTTTATACATTTACAAGCTTTTACTAAGGGCTTACCAATAGATGAATAGTATTTATACAGAAATTCTTACATGTATATGGGTTGTTCTAATAAGAGACCTTTCGTAGCTCTTCTGCTGTATTTATAAACTTAAAAGCTTTTACTAAGCGCTTACCAATACATAAATGATATTTTACACATATATTCCTCCATGTATATGGGTTGTTCTAATAAAAGACCTGTCGTAGTTCTTCTGCTAAATTTATAAATTTACAAGGTCTTACTAAGCACTTACCAATAGATGAATAATATTTTCTACATAAATTCTTCCAAGTATATGGGTTATTCTAACAAAAGACTCCTCGTAGCTCTTCTGCTAATTTTATAGACTTACAAGGTCTTACTACGTACTTAACAATAGATGAATAATATTTTATAAACAAATTCTGTTATGTATATGGGTTGTTCTAATGAAAGTCCTCTCGTAGCTTTTCTGCTAACTTTATACATTTACAAGCTTTTAGTTAGCCCTTACTAATAGATGACTAATATGTTATAAACAAATTCTCTTATGTATATGGGTTATTCTAATGAAAGACCCCTCGTAGCCCTTCTGCTAACTTTATAAATTTACAACCTGTTACTAAGCGCTTACCAATAGATGAATAATATTGTATATACAAATTCTTACATGTATATGGATTATTCTAATAAGAGACCTTCCGCAGATCTTCTGCTATATTTATAAAATTACAATAGATGAATAATATTTTACACATATATTCTTCCATGTATATTGGTTGTTCTAATAAAAGACCTCTGGTAGATCCTCTGCTAACATTATAAATTTACAAGCTTTTACTAAGCACTTACCAATAGATGAATAATATTGTACACATAATTCCTCCATGGGTTGTTCTAATAAATGACCTCTCGTAGCTCTTATGCTAACTTTATAAATTTCCAAGGTCTTACTAAACACTTACCAATAGGTGAATAATATTCTATACATAAATTCTTCCAAGTGTATGGGTTGTTCTAATAAGAGACATCTTGTAGCTCTTCTACTGCCTGTATAAATGTACAAACTTTTACTAAGCACTTACCAATAGATGAATAATATTGTACACATAATTCTTCCACGAGTTGTTCTAACAAAAGACCTCTCGTAGCTCTTCTGCTAACTTTATAAATTTACAGGGTCTTACTAAGCACTTACCAATAGATGAATAACATTTTCTACATAAATTCTTCCAAGTATTTAGATTGTTCTAATAAAAGACCTCTCGTTGCTCTTCTCCTAACTTTATATATTTACAAGGTCTTACTAGGCACTTACCAATAGATGAATAAAATTTTCTACATAAATTCATCCATGTATATGGGTTGTTCTATTAAAAGACCTCTCGTAGCTCTTGTGCTAACTTTATAAATGTACAAGGTCTTACTATGCACTTACCAATAGATGAATAATATTTTATAAACAAATTCTCCTATGTATATGGGTTGTTCTAATAAAAGGCCTCTCGTAGCTCTTGTCCTAACTTTATAAGTTTACACGGTCTTAGTAAGCACTTACCAATAGATGAATAACATTTTCTACGTGCATTCATCCACGTATATGGGTTGTTCTAATAAAAGACCTCTCCTAGCTCTTGTGCTAACTTTATAAATGTACAAGGTCTTACTACGCACTTACCAATAGATGAATAATATTTTATAAACAAATTCTCCTATGTATATGGGTTGTTCTAATAAAAGGCCTCTAGTAGCTCTTCTGCCAACTTTATAAGTTTACAGGGTCTTACTAAGCACTTACCAATAGATGAATAATATTTTCTACATAAATTCTTTCATATATATGGGTTGTTCTAATAAAAGACCTCTCGTAACTTCTGCTAACTTTATTAATTTACAAGCTTTTACTAAGGGCTTACCAATAGATGAATGGTATTTATACAGAAATTCTTACATGTATATGGGTTGTTCTAATGAAAGACCTCTCGTAGCTCCTCTGCCAACTTTATAAATTTACAAGCTTTTACTAAGCGCTTACCAATAGATGAATAATATTTTATATACAAATTCTTACATGAATATGGATTATTCTAATAAGAGACCTTTCGTAGCTCTTCTGCTAGATTTATAAACTTACAATAGATGAATAATATTTCATATATAAATTCTTCCATGCATATGGGTTGTTCTAATAAAAGACCCCTCGTAGCTCTTCTGCTAACTTTATAAATTTACAGGGTCTTACTAAGCACTTACCAATAGATGAATAACACTTTCTACATAAATTCTTCCAAATATTTGGGTTGTTCTAATAAAAGACCTCTCGTTGCTCTTCTGCTAACTTTATATATTTACAAGGTCTTACTAAGCACTTACCAATAGATGAATAAAATTTTATACATAAATTCTGCCATGTATATGGGTTGTTCTATTAAAAGACCTCTCGTAGCTCTTGTGCTAACTTTATAAATGTACAAGGTCTTACTACGCACTTACCAGTAGATGAATAATATTTTATAAACAAATTCTCCTATGTACGTATATGGGTTGTTCTAATAATAGGCCTCTCGTAGCTCTTCTACCAACTTTATAAGTTTACAGGGTCTTAGTAAGCACTTACCAATAGGTGAATAATATTTTCTACATAAATTCTTTCATGTATATGGGTTGTTCTAATAAAAGACCTGTCGTAACTTCTGCTAACTTTATACATTTACAAGCTTTTACTAAGGGCTTACCAATAGATGAATAGTATTTATACAGAAATTCTTACATGTATATGGGTTGTTCTAATAAGAGACCTTTCGTAGCTCTTCTGCTGTATTTATAAACTTAAAGGCTTTTACTAAGCGCTTACCAATACATAAATGATATTTTACACATATATTCTTCCATGTATATGGGTTGTTCTAATAAAAGACCTGTCGTAGTTCTTCTGCTAAATTTATAAATTTACAAGGTCTTACTAAGCACTTACCAATAGATGAATAATATTTTCTACATAAATTCTTCCAAGTATATGGGTTATTCTAACAAAAGACTCCTCGTAGCTCTTCTGCTAATTTTATAGACTTACAAGGTCTTACTACGTACTTACCAATAGATGAATAATATTTTATAAACAAATTCTGTTATGTATATGGGTTGTTCTAATGAAAGTCCTCTCGTAGCTTTTCTGCTAACTTTATACATTTACAAACTTTTAGTTAGCCCTTACTAATAGATGACTAATATGTTATAAACAAATTCTCTTATGTATATGGGTTATTCTAATGAAAGACCCCTCGTAGCCCTTCTGCTAACTTTATAAATTTACAACCTGTTACTAAGCGCTTACCAATAGATGAATAATATTGTATATACAAATTCTTACATGTATATGGATTATTCTAATAAGAGACCTTCCGCAGATCTTCTGCTATATTTATAAAATTACAATAGATGAATAATATTTTACACATATATTCTTCCATGTATATTGGTTGTTCTAATAAAAGACCTCTGGTAGATCCTCTGCTAACATTATAAATTTACAAGCTTTTACTAAGCACTTACCAATAGATGAATAATATTGTACACATAATTCTTCCATGGGTTGTTCTAATAAATGACCTCTCGTAGCTCTTATGCTAACTTTATAAATTTCCAAGGTCTTACTAAACACTTACCAATAGGTGAATAATATTCTATACATAAATTCTTCCAAGTGTATGGGTTGTTCTAATAAGAGACATCTTGTAGCTCTTCTACTGCCTGTATAAATGTACAAACTTTTACTAAGCACTTACCAATAGATGAATAATATTGTACACATAATTCTTCCACGAGTTGTTCTAACAAAAGACCTCTCGTAGCTCTTCTGCTAACTTTATAAATTTACAGGGTCTTACTAAGCACTTACCAATAGATGAATAACATTTTCTACATAAATTCTTCCAAGTATTTAGATTGTTCTAATAAAAGACCTCTCGTTGCTCTTCTCCTAACTTTATATATTTACAAGGTCTTACTAGGCACTTACCAATAGATGAATAAAATTTTCTACATAAATTCATCCATGTATATGGGTTGTTCTATTAAAAGACCTCTCGTAGCTCTTGTGCTAACTTTATAAATGTACAAGGTCTTACTATGCACTTACCAATAGATGAATAATATTTTATAAACAAATTCTCCTATGTATATGGGTTGTTCTAATAAAAGGCCTCTCGTAGCTCTTGTCCTAACTTTATAAGTTTACACGGTCTTAGTAAGCACTTACCAATAGATGAATAACATTTTCTACGTGCATTCATCCACGTATATGGGTTGTTCTAATAAAAGGCCTCTAGTAGCTCTTCTGCCAACTTTATAAGTTTACAGGGTCTTACTAAGCACTTACCAATAGATGAATAATATTTTCTACATAAATTCTTTCATATATATGGGTTGTTCTAATAAAAGACCTCTCGTAACTTCTGCTAACTTTATTAATTTACAAGCTTTTACTAAGGGCTTACCAATAGATGAATGGTATTTATACAGAAATTCTTACATGTATATGGGTTGTTCTAATGAAAGACCTCTCGTAGCTCCTCTGCCAACTTTATAAATTTACAAGCTTTTACTAAGCGCTTACCAATAGATGAATAATATTTTATATACAAATTCTTACATGAATATGGATTATTCTAATAAGAGACCTTTCGTAGCTCTTCTGCTAGATTTATAAACTTACAATAGATGAATAATATTTCATATATAAATTCTTCCATGCATATGGGTTGTTCTAATAAAAGACCCATCGTAGCTCTTCTGCTAACTTTATAAATTTACAGGGTCTTACTAAGCACTTACCAATAGATGAATAACACTTTCTACATAAATTCTTCCAAGTATTTGGGTTGTTCTAATAAAAGACCTCTCGTTGCTCTTCTGCTAACTTTATATATTTACAAGGTCTTACTAAGCACTTACCAATAGATGAATAAAATTTTATACATAGATTCTGCCATGTATATGGGTTGTTCTATTAAAAGACCTCTCGTAGCTCTTGTGCTAACTTTATAAATGTACAAGCTCTTACTACGCACTTACCAGTAGATGAATAATATTTTATAAACAAATTCTCCTATGTACGTATATGGGTTGTTCTAATAAAATGCCTCTCGTAGCTCTTCTACTAACTTTATAAGTTTACAGGGTCTTAGTAAGCACTTACCAATAGATGAATAACATTTTCTACATACATTCATCCATGTATATGGGTTGTTCTAATAAAAGACCTCTCCTAGCTCTTGTGCTAACTTTATAAATGTACAAGGTCTTACTACGCACTTACCAATAGACGAATAATATTTTATAAACAAATTCTCCTATGTATATGGGTTGTTCTAATAAAAGGCCTCTAGTAGCTCTTCTGCCAACTTTATAAGTTTACAGGGTCTTACTAAGCACTTACCAATAGATGAATAATATTTTCTACATAAATTCTTTCATGTATGTGTATATGGGTTGTTCTAATAAAAGACCTCTCGTAACTTCTGCTAACTTTATACATTTACAAGCTTTTACTAAGGGCTTACCAATAGATGAATAGTATTTATACAGAAATTCTTACATGTATATGGGTTGTTCTAATAAGAGACCTTTCGTAGTTCTTCTGCTGTATTTATAAACTTAAAAGCTTTTACTAAGCGCTTACCAATACATAAATGATATTTTACACATATATTCTTCCATGTATATGGGTTGTTCTAATAAAAGACCTGTCGTAGTTCGTCTGCTAAATTTATAAATTAACAGGGTCTTACTAAACACCTACCAATAGATGAATAATATTTTCAACATAAATTCTTCCAAGTATATGGGTTATTCTAACAAAAGACTCCTGGTAGCTCTTCTGCTAATTTTATAGACTTACAAGGTCTTACTACGTACTTACCAATAGATGAATAATATTTTATAAACAAATTCTCCTATGTATATGGGTTGTTCTAATGAAAGTCCTCTCGTAGCTTTTCTGCTAACTTTATACATTTACAAGCTTTTAGTTAGCCCTTACTAATAGATGACTACAAATTCTATTATGTATATGGGTTGTTCTAATGAAAGACCCCTCGTAGCTCTTCTGCTAACTTTATAAATTTACAAGCTGTTACTAAGCGCTTACCAATAGATGAATAATGTTGTATATACAAATTCTTATATGTATATGGATTATTCTAATAAGAGACCTTTCGCAGATCTTCTGCTATATTCATAAAATTACAATAGATAAATAATATTTTACACATAAATTCTTCCATGTGTATTGGTTGTTCTAATAAAAGACCTCTGGTAGATCCTCTGCTAACATTATAAATTTACAAGCTTTTACTAAGCACTTACCAATAGATGAATAATATTGTACACATAATTCTTCCATGGGTTGTTCTAATAAATGACCTCTCGTAGCTCTTATGCTAACTTTATAAATTTCCAAGGTCTTAATAAACATTTACCAATAGGTGAATAATATTCTATACATAAATTCTTCCAAGTGTATGGGTTGTTCTAATAAAAGACCTCTCGTTGCTCTTCTGCTAACTTTATATATTTACAAGGTCTTACTAAGCACTTACCAATAGATGAATAAAATTTTATACATAAATTCTTCCATGTATATGGGTTGTTCTATTAAAAGACCTCACGTAGCCCTTGTGCTAACTTTATAAATGTACAAGGTCTTACTACGCACTTATCAATAGATGAATAATATTTTATAAACAAATTCTCCTATGTATATGGGTTGTTCTAATAAAATGCCTCTCGTAGCTCTTCTACTAACTTTATAAGTTTACAGGGTCTTAGTAAGCACTTACCAATAGATGAATAACATTTTCTACATACATTCATCCATGTATATGGGTTGTTCTAATAAAAGACCTCTCCTAGCTCTTGTGCTAACTTTATAAATGTACAAGGTCTTACTACGCACTTACCAATAGATGAATAATATTTTATAAACAAATTCTCCTATGTATATGGGTTGTTCTAATAAAATGCCTCTCCTAGCTCTTCTGCCAACTTTATAAGTTTACAGGGTCTTAGTAAGCACTTACCAATAGATGAATAATATTTTATAAACAAATTCTCCTATGTATATGAGTTGTTCTAATAAAAGGCCTCTCGTAGCTCTTCGGCTAACTTTATAAGTTTACACAGTCTTAGTAAGCACTTACCAATAGATGAATAATATTTTCTACATAAATTCTTTCATGTATATGGGTTGTTCTAATAAAAGACCTCTCGTAACTTCTGCTAACTTTATAAATTTACAAACTTTTACTAAGGGCTTACCAATAGACGAATGGTATTTATACAGAAATTCTAACATTTATATGGGTTGTTCTAATAAGAGACCTTTCGTGGCTCTTCTGCTGTATTTATAAACTTAAAAGCTTTTACTAAGCGCTTACCAATACATAAATGATATTTTACACATATATTCTTCCATGTATATGGGTTGTTCTAATAAAAGACCTGTCGTAGTTCTTCTGCTAAATTTATAAATTTACAAGGTCTTACTAAGCACTTACCAATAGATGAATAATATTTTCTACATAAATTCTTCCAAGTATATGGGTTATTCTAACAAAAGACTCCTCGTAGCTCTTCTGCTAACTTTATAAATTTACAAGCTGTTACTAAGCGCTTACCAATAGATGAATAATATTTTATATACAAATTCTTACATGTATATGGATTATTCTAATAAGAGACCTTTCGTAGATCTTCTGCTATTATTATAAACTTACAATAGATGAATAATAATTTACACATAAATTCTTCCATGCACATTGGTTGTTCTAATAAAAGACCTCTGGTAGATCTTCTGCTAACATTATATATTTACAAGCTTTTACTAAGCACTTACCAATACATGAAAAATATAGTACATATAATTCTTCCATGGGTTGTTCTAATAAATGACCTCTCGTAGCTCTTATGCTAACTTTATAAATTTCCAAGGTCTTACTAAACACTTACCAATAGGTGAATAATATTCTATACATAAATTCTTCCAAGTGTATGGGTTGTTCTAATAAGAGACATCTTGTAGCTTTTCGACTGCCTGTATAAATGTACAAACTTTTACTAAGCACTTACCAATAGATGAATAATATTGTACACATAATTCTTCCACGAGTTGTTCTAATAAAGGACCCCTCGTAGGTCTTCTGCTAACTTTATAAATTTACAGGGTCTTACTAAGCACTTACCAATAGATGAATAACATTTTCTACATAAATTCTTCCAAGTATATGGGTTATTCCAATAAGAGACCTCTCGTAGCTCTTCTGCTAACTTTATAAATTTACAAGATCTTACCAAACACTTACCAATAGATGAATAATATTTTATACATAAAATATTCTATGTATATGGGTTGTTCTAATAAAAGACCTCTCGTAGCTCTTGTGCGAACTTTATAAATTTACAAAGTCTTACTACGTACTTACCAATAGATGAATTATATTTTATAAACAAATTCTCTTATGTATATGGGTTGTTCTAATGAAAGACCTCTCGCAGCTCTGCTAACTTTATAAATTTACAAGCTTTTACTAAGCGCTTACCAATAGATGAATAATATTTTATATACAAATTCTTACATGTATATGGATTATTCTAACAAGAGACCTTTCGTAGCTATATTTATAAACGTACAATAGATGAATAATATTTTACACATACATTCTTCCATGTATATTGGTTGTTCTAATAAAAGACCTCTGGTAGATCTTCTGCTAACATTATAAATTTGCAAGCTTTTACTAAGCACTTAACAATAGGTGAATAATATTATGTACATAAATTCTTCCACGTGTGTGGGTTGTTCTAATAAGAGACATCTTGTAGCTCTTCTCTTGCCTTCATAAATGTACAAACTTTTAATAAGCACTTACCAATAGATGAATAATATTGTACACATAATTCTTCCACGGGTTGCTCTAATAAAAGACCTCTCGTAGGTCTCCTGCTAACTTTATAAATTTTCAGGGTCTTACTAAGCACTTACCAAAAGATGAACAATATTTTCTACATAAATTCTTCCAAGTATATGGGTTCTAATAAAAGACCTCATAGAGCTCTTCTGCTAACTTTATAAATTTACAAGGTCTTACTAAGCACTTACCAATAGATGAATAACATTTTCTACATAAGTTTTTCCATATATGTATATGGTTTGTTCTGATAAAAGACCTCTCGTAGCTCTTGTGCTAACTTTATAAATTTACAATGTCTTACTTACCAATAGATGAATAATATTTTATAAACAAATTCTCCTATGTATATGGGTTGTTCTAATAAATACCTCTCGTAGCTCTTCTGCTAACTTTATAAATTTACAAGCTTTTCCTAAGCGCTTACCAATAGATGAATAATATTTACACACAAATTCTTACATGTATATGGGTTTCTCTAATAAGAGACCTTTCTTAGCTCTTCCGCTATATTTATAAACTTAAAAGCTTTTACTAAGCGCTTACCAATAGACGTATGATATTTTACACATAAATTCTTCCATGTATATGGGTTGTGCTAATAAAATACCTCTCGTAGCTCTTCTGCTAACTTTGTAAACTTACAAGGTCTTACTAAGCATTTACCAATAGATGAATAATATTTTATACATAAATTCTTCCATGTATATGGGTTGTTCTAATGGGAGACTTCTCGTCGTTCTTCTGATATCTTTATAGTTTTACAAACTCTTACTAAGCACTTACTAATAGATGAACAATATTTTATACATAAATTTTTCATGTGTATGAATTGTTCTAATAGGAGACCTTTGAAGCTCCAGAAGCCTCTACTAATGAATGATTATATATATATATATATATAGTCCTATTAGATTTATACATAAATTCTTGCATGTATATGTTGTTCTATTAGGAGACCTCTATCCCTCTTCTGCTATATTTATAAATTTACATGCTCTTTTACTAAGCATTTTTATAAACACATTCTATCATCTGTCTTAATTTAATAACTTTCTAACCTGCTGACTAAATATCTAAACGTCAAGAACTACTTACCAAATATTTAAAGATATTAGTGTTTGATACACAGATTTGTTTCTTTATACGGGCTGTTCTAGCAATTGACATTTCGTAGCTTTACCGCTAACTTGATGACATTCTCAGCTCTACACTTATAGATAAACACTTAAAAATCATTTACCATAATTGAATAATACTTTATACGTAAATTCGTTCTCGTATATGCGCTTAGTAAAAAAAACTAGTGTGTTGTTGATAATCAGATGATCTTCCTAAATTAGTAACAATAAATAACTACGCAATTATTAAAATTCTGCTAATCTACTTTACAGGTTAGTAAACTTTAATTTAGTGCATTTATATAAATATTTCTTAACTCATAATTTTAGGCAAAACTAAATTTTATATTTCGATGGCAGGTGCCAACATAGGTATTTGATTTAGTCTTGGTTTTAATTTTGGGTGATTTTGTAATTTTCCATATCATTTCGGGCAGAATTGGCGTAAAGGCATAATTACATCACATCAGCTGCCATTGGATTAAAGCAAATTACTGAAAAATTCACATGAACTTCTTTTTATGCTCCACTACGTTTGTATATTTGCCTAGGCCAGTACCAACTCCAGTTTTAACAAAGGACAAAGGCCGGTCGGAATTAATCACAGTTATAATTATCTCTAAACAGTGTCGGTAGTCAGTCGATTATTACCTACACTGAGAGGACTAATAGATCCCCAGAAGCGATGCAACAGATTCCAAAATACACAACTCCATTTGATTATGTCTGGCTAGAATAAGCTATCATCGGTGCAATTTGAATATTTCGTTATCGGTCACGTCACAGAGCACTATATTCAGGACACTATGTAATTAACTTACCATTATCTATGTTGCCCTTTGCCAGTTCACTTGATTTTCAATTGTTTTCACATGGTCGAGTCGTTATGTTTCATTTAGAGAACATTTGCTTAAATAGGAAAGGAATTACATTACATAGAATTCTATTATGATTTTTGCCTAGTACTTTAAAAAAGATGTATATTAAATAAATGTACATTTTACATGAAATTAATAGTATAAAAATAACACTCACTGAGTACTAAAATTTAGAAAATATAAAAATAGAAAATTGAGCTTTGATGAAGCTTGTACTAAAAAGAAATCAAACAGCACATAACATTAAATTGAAAGCAAATTTAAGTAAATGTGATATTTCTATGAAGAGACAATGTTAGAATAAGCACTTGGTATTGTTTCACAAAAGGTATCTACTTAAGAACAAGAACTGATGGCTATTCTAAAACACCTTGACAAGTTAAAACTTCTTATCCGCTGAAATTATAAGGATTGAATCTTACGAAGTTGCTTTTGGTAGTGTTAAGAAGCAGTTTGTTGTTCAAAAACCACTCACAAAGAGTGTCCAATGTATTATTACAAGCTTTAGTAAGTGTTTAGCCATCAGGATTAGTACTGAGGAATGCAATATCGTCAGTATAAAGTGTAATGAAAGTCTGTAACATTTTGCTGCATTTATATAAAACAGAAATAGCACCGGTCAAAGTATTGAGTCCTGAGGGACACATGTGTTTTTTGTTAGCTTCTCAGAAAGTATGGTTATTATCAGAATTATGATAGGTAGTATTAGTATATAGTTTCCTATCCATGAGGAAAGATATAATCCTTTCGAAAGCAAAACCTCTAATTCCCCAGATTACTAACTTGTTTATTAAAATACTGTGAGCCACACAGTCGTAAGCCAGACTTAAATCTAGAAATATTGCAGCAAGGTATGCACCATTGTCAATGGCAGTGACAATGTAGTTCTAAAAAGCATTAAGGATAGTTGAAGTTGAATATTCTTTTCTGAAGCCATGTTGATTATTGTTAATACGTTATTTTTAACTAAAAAGTCCTTTAGCGTGTAAAAAAGCAATATTCAAATACTTTCGAAAAACAGGATGTAAGCGCATTGTCCTGTATCTTTCCATAGATGATTTATTAATATCTTTATGAGTGGGAACTAATTTAGTGGTTTTTAGAATATATGGGGATTGCTCTTAGTCGAAAGACATATTAATGAATTGAGATAAAATAGATACAATAGATGTATAAACCGCCTTGATCACACAAACAATGGAATTTCATCAAGCCTATATGAATATTTTTTACTTTATTTAATGTAATATTATTATTATATTGGATTCGTAGAAGATATTTGCTTTAAGAAAATGATTTTATCAACTCTTTGAAGGGTAAAATTGTTGTCAGTAGTATTTTTTGATATCTGGTTTGAGATATGTAAAGGGACTCCTAAAAATTATTTATTAAAATGATCAGCTGATATGTTAGAATTAGAAATTAATTTGCTGTTTTCTTTTAATGCATAGTTGGACTTATCAGGTATAACATTTGACAGTTCTTTAGTGACAGGTAAAGCTGTTTTTTATGGGTTTTCTGAACTAAATATTCTGTTTTGATAATGCAGCTATTTCGTATTATCTACCAGATGTTGGTGTTCAATCTTAACTTCTTTATAGGAATCTTTTAGACCCAATATTTTAATTGAAAGCAATATTAGATTGCTGGACGATGCAATTAATTCTCTACTAACCCAACATTTATTGGTGTGTATGACTTGCAATCTTTATTTTGGCAAATGCAGATTAAGATAATACAGAATAATACTGTTGAAACTATAACGACATTTTTGAAAATTGGAATGATTGCTCCAATCATCACTCATCAGATGCAAAGCAATACATATTCTTTTTGTTAAATTTTCTATGGATCTCATATTAAGAATGCTAAATAATTGTGGAACAAAAATTAGCACCGTTCTATGATCTGATATATGCTTTTATTTATTTATTTAATTATTTATTTGATTTAATTTTATTTTCCAACAGGTTTCATACAGGAAAATATTGTTTAAGAAATACAAAACTTATACACAGTATAACAGACAATGCCATGCCTTAATTGCAATTGTAGATTGGATATTTTGTTAAATGTATCACAATATATATCACAATCATTACATATCCTGTTATAATTTGCACAACACGTAGAGATAGGCGATTTATTTAGCATGTTAGTCCTATTAGCTTCACAATAGAACGTTCTATGTTGGCGGGGATTCGTATGTTTGTGGAACATTGATATTAACTTTATTCAGTAGCCATGCCCAGTCACTATGATTACTAAGACTCTGTATACTAGTGTATTCAACATGGCGGAGACAAGTAATGTTAAGTGTTCCAAGTGTAAAATAACTGTAAATCATAGTACAGAAAAAATTCTAAAATGTTCCAAGGTGTGCCAAAATATATTACATTATACGAATACAATAAAACTAAAAAAGGTACTAATGTTAAAATACAGGCATGTGCATCAGCAACTACAATTACAGCAGGGGTGCGTTCAGAAAAGGAAAGAATGTTATCCAAGTGTCATTCCAATTTCACACTCGCCGTTCAGAAACAAAAAGATGTCCCAAAATTATGACGTCATTGCCGTTCAGAAATGATTGGTGCGACGCACGGAGTGTTCCTTATATCACCCACCTATTTGTGATGGTTAATAGCGGGCGATTCATGAGCATTCGGGTCGGGATATATAAAGCGCGGTTCTGAGTGTTTTTTAAGGTTATAATTATAATTTCATGTTATTTCATATGTGTGTTTCTTGGAGTTTGAACAGTTTGTTTTTGGACAATTTTAATTTGATACAAATTTTTTTTCGATTATGATCCATTGTTCTAATTAGTTTACTTATTTCTTTGATGACTTTATTTTTTCAAACATAACCTCTAACTCTGCAATGCTTAGCTTTGTCCTTTGGCTTTTGCCACAAAATAACTCGACTCACTCTACAGCGTTCAGAATTGTAAAGCGCTCCAAGTTTACCAAGTGGATGATGTCATAAAATATGACCTGACCATGCCAGTATCCTATCCATCATTTCTGAACGCACCCCAGTAGAACAAACCGCAAATAAAAATCAGTTTACAATTATTAAAAGTAATAAACAAAATACTACGCTAAATGCGGTAGCAGCAAGGAAGTGGATATTTGTATCAAATCTAACGTATAATACGAGGGAACAGGACGTAATAAAATACCTGAATGATAATGATATATCTCTTTTAACGTGTGAAAAACTAGAATTAAGAAACAAAAATATAGCGGCCTTCCAAATTGCCATAAGGGGTGATGACTGAGATGAAATATTTGTTCCGGAGCTGTGGCCATTTAATGTAGTAGTCAAATCGTTCAGAAATTTTTCAAAATGGGCCTCATTAACACGGAAAAATTTATAAAATTGAATAAGAATCTCCCCAAAACATAAAGACAAAAGTAACTTTTTACTTGCAAATATAAATATACTGTCGATAGGTAATAAAATGGACAGATTAAGCTTTGCATTAAACCGATACACAATCGGCTGCCTATGTGTTACAGAACACTGGTTAAATAAACAAAAACACGAAAGCTGTAGCATTCCAGGGTATGATACGGCCAGTTCATTTTGTAGAACAAGCCATACACATGGTGGAACACTGATTTTAATTTAAAAAAAGTACCAATACAGAGAGCTTCCACAATTAATATCATTATCGGAAGAAATACATATTGAAATGGTGGCCATAGGATTTTCAAAGGAAAACACACTCAATATTTCAGTCTATCGATCCCCAGAAGGAGATATAAATATATTCTTGGATAAATTAAACGAAGCTATGACAACAGCGACAGATTTCATTAACATGAAAAGAATCTACCTGGCTGGCGATTTCAATATAGATGTTCTCAAAAACACAACAGAAAGGAATAGATTAATGGATCTGTTGGGGTCATACAATATGCAATACAAATTTGAAAAACCATCTAGGGTTACTAGCAGAACATCTTCTTGCATAGACAACATTTTCACCAATGTGGATATGCAGCATGTGGTGGCCACGGAGACTGTCGAGATGCACTTATCAGACCACAGGACCCACATTATGATATTGGGTGGTTTCGATGATGTGTCTGCGGATGCTGTGATGTCATGTACACAAGACAAATAAATGGACTTACAAATGGTCTATTTAAAAGTGACCTGGCAACACATGTTTGGGATTGTTTCGATGAAATGACAGCAGAACAAGGTTTTGAGAATTTTCATAGAGTATTTTTTTATTATTTTAATAAACATTTTCCTATAACCAGGAAAACATATAAACTAAATTGTCGTGACGGAGTAGACTATTGGAATACTCCCGCATTAAGACAAATGTCTAACACTTTGGACACTCTGGGAACAATGGCCAAGGTAACTAAAGATGAAGACATATACAAAGCATACAAAGAATACAAGAAACACTTCCACGATCAAATAAATAAAGCAAAGCAAAATGCAAATCAAATATATATAAATGAAGCATGTAACAAATAAAACGCTATATGGACGGTCATCAACAGGGAAACAAATAAAACTAGAAATAAAGGAAAATCAGATACAAAACTCTCTGCAAACGAAGTTAATAACTATTTTACGAGCATTGGAAAAGAGATCCTAATAAGCCCGGAATCAGATACACAAATACAGAAATACCTAGAAAATATGAGACTAGATAATAGATGTTCGTTCTATTTTAAAACTATTACAGAAATAGAAGTGTCGGGTGTAATAAGAAATGTGAAAAACAAACAAACCAGGGATGTGTATGACGATACAACAAATATCATTAAAGAGGTAGAAAATGAAATAACACCTGTTCTGACAAGAGTTTTCAATAAGTGTGTCCGCGAAGGTATCTTTCCAGAACAACTTAAAGTAGGAAGAACTGTTGCAGTTCATAAAAAGGGAGATCCGAATGATTGCAGCAATTACAGGCCCATCACTATTCTGCCTGCAATTTCCAAAATTTTAGAACGGTTGATAGTAGATCGTCTACTAGAATACTTTGAAAGAAAAAACTATATATCTAATGAACAGCATGGATACAGGAAAAACAAATCCACAGTGACTGGAATACTGGAGGTGATGGAGACTGTAATTGACGCCTACGATAATAAAGAGCGATGTGAACTGACATGTTGTGACCTCAGTAAAGCTTTCGATATGGTAAATCACCAAATTCTACTACAGAAACTATACTATTATGGTATTACAGGTACAGAAGATGATCTACTTGCCTCCTATTTGAGGGGAAGATGCCAGAGAGTGGACTTAAAGGGAGAAATATCAAATACCAGACCAATTCATAATGGGGTACCACAAGGATCGATATTGGGACCAATTTTATTTGTGATTTATGATCTCCAAAAAATATAACACCTAAACAAAGTTGTCTCTATGCTGATGATACATCTTACGTAGTAACTGGAAAGTCGAGTGACGAAATTGGAAAAGAGAGCAAACGGGGTAATGGAAGAAATCACAAAATGGTTCCAAGATAATGAACTAAAATTAAATGAAGAGAAAACACAGCATCTCTGTTTCTCGGCAAGAAATGAACAGTCATCCCACACCATTCGATATATTGGGCTCACGATTGACAATAAACTCACTTAGGACATGCACATATCAGAATTAGCTAACTCGCTAACGATAGCTATATATACTATGAGAAGACTGAAGACTATTGCTACCCATGCCGCTTCAAAATCTGCCTGTTTTGCTAACTTTTACAGTAGGACATCACCTGCAGCAACAAGAATCTTCTGCTTGCAAAAAAAAGCGATTAGAGCTCTTTGTAATCTGAAATATACGGATGGTTGTAAGGAACATTTTAAACGAAAAAGAATACTGACCTTGCCTTCCCTATATATACTTACATGTATAAAATACGTTAGAAAATTCCAAGAAAAGTATATATTGAATGGAGGGCATCATAATTACGAAACCCGCCACAGAAAAGAGTTCCAAATTCCATATCACCGCCTGCAAACGACACAACGCTACATAGACTATTGGGGGCCCAAACTGTATAACAAAATCAAGAACCATATTCAAGAGAGAGACAAATTATTCATAAAAAAAGTGGAAGATATTTTAAGTTATCAAAGTTTTTATTCAATAGAAGAGTTCTTAAAGTGTGACTTAAAACACTAATGGCTTTTAAATACTTAGAAAGGTGTATTACATACACATTATTGTTATGTTGTTGTTGTTTGTTTTCTGTCATATACAGCTAACTGTGCATTTTTAATTAATTTACTGACTTTCTTGTAATGGTAATTACAACGAATAAACTATTATTATTATTATTCATAAGAAGCTATCTATGTATTTAATACTAAAATTTATTCTTCTATCATTTAGCGAAGCAAACTTCAAACGTGTAAACATATCTTGGTAATCAGAACCCCTTTCAGTATATTCAACATCGCCCGCAAGGACCATAGATTTTAAAAATCTTCTCTGTACTGCTTCTATCTTGTTTTAATATGGGATTGATAAATGGAATATCATACCAGTGAAGCATATTCTAATTTTGATCTAATGTAGGTGCGATACAAAATACTCAGGCATCTAGTGTTAAAATCCCGACAATCTCTGTAAGTGAATTCATACATTTTGTAAGCGCCAGCCACCATCTGATTGACATATTCAACAAAAGAAAATCTGATGTCAAACGTAATACCCAGTTCCTTTATAATCCTGCAGTGCTGAAGTGGTACATAATTCAGCTTGTAATCAAACTGGATTACATCAATCTTCCTAAAAAACTCATTGTTTTACATTTATTTGAGTTGAGGAAAAGGTGGTTCCTCCGACACCAAACACCAACAGCATCCATATTCCTCTGCAGTCCCAGGCAGACTGTTTCTACTTTATCAAGTATCTTTTATATCATCAGCAAAAAGAAGATTATCTACAACTAATATATTTGTGCGGTTTCCATTATCTTTGACATTGATTATCATTTCTGTAGGAATCCAGTTTAAAGTCACCGAGTACAATAACTGGTGTATCAACCATAAATAGACTATCTAATAAATTTGAAATATTTTCAAAAAATTCAGATACATCTTCAATAGGATTATTCGGTGGTCTATAACATAGAACAACTAATACAGAGGAAATCTTCGAATACATACCGCAAAGCTCAATTATACATTCTACTGAAAAATCATTTGTACTTACCACAGTTACTTCAACTCCTTTCCTAGCAAGATCCTCAGTATCTTTGTATAATAATTCTTCTCCAATACTTAAGCTAAAAAGTTTTGTTAAAGGATAAATGATACTGTTACTGAAACCATAACCAACAGAAACAAAGAAAATATGTTTTAATAATAATACCACGACTAAGACATTTCTCGGATAGAATTTTTTACTTTGACACAATTATAAACAAATAACTTAGTTTTAAACTTCCGCCCGCATATCGCAGCCATCTTCTTCTCGAATCCGATGAATATTTTGAGCGAACATTTCGCCAAGACTCGCCGCTTAATACAAGAGCGAAAATTAAGAGATTTAAATAATCCATCGGAGCACCAAAACGTGTATTTTCATAATCGAGTTTGTCGAGCAAATGGCTCTGTAATCCTTTTTTCCGCAGCGTTTTTGGTCTGTTCGTCTGTCTGTGTTGTACGGGCGAGTTCTCGGTATACAACCGCTTTGTAATTAGTCCGGTTTTCCCAAAAGTAAAACGCCCATTTTATTTTGAAGTTTCATCCGTTTACGTTGCATTAAAACAGCAAGCAAATAGAAACAAGCGGCGCAGTGCTTTTTTTTGCTCTCGCTTGACCTGCAATGTCATTAGTTTAATTAGTGGTGAGCTTTACATGTTAATCTATGCACGTGTATACGAGGGCAGTTTGATAAGTGCAATTATCATAATTTGGCATAGCACAACCCTGTGTGAGATCGTACCTCTGAAGGTAGACTTCCGAAGAACGCGGCAGACGGCAGACGGCAACTGCAGGCGACAACGACACTTGTCGCGACGGCAGACGGCAATACTTTTCAGTATTGTTTTATATGTGTACGCTTCCGAGAACTGCCGCGCGACAGACAAGTGATTTGTTTTGCCGTTGAGCGACAGACGACAAACTTGTCCAGGCACAGTATTGTCGCGTGCCGTTGGATATGATGGACGGGTTCACGGAAGAAGAAAGTGATAAATTTATTAATTTAGTATCCCAACACCCTCCACTGTTTGATTTCAAACATACAGGGTATAAAGATCAATCAATAAAAGAAAATATTTGGCGAGAAATTGGCCGAGCACTAAATAAAAGTAGTATGTATTAATTTATTTAGAACTATTTTATATTTATAAGCAGTGCTAAGTTAGTTTGTTAATCACTTTTATATTAATTATTCCATGCGTTGGACAACAGTTTCTTGCCATGACACTTTACCTTGTTCAGAACAAAAATATTCTTTGAGTTTCTCTCGAACCGATAAACCATTACAATTTGCAAAACCACTTGTACCCGCCATTCTAATCATATTGGTATTTATCCTGTCTTCATCATTGAAACGATAGAACGCAGTTTGATTGTTTTCAAGATAGCCATCGCGCAAAATATTGTGCAAGCAACATGCAGTTACTATTAGATTATCGCAAGTTTGTGGTAAAATTGCTATAGACGTATAAAAAACTCTAAAAACCTGGGACAATAACCCCCAAATGCATTTTCTGCAACTCGACATACTCTGTAGTTAAAAATCTGTTTCTGGTAGTCCAAAGCTGCAACTTTTCGAGAATATGGCTTCATCATATATGTATGAAGAGCGTCTCCAATCAAAAAGTGTGGTAAATTGTCATTTGTTCCCGGTAAATTTTCGAATTAGGTATATTGAAATTATTATAGATATTCTTTTTCCCTTTGCTGATTTTTTAAATGTATTACTATCTCCTTCCTTTCCATAAGCTCCCACATCGATTCCAATAAATTTGTAATTAGCGTCTACTATTGCCAGCAATACGATGGAGAAATAATCCTTATAGTTGAAGATTAATGAGCCACTATGGTGTGGTGATCTTATACGCACGTGCTTGCCGTCAATACTGCCGACACAATTTGGAATGTTTCATTTCTCCCAGAAATCTCTTTCAATATTTGTAAAATTATCTTGGCTTGGAGGAGGCATACCAATCGGCATAAGTTTCTCTCGTAGTAATTGTAGTACTTGCTGTATGATTCTTGAAATATAACAGCTAGATATGCGATACGCAAATGATAATGAAGCAAAACTTTCCCCTGTAGCCATAAACCTAAAAGCGAAAACAAAAAATTGTAAAGAAGCAGCGTCTAATAGTTAGACCCTAACTATTAGACTCTGCTTTTTTAGAGTAATAATATTAACTGTTAACATTTATATTATAGGTGACACTTGTAAGAAACATTGGAAAAATATACGGGACGGATATGCTCGTTTCAAACGTAAAAATAAGCTTCCTACTGGTTCTGCAGCTCCTAAAAATAGTCGCGTGAAGTGGAAAACATACCAAATGTTGTCCTTTTTAGATTCTGTAGCCCAAGAGAGACCAAGAATTAGTAATGTGGAGGATTCCACTCCAGATAGTGAACTTACGCAAGATCGTACTGTGGAAGATACTAGCATATCAGAATCAGAAAACACCCAAACTGCAAATGCTATCACCAATGACCATACAGAAGAAGACTACGAAAGTCTACCATATCAAGAAGAGGCCAGACAAAGAAAGCAATCAAAATCTCAACGCGTCATTAAGCACGAAGATGATTTGCTTACTTATCTTCGATCAAGAGATGAATCACGCCAGTTATTATTAAAGACTGTTATTAACAAAGATGAAGACGAGTTAGGCTCCTTTGCCACACATATTTTTTTTTATTGAGGTGGAACGCTCCTGCTCGCCTTAGCTAGATCTTGCTCAAGGCAGTGTGGGACTCAACTGCATTCTCTCACAGTTGCCTTACCCACCAAAACCACCTCCTTCTTGCCTCCCTGACATGCTGGAATCTACATTGTCTGTTTTTCTTCAGACATGTCAGTCGGTGCTTTAAATTCTCACTCGCTCTCTTTCTTCGTGTTCTTTGGTACGCAACACTTCTCCTATGTATTCGCTTATGACTTGAAATTTCATTTTGTTACTTGTCATAATACTGACTATGTTACGAACTTCCAGCTTAGTTTCTATCTCTCGTTCAACCTTACTCCTGGGGGAGCTCCACCTTTCGCAGGACATGACTGTATGCTCCGGCGTATCTGTGACCCCACATTATATGCTTCCATCGGTTGTTGTAATCCCCATCCTTTTAGTATAGGCTCCGAAATGACCATTGCCGGTGAGGAATTGTGTAAGGTGGTAGTTTGTTCTTCTGAACCTACACTTCACCCACTCCGCAATGTTTGGTATCAGTGATTTCGTCCACTGACCTGTAACTGTGTGTTCGTCCCACGCTCGTTGCCATTTTACCATCAATTGCTCCCTGTAATCTTCCTTATGCTGCCCCTCGGACTGTCTGCTCTCGATGTATGATCCTGCCCTTTCTTCGATGAGCAGAGATATAGGTGGTGTCCCTGCAATTACCTGTACAGCACTTCCGGATATGGTTCTTTATCCACTCACTACGCGTATCAGCATCTTTCTTTGGACCGACTCAAGTAGGTGCCTATATTTATTTATGTTTAGGACATTTGCCCATACCGGTGCTCCATAAAGGAGCACAGAGCTAATTACGCCGTTCAGGACCATTCGCTTAGGGGCAGTTGGTCCCCCCACGTTGGGCATTATCCTGGCCAGAGCAGACATGCGTTTTTCGGCCACCCATATTAAGGATGTACTTCGTTACCACCTCTATTGCAAGTTATGGCTAAACACTAAGTTTTCCAAATACTTACCAACTACGAGATAATGGCAGTCGAGAATTCTTATTCACTAAGTGCTTACGACCGGCGTAGTGATTTTACACCTACCCCAAATGTCTCAACAAATGCCGCAAGTACCTCAAGTGAAGAAACGGAATTGTATAATTATTCTCCATTCAATAATTATTCCGAATCAACTATATTAACTGATCGAACAAAAACAGTGCAACAAGAAGTCGTGCCTTCAGTGCAAGTACAAGAACGTACGAATAATTATTCCGGCCATGGTGATCAAACATATTTACATAGAATCTGATAATATATAATGATATCGTACCTTAATGTCAAAAACAATTTTTCTTCAGGCGTTATAACTTTCCTTGTCGTAATAGATATTAGGTCTTTGTGAATTAAAGATAGTACAAACGTAAATTGTTTTTTGTTTAAACGACAATACCCTCGGAATATCTTTTCGTCTTCGTTTAAGTGCCGTTTTATTAACATTTCGTACGAGCCTTCTTGAATTCTGCACCTATATATTGCCTGTACATGTCTTCTTTTCTTTGAGTATATGTGGTATACCAATAAATCGTTGTCTTCTTCTTCCTCTAACAAAACTTGTTGTATTATATTGCTATTCATGATTAGAAGAGGAAAACTAATGCAACACAGACACTGGCCATAATGCGACTGCAGCATGACTGCAATTCGCTTCGGAATGTGGAATAACGACACTTGTCGCTCAGCGGCAATTCTCGTTGTCGCCTGCCGTCTGCCGTCTGCCGCGTTCTTCGGAAGTCTACCTTAAGCCGTGGCCTTCCACGGTTGTTGGTGATCTTCTTGGTTTTTAAGCTGAAACAGTTTCGTTATATCTAGTCAGGAACTACCCTGGGAATTCTTGACATAACAAACACCTTAATCCAAAACAGACTTATACAGAACCATGAAGTCCCACTAATAAAAAAAACAAGAACCTTAAACCAACGACGCACGTAAAAAGTATTGCAAAAACTTTAAACTCATATGGAAAAGACAGATAAAAAACTTCTGTCGGATATCGTTTTTTTGCGTTAGCATTCTCTGCACCCATATTGCGCTCTTAGTCATGTCCAGATAATCATGAAGATATTTAAAATGGGTATATCAGATATTTCAGTCATTCCTGTAATTTGTGTCTTCTTTAGACGAGCACCTTTCATTCATCATTATACGACCTTTTTTTAGCAAGTTCTGCAATGGCCATTTCGACAGGCCGCCCCGACCATGGGTCATCTTCAAGTGATTCCCTACCTTGCTTAAAGCTAATGTGTCACTTAAAAATCATAGTTGTTCCCTTGCTAGAATCCACGTAAACCGATGACATTTTCTCTAGTACAGTATGAACAGACTTTCCTTGCTTTGTAAGCAACTTGATAACAATGCTCTAGTTGTGATGGAGTTTCTTTATTCTGCAGGTTTTTTCATACATCCTAGACCAAATGGTGCAGTATTTTAAAGGGCACCTGCAGTGATGGCACTTCTAAATATGTTTCTACATTTGTAATATAATTTATATATGTTTCTTTTCTTGTACCTGTCATGTAGTTTCATAAGAATATATATGTATATATAAATGTGAACATATCTATGTGAGGAATTTCTTGAATTAGCGGCATTTTAAATTAATTGATGACAATTACTTGCATTATTTTAATTGTTAATGATTTTAAGGAAAAGAAACACATTACTCCGAGGACCAACACATATGCATCAGTTTCGTTTAACCACTACCACGTGAATACTCTTCAGCTCGGCCTGTGTAATGTATTCATTTTTCCTTTCTCCGAAATTTGTATATATAGTTACGGAGACGATCTTTGCAAGCATGAGAGATAATTTCTTATCATTCTCATTTTAATGAGGGAACCATATTAATTACTATGTTTTACCTTCTACAATATTACAGCACATTCAGTGCACTCTGTGTTGGAACACAGAAATCCAAATCTCATTCTGGATAATTACAATTAATATTTATATGTGGTTGCAGAGTGCACTGAATGTGCTGTAATATTGTAGAAGGTAAAATATAGTAATTAATATGGTTCCTTCATTAAAATGAGAATGATAAGAAATTATCTCTCATGCTTGCAAAGATCGTCTCCGTAACTATATATACAAATTTCGGAGAAAGGAAAAATGAATACATTACACAGGCCGAGCTGAAGAGTATTCACGTTGTAGTGGTTAAACGAAACTGATGCATAAGTGTTAGTCCTCGGAGTAATATGTTCCTTTTCCTTAAAATCATTAACAATTAAAATAATGCAAGTAATTGTCATCAATTAATTTAAAATGCCGCTAATTTAAGAAATTCCTCACATAGATATGTTCACATTTAATATATTGAACTGGTCTCTTATGTGCTCCGAGACCATTCAAATACACATAATTAGTACGAGTTTCAACACTCCATTTTTTACTTTTAAGTTTGTTATTAGGGACGAACCCTGGTACTTGTTGAAATGTTGGAGTTGCCATTGCTTTACTTATACAAAGGAGAGAAACAACATTGCACACAGAATCATCCCACTTAAGCAATTTAGCAAACAATTATATCTTGGTCATGTAGTTTATTTGAAAAGTTTAGATTAAAGAATTTAGCATAAAAAAAACTAACTATATTAGTGAGAACAAATTTAAATACACAGAAACGCACTATACAATCTTATACATATATGACATATATTATTTTCAATCTTTCATTATCATTACACATTGAGTTTGGACAAAGCATCATGTCTAGCACAAACAACCCATGCATTTAGTACATACAAATATGGCCGATATAAAAATGCAAATTAGGACTAAATCAAAACATAATTATAATTTGTACATACTAGGAGTGACACTCCAAAGCCTGTTGATTGTATATCTCGTGTTTTTAAAAGCACAAATAGAATTATTGACCTAGAAATATTCAATAGCATCATCTAATGTAAAGCATGGACGTTCATTCTTTGAACGCCCATTCTTAAGTCAATTACAATGTAACTCGGTGAGGAAACCAATTTTAATGTGAAAACACAAATTAACTACAGCCTTTTCTATATTTAGAACAGATTTGAATTAGGGCATGAATATCAATAGGGCTTTAATTTAAGTACAAACAACATTTGAAGCATCACTAAGAGACCTAGAGCACATGTCATATTAAAGCTAAAATTTCGTGACTAAATTTAGTAATTGCCTGGTATATGAAGTTAAATACTCAAACTGCACATATCACAGCACAGTTATGATTAGGAATTGTCATGAATTGCGTCCTTACGAATGCATAATTATCAAAAGCATCATTTCTAATTTAGAGCAAGTAGCCATCATGAACAAACGTCAAACATCAATTTGTAAAGTTTAGTAAAACACCTTAATTATAAACATGTTAGGCCAATTACTGACACGAAGGACATACATAATTAAGTGCCCTACCAAACTAAAGCCATTAGCAAGAATTTACTAATAAAATCAATATTTAATTTGACATGTAAAAAACTGAATAAGTGTTGCTACAATTATACCAAAAAGGGATATTTAAAATTAACCCTTGGCACGGTTGTATGTGAATGATTTGATAAAATTACCGATAACCAATAGAGCAAGATAAATTAATATTAAATTATAAAAGGAAACTGACTTTGAATTGAAAATTTAAAAAACCGCATTAAGCATTTTATTTTAATGCACAGATTTTAATCAAATAAAAAACAGAAATAAAGTGAATGTATTTAGTAATTAAGTTATTATGTAAACCAGCTCCACATAAAGTCCAAATATCCTTATTTTTGGATAAAATCCAAAAATTATAACATTTAAATATTTTTTTGCACATGACTGTACAATTTATCAAAAAGTGACGCTAAAAATGCCATTCTCATTAAAATTCCTAAAAACAATATTCAGAGAATTTCACGTACTGAAAATATATTATTAAATTTTTATAAATATAAAAACTACAAAATAACATCCTTTAGTATAAAAAATTATTCAAATATTATTATAATACATCAAAATTTAATCCATAAACACTTTGGGTCCGAGGCTTTAAACAATCGCCATCACTGACCTATATATAAGGTATACATACTCCAGACGAGGTCATTCATTTTTTTGTCATTGATTGATTCATAACCCGAAGAGTACGTTGTGAGTTAGTAAGTCAGTGGGTCATCGACAAGGCTGACACCACTGAAAATAAAGACAGCAATAGTTCTGTATTACCAATACGAACGAGCGAAGAGAGGCGCCCCCGAAGCTGAAAAGAGAAGAGAATATAAACAAAGATCCTAACCTCCAATAAATCGAGGCGGACACATAAATCAAATCACAATAAAGGGGAAGAAAAATACACTTACTGATACTGAAGAGTACGAACAAAGGCCAGTAGAAGGAACACCCCCGAGCCGAAGATCCCGCTTGCTGTTAAATTCCAAGGGCCGCTACCGAAGTTCATCCAGGCGGAGTTCCCCAGAATATCCGAAGAACAATCAGCTACAAGTCCCGTTCCAGTTCCTCGTACAGACCCAGGCGTAAAGCTAGCAAACATTGTTTATATGTTAAACTGAAGGTATTGTGAAAGTTTTACAAGTATTTACGACATCCAAAGAGGTGTAACGTCAAAGTCATAGTAGTCATATAGAACTAATGTATATAATTGTAGTTTTTTATTGAGATTAAAGTCAAAAATCAATTCGTTCAAAGTCAGTTTGGTAGTTAAAAGTCACAAGATCCAATTTATCAAGAAGTAAATAGTTTGGTGTTCGCAATCACAAAATAATTAAGGCATTTTTTAAATTACAACGTCAGTCACGTTTTATGTATGTAAACCTAACCTAACTAGGTATTCAAACAACTAAATAAGGCTAAATAACATGCAAAATATTAACAGTAACTTACGTACAGTAAAAGTTTGGTTCTCCAAGTACAATCAGTTTAGATTATTTAATTAAATAAGTTTGGGACGTCTTTTCTGTCCACGTACATTTCATATTTTAGCACTCAACCGCTGTACTCTCATTAGGTGGATATTTGTTACAATTTATAGTGGAACTGTGTACTATTATTCTCGTTGTTAGTTTATTTTCATTTAAATGTTTGTTTTCTCTCCTAATAAAGACACTCCAACTAAAAAAATTAATTACAAGATTGTAACCTGTTTTGTTTAAAATATAGAGATTTGTTTTGTATACCTGTGTTTATTTTGGTTATTTTGTTACGTAACGCCCACCATCATTCTCGTGGTTGTTCGTCACTTTTATGCACGACGAGGAAGCGCATTTTATTTTGCCCACAGGTGTTTCATCATCCTCGAGGAAGTGCAGACAGCTGCCCAGGATTATAAGTAAGCGTACAGGTAATGTGAGTGACTCTGGTAGCGTTGTTTTGTAAGGCATGAACCCCCCCAACGACCCTGGGATAGGAAATTTATGAACCGGCCACATGATTAACTGTATTCCAGTATAACTTACTAAAGGCCGGAAACTAACCCCCTCTTTTTTTCTTTAAAATTAGAGTATTGGCGTAAATCATGAGATAGGAAGAAGAGTTTCAAGCGCGAAATTTAGGACATTTTAAATTTAATACAACAGTGTTAGGTACATTTATTTGAGTTATTAAATTTAGACTTTCACGTGCTTACCAGTTAGTATTTGTAAAACTTAACTTAGATAACATTTCTCTCGTGAATTTTGACAGTTTCTTTTTATTTAAATTTTATTCTAATTAGTCTCATAGCTCTTTAAGAACGCTTTACTGCTAGGGGTTTATCAGTACCACACCCCCCTATAGCATTCTGGCACCGCAACTAGGGGCTTTGTAAGGGTACTTCCCCCCCCCCATAGCATTCTGGCGCCCAACGTGGGGCTTTGTATAAGCACCCCACCCCCCATAGCATTCAGGCGCACCAACGTTTTGGGGCCATTTGAATAACCTACAGAGTACACTTACAGCATTTTTTTCAGCACATCTTCGAGGATTTAAAGAAGTGGAGGACATTATTTTTAAAATAAAATAATTGTAAAATAAAAATATAAAAAGAAAAATGTGTATTTGATTTATGTATTTGTGTATGTGCTTCTCCACGGATTGATGGTCGATGTTAAATAAATAAACACTGAGTATATTTGAAATCATTTATTCACTGTCATAAAAATTAAAAACACAGGTCTGGTAGTTTATTACAAACATTTTTACAACATATCACACAGGGGTCGTATCCAAACGACACATCGCTTTTGTTTTTTTTATTATTGTGTGTATTTGTAAAAATATAAAACCTGCAAAATGAATACATGATCCAGAAGCGCTCATATTTAGCAAACATAACAATATCAACATGACACTAAGTTTGACAACGGAGCAATTCCAAATAATCATGGACGCGTTCAAACAAGAAAGGCAAGAATATAAAAAGGATATACGGGAACTGAGAGAAAGTTTCGGGACAAATAGAAAACGAGATAGGGAGGAAAACAAACAAGAAAAGAAAATCTATAGGGAAACAAAGGAGGAAAATAGAGAAGAAAATAAGAGGGGAGAAAATATAGTTGAGAAAAAAGATAAAGATAAAGATATAACTGTACCAGAAGTACGAGAATCAGTCCATACATCACCTCCAGGAAATGATGTACAACTAGTGACAGAGACAGTTACAGAACAAGAAACGGGTTCGAAGTCAGAAGGGGATAACCTGTGCAAACAGATCCTGTCGTTGTTCGAGGAATTTGTAGAACGCCAGTCACGAAAAATAGAAGAGGACAGATTAGAAAGAAAACGCGAAAGAGAAGCATACAGATTAGAAACAAGACAGATATGGGATAGATTCCTAAACAAAAAGGACACAAGCGAAAATAAAACAGCTGAGGAACCAGTACAAATAGAAACAACATCCGCAGAAACAATAAAAGAAAAGGAAAAGGAAGAAATAACAATAGTAGAAATACAAACGGGGGAAAACAACGAACAAAATACATGCGAAGAAAAGGCATTAGAAAATATGGAGAAGGATGTACCAAAGGGCCTAAATAATGAAAAGGACACAGTAGAAATCAAGAAAACCTCCACAATAATACTCACACAAACAAAAACAAAATATATGGATTCTGGTAGGAGGATCTTGAGAACGCACTTTGACGCGCTTCTAACTGAAGAGGAAGAGGAGAGATATTTTTGGTTCTACACCTCAAGAAAGTCAACAGGTACGTTTACAGGTGCCGAAAAATGTACAAGTTCGTGGAAACGACTAACACTTACAACACAAATGAGTAAAATTAGCAAGACATACAAAGAAGTTATCACATTTAGGGGCATAGACACAAACACATGGACAGACATGCGAAGTAAGTCAATTCACACACACATAGAGAATGCAAACACACATACACACAATTTAACAAACTTGAACGTACACACACAAACGTTAATAACACTCATACATTACACATGCGAAATGCACAAAAAGTTTAAAATTCTAAAGGGAATTCAAATAGCAGAAATCTTGTACGAAGGAAACCAGGTAACACTTCGTCACGTCGCGAATACACATACACACTCGTATGATCAAACATACAGGGAATTCAGTACACAAAACACCTACACCGATGACATCCTTCGGGACCAAGAAAATATCATCGACTTTCGCCTCAAGATTTTAGGCACATAGACCCACGTAAAAATATATCGGAGCAAGGCGGAGAAATAGAAGGCGATCTCCGATGGGACTAAGGCGACCCCACTCCTACCCTAGCTATCACCAAGACTGACAGCCTCCTCAAGTAACGAAAGCCGAAAAATATAACGGAGCAAGGCGAAGGGATTTACAGGCGACCTTCGATGGGATAGCGACCCCACTCCTACCTGAGCAACACAAAGTATCAAGTAACGAAAGCCGAAAAATATAACGGAGCAGGGCGAAGGTATTTACAGGCGACCTTCGATGGGATAGCGACCCCACTCTTACCTGAGCAACCCCAAAATACAAAGCCTAATATATCGGAGCAGGGCGAAGGTATTTACAGGCGACCTTCGATGGGATAGCGACCCCACTCTTACCTGAGCAACAGCAAGAAACAATAGCCTCAACATAACCCCAAGAATTATTCGGACGAGCCCAACCCGACAAGAACAGAACCTGATGCTGAAATATTCAGACGAGCCCAATCTGAACACCCGCACATAAATCACAAAGAAAACTCCGAGAATGTCCTAAATAATGACAAGATTCCCGACAAAACCCCTACAAGAATAGAAACCATTGCAAAAGCACAAAGGAAAAACAAAACATACCCGGAATTTAGGATCCAATTAGGATAAGCAAGTTAAATATAGGAAAGTTTAGAAAAATATAAGAAATACATTCCCCTAGAATTTTAAGAAAACTAGAATTAAGTTAAGTTATTTTTCCCCATTCCTACTGTAAGAAGTTAGCAGCATATAATGTGGTAATATAAGTTGGAACATTACATCAACACATCATACAGAAGAAAACGAAACACACAATAAGATGATTGCAAACATGAAAAAAAAAAACACTAGGAACAACTAACACTTACAAGAAAAACGAAGAACACAGCGTACGGATAAAGAAAAAAAAATATAAATATTCGAAGTTAGGAAAATCGAACAACCGCCTTTATGAAAATACACAAATAGACATTACAAATAGCAATACACAGGAAATAATGTGCCTACACAACATAAGAAATGGAAAAAGTAATTATCGAAGGAACTAGAAAAAGGATGATAGAAGAATGGGCCTAAAAAGTGAAAATATACCTCGTAGCCAATATAACGCTCATATAAGAAATTAAATCCATGAAGAAATCCATGAAAAGATATGGTATTGTGGAAAGATAAATAAATATGATATAAAGTTGCCTCATAAGTAAAGCCATGAAAAGATATGGAATTATGGGAAGAAATAGAAAAAAATGATTAAAATTAATGTATAACCGAAAAAGGGTACATTAGCACGAAAAAGTGCAAGATAAAATAAAGTATGTTCCGCAAATAGGAAAGAAAGAGTTGACAAATGTCGAAAACAATTATAATAAGAAATAATATGTGAAGTAATAAATACAATTTATGTGTATACATACACAAGGTATATTAAGAATAGGCCACCGGCATCTATAGTAAGATACAAATTCGATACAGTACAGGCAAAACGCAGAATAAAAACAAAAGAAGAAATTATGGCACATAAGAAAAATTTTCTGAAGGCAAACATTAAACATTAAATACACACACATGGAAGAAAAAAAAAACATACGTACGCCAAACAGACATTAACTAGTGTTCACAGACCAACAGGTACATAAAAATAAATAAAGGTACAGTTACACAAGAAATAAATATCATCTTAGCACTAACATCCATATACAGGGATAAGTCAATAAATATAATTTGGAATAAATTTTCACACACAACAACAACTTATATTATTACAAACATATGACATACACACTGTATTGAAAACTTAAATATTAGGACATTAGCTATAGGTACACCTAAATATAATAGTTCTTTAAAAATAAGAGAAAATAAAATATAAAATATTATCTGTACATAGAATAGATACATTAATTATTTCAAAGTAGGACCATACATAAGTATTTTTAAGTCGTTTATAACGAACGCACATTTTCACAAATGAAAATCTACCTTCGTTAAGGGGCAAATTGAACTGGTCTCTTATGTGCTCCGAGACCATTCAAATACACATAATTAGTACGAGTTTCAACACTCCATTTTTTACTTTTAAGTTTGTTATTAGGGACGAACCCTGGTACTTGTTGAAATGTTGGAGTTGCCATTGCTTTACTTATACAAAGGAGAGAAACAACATTGCACACAGAATCATCCCACTTAAGCAATTTAGCAAACAATTATATCTTGGTCATGTAGTTTATTTGAAAAGTTTAGATTAAAGAATTTAGCATAAAAAAAACTAACTATATTAGTGAGAACAAATTTAAATACACAGAAACGCACTATACAATCTTATACATATATGACATATATTATTTTCAATCTTTCATTATCATTACACATTGAGTTTGGACAAAGCATCATGTCTAGCACAAACAACCCATGCATTTAGTACATACAAATATGGCCGATATAAAAATGCAAATTAGGACTAAATCAAAACATAATTATAATTTGTACATACTAGGAGTGACACTCCAAAGCCTGTTGATTGTATATCTCGTGTTTTTAAAAGCACAAATAGAATTATTGACCTAGAAATATTCAATAGCATCATCTAATGTAAAGCATGGACGTTCATTCTTTGAACGCCCATTCTTAAGTCAATTACAATGTAACTCGGTGAGGAAACCAATTTTAATGTGAAAACACAAATTAACTACAGCCTTTTCTATATTTAGAACAGATTTGAATTAGGGCATGAATATCAATAGGGCTTTAATTTAAGTACAAACAACATTTGAAGCATCACTAAGAGACCTAGAGCACATGTCATATTAAAGCTAAAATTTCGTGACTAAATTTAGTAATTGCCTGGTATATGAAGTTAAATACTCAAACTGCACATATCACAGCACAGTTATGATTAGGAATTGTCATGAATTGCGTCCTTACGAATGCATAATTATCAAAAGCATCATTTCTAATTTAGAGCAAGTAGCCATCATGAACAAACGTCAAACATCAATTTGTAAAGTTTAGTAAAACACCTTAATTATAAACATGTTAGGCCAATTACTGACACGAAGGACATACATAATTAAGTGCCCTACCAAACTAAAGCCATTAGCAAGAATTTACTAATAAAATCAATATTTAATTTGACATGTAAAAAACTGAATAAGTGTTGCTACAATTATACCAAAAAGGGATATTTAAAATTAACCCTTGGCACGGTTGTATGTGAATGATTTGATAAAATTACCGATAACCAATAGAGCAAGATAAATTAATATTAAATTATAAAAGGAAACTGACTTTGAATTGAAAATTTAAAAAACCGCATTAAGCATTTTATTTTAATGCACAGATTTTAATCAAATAAAAAACAGAAATAAAGTGAATGTATTTAGTAATTAAGTTATTATGTAAACCAGCTCCACATAAAGTCCAAATATCCTTATTTTTGGATAAAATCCAAAAATTATAACATTTAAATATTTTTTTGCACATGACTGTACAATTTATCAAAAAGTGACGCTAAAAATGCCATTCTCATTAAAATTCCTAAAAACAATATTCAGAGTATTTCACGTACTGAAAATATATTATTAAATTTTTATAAATATAAAAACTACAAAATAACATCCTTTAGTATAAAAAATTATTCAAATATTATTATAATACATCAAAATTTAATCCATAAACACTTTGGGTCCGAGGCTTTAAACAATCGCCATCACTGACCTATATATAAGGTATACATACTCCAGACGAGGTCATTCATTTTTTTGTCATTGATTGATTCATAACCCGAAGAGTACGTTGTGAGTTAGTAAGTCAGTGGGTCATCGACAAGGCTGACACCACTGAAAATAAAGACAGCAATAGTTCTGTATTACCAATACGAACGAGCGAAGAGAGGCGCCACCGAAGCTGAAAAGAGAAGAGAATATAAACAAAGATCCTAACCTCCAATAAATCGAGGCGGACACATAAATCAAATCACAATAAAGGGGAAGAAAAATACACTTACTGATACTGAAGAGTACGAACAAAGGCCAGTAGAAGGAACACCCCCGAGCCGAAGATCCCGCTTGCTGTTAAATTCCAAGGGCCGCTACCGAAGTTCATCCAGGCGGAGTTCCCCAGAATATCCGAAGAACAATCAGCTACAAGTCCCGTTCCAGTTCCTCGTACAGACCCAGGCGTAAAGCTAGCAAACATTGTTTATATGTTAAACTGAAGGTATTGTGAAAGTTTTACAAGTATTTACGACATCCAAAGAGGTGTAACGTCAAAGTCATAGTAGTCATATAGAACTAATGTATATAATTGTAGTTTTTTATTGAGATTAAAGTCAAAAATCAATTCGTTCAAAGTCAGTTTGGTAGTTAAAAGTCACAAGATCCAATTTATCAAGAAGTAAATAGTTTGGTGTTCGCAATCACAAAATATTTAAGGCATTTTTTAAATTACAACGTCAGTCACGTTTTATGTATGTAAACCTAACCTAACTAGGTATTCAAACAACTAAATAAGGCTAAATAACATGCAAAATATTAACAGTAACTTACGTACAGTAAAAGTTTGGTTCTCCAAGTACAATCAGTTTAGATTATTTAATTAAATAAGTTTGGGACGTCTTTTCTGTCCACGTACATTTCATATTTTAGCACTCAACCGCTGTACTCTCATTAGGTGGATATTTGTTACAATTTATAGTGGAACTGTGTACTATTATTCTCGTTGTTAGTTTATTTTCATTTAAATGTTTGTTTTCTCTCCTAATAAAGACACTCCAACTAAAAAAATTAATTACAAGATTGTAACCTGTTTTGTTTAAAATATAGAGATTTGTTTTGTATACCTGTGTTTATTTTGGTTATTTTGTTACGTAACGCCCACCATCATTCTCGTGGTTGTTCGTCACTTTTATGCACGACGAGGAAGCGCATTTTATTTTGCCCACAGGTGTTTCATCATCCTCGAGGAAGTGCAGACAGCTGCCCAGGATTATAAGTAAGCGTACAGGTAATGTGAGTGACTCTGGTAGCGTTGTTTTGTAAGGCATGAACCCCCCCAACGACCCTGGGATAGGAAATTTATGAACCGGCCACATGACTGTATTCCAGTATAACTTACTAAAGGCCGGAAACTAACCCCCTCTTTTTTTCTTTAAAATTAGAGTATTGGCGTAAATCATGAGATAGGAAGAAGAGTTTCAAGCGCGAAATTTAGGACATTTTAAATTTAATACAACAGTGTTAGGTACATTTATTTGAGTTATTAAATTTAGACTTTCACGTGCTTACCAGTTAGTATTTGTAAAACTTAACTTAGATAACATTTCTCTCGTGAATTTTGACAGTTTCTTTTTATTTAAATTTTATTCTAATTAGTCTCATAGCTCTTTAAGAACGCTTTACTGCTAGGGGTTTATCAGTACCACACCCCCCTATAGCATTCTGGCACCGCAACTAGGGGCTTTGTAAGGGTACTTCCCCCCCCCCCCCCATAGCAATATATACGGCAAAGAAACAGATTATATGTGTTTAATATATACATTAACCACATATAAATATTAATATGTATATATATATATACAGGGTGAGTCATTAGTAGCCGCTTCTTCGATTGCTCTTTTGTGTCTTAAATAAAAGAAAAAACAATTAGTGGAATATCCATGGTTACTTGTGGCGCATATTCTAAAAATACTTTAAGCTCTGACGCACTTCCGGTTTCACCGGAAATGCAAACAACTTAATTTTTTTAAATGACTCACCCTATATATTTTTGGATTTTCTTGTATTGCTTTAAATTATCTGTTCGACTGTTTTCTCTTTTTTAAAATTGAGCTAATAGTTTTTGACGTATTAATTTTTTTTGAAAATATTTAACCAAAACACGTGTTCAGAAAAAATTCATTTTCACATTGTTTTTAAAAGCAAAAACATTAACTTTGGTGGTGCTTGTAGCCAAGAAAATTTTGCATCATTTGGTAAAGTTGCACTCGACAATACCTCAATAAACTATGTTTTTTCAAAGCCTACTTCCTGAAATTTTCACATACCAAAAACTTATTTTTTTTAAATGGAACACCCAGTATTTTATTGAAGCATTTTGTTGATTTTTTTATTCTCTTTCATTTTTGTTAACAATGTTCTATACCTATCTTTTGTAATTTCTGAGATAATCACTATAGGAGCAATTAGCGGTCAATTAAAGAACTACTAGCGCTATTGTTCTATGCACCAAAATATTCGTTCAACCAATGGAAGGCAGGGATGGCGCCCGACTTCCTTAGTCAACTGTCAAACAAAATAAATGTTATATCCAACTATCCCAAAAGTAATAATTTTATAGAATGAAGAGCATCGCATTTCAATTTTTTAATTCCGGCAATGTCCAGTTGCAGTATTTCATTTTTACACTGTTGGTTAACATCGAAATAAAATAAAGGTTATGTTTGAAGATGTCTTCAAAAAGTTTTGAAAATCCGTTTGTAGATAGCGAAGATACTCTCCTCCATTAACATATTCATCAAAGAAATAAGGTCCAATTATGTAACTACCCACTATTCCTCCCCACAGTTTTAATGACTAACGATTTTGAAAGTTTACAGGTGTGATAAAGTGGGGGATTTTATATGGTATAATAACTGAAATTGTGACGATGAACGTATTCACTTGAATAGAAGGTTTCGTTGGTAAACAACAAAAAATTGAGAAAGCCAGAATAGTTTATCTGCTGCCAATTGACAAAAATGTAAGCGATTCTGAAAATTTCTTTCATCTAACCCTGTGTATGAATATGCTACTAGTGAATTTCGTTTTTCCTAATTATTCTGGATTCTCAAATTTGACTTACATCTAATTGCCGACTAATTTTCGTAGTACTAGTATGGGGGTGTTCAATTACACTCGCAAGTACCATAAATGTCTTATCCTCACCAGTTTTTGCTTTTTCCGCTCTTTCCTTCATATTCAATGCTTTCTGTTCACTCAAACCGTCCCCTTTATATTTTCGAAGGTTTCTGGCTTCGGTTGACTTCTGCCAGGAATCGCTGTGCATAAAGTCTGGATGCTAGCAAAGAGTTTCTTTCAGATTCACCAAAAATGTCAATCATATCTATTAAATCTTCATAAGAATAATTCATTTGGATGATAACTAATAGCGATGCTTTTATAAGTTTGACATAAATGTATTCCGACTTTCTTTAACAGTTGACTCAGACAGTCAGTCACATTCCAGCCTTTATTGGACCAATATTTGGGTGCAGAGAACATCGCCCGTAGTTCTTTAATTGACCGCTAATTGCTCGTATAGTGATTATCTCAAAAATTAGAAAAGATAGGTATAGGACATTGTTAACAAAAATGAAAGAGAATAAAAAAAGGAACAAAATGACTCAATAAAATACTGGGTGTTCCATTTAAAAAAAATAAGTTTTTGGTAAGTGAAAATTTCAGGAAGTAGGCTTTGAAAAAACAAAGTTTCTTGAGGTATTGTCGAGTGCAACTTTACCAAATGATGCAGAATTTTCTTGGCTACAAGCACCACTCATATAAACATAAATTTTACCAACAAAAATATGGCTGTGCCATGGGAGCACCAATTTCCAGCATTATTGCACAATTGGTCCTTGAGGACTTGGAAGAAAGTACTATCCCTTTATTGATGACTCCGCCACCATTTTTCAAACGATACGTGGACGATTGTATTACAGCGGTACCGTTACAAAAAACACAATACATCTTAGATTGTTTCAACAATTACCACCCAAGATTGCAATTTACAGTAGAAACCGAAGCCAATAATAAATTAAACTTTTTAGATACTACATTGATCCGTGATGGTGATGTGGTTAAAACAAAATGGTTCGTAAAGGATACATCATCGAGTAGGTATCTCAATTTTTATTCGGCTCAGCCAATTAATTTCAAAAAAAACGTTGTTGCAAATCTCATTAGTAGAGCCATCAAGCTAACGAATCCTGAATACAGAAAAGAAGCGATAAGCCATGCTAAAATATCTTTAGCGCGTAATAATTATCCAACAAACTTTGTAAACAAAATAATAAAACAAGAACTTAATAAAATATATAATAGCACCACAAATAGAAATCACAACCAAAAACAAAACGACACCAGATATGTTGCTCTACCCTTCATAAATCATCTATCACAGAAACTGGGCAAAATATTGGCCCCACACAATGTCAAGGTCGCACACACCAATTATAACAATTTACAGCATCTTTACACAAAATTAAAAGACAAAATTCCATTAAAAAAACAAACACATGTTGTGTATAAGATTCCGTGTAAAGACTGCGAAGGTATCTATATTGGCCAGACCAAACAATATCTTGATGAAAGGGTCAAAGCACATAAATACGCAAAAAATAGCACGGCGTTAAAGAAACATTCTAACCAGTTCTCACACACATTTGATTTTGATGGCATTTCAGTGTTACATAAGGAATATAATACAAAGTCGAGAAACATTTTGGAGATGATTGAGATTCACAAAAATCAAAACTCAATTAATGACAGAGGTGAAATCTCGAATTTGTCGACGGTATACCGACAGTTATTATAATAGCAAAACCCTGTACATAAATATTATCCTACATACGTACAGGTAAATACATCGTCTAAAAAAGTGTTTTTTCTCCGATTTTTTTTTTGTTGTGGCCGTGTCTAAGTCAGAATAAAACCAGCAGTGTAGACAGTCGGTAAAAGTTTCACATTTTAATCGTTGACGTTATGTATATTAAAGTTTTAAATTTAAAACACGTTAATGTATATTTTGTTTGTGCATTTCTAAAAGACGTTGCAAGGACATTGTGTGTTACGTGTTTTTGGAGTAAGTTTTCTCATTTTTTAAGTGTATTTTAAACGTGATGTTATTGTAAAATTTTAAAATGTATTCAAAAAATTGATAAAGGGAAAAAAAAATTAATTTAATGTCATCACAGCTTGCTTATACATGGTGTTGTTTCAGAAAAATAATTTTTCTCGGCTGTATATGTCTTTTCTGAGGAAGACCAAAAAAAAGAAGGTCGAAACGTAAAAATAAATGCAAACATTATGATTTTCTAAAGCGTGTTTGATTAATTACTTGCCGAAAAATCCCAATTATTCTCATCAAGAGGTCAAACAATATATAAATAGGGCAACAAAGAATAGCAAATATATATACAGAGTGCCCCACCGAAAACGAAACAGATTGAATATCTGGAAGGAGAAAACTTTTTTGAAAAAACGCAAAAACAGGTCGATTTTTGATCCAAGGGGGACACCCTTCCATCATATCTTCAACTGTGATACGTCATTCCCCTCCCCTCCATCACTCTAACCATTACAATTTAAATAGGGAAAGTACTAAATACGATACATCATTGAAAAGGTAATTGGACGGAGAATTCAGCAATGTGATTGTTGGTTGCGCTATTTTTGATTTTAGCGCCCTCTAGCGGGAAAAAAAACGGTTACGTATTCCATAATGTGACACATCATTTCAAAGGTAATTTTATTAGCAACTAAATACGTAATATTTTTGACATTTATTTGTCATCATTCTCAAGTACAGACTGTCAGCGTCTTTTGTAAACTAATAAATTCGTAGTTTCTAATATTAGAGCTCTGCAAGGTTTTTCGATTATTTAATTTTTTTTTTGAATTGGGCATTAAATTGCTAATAAAATTAGCTTTGAAATGATGTGCCACATAGTGAAATACGTAACCGTTTTTTTTCCCGCTAGAGGGCGCTAAAATCAAAAATAGCGCAACCAACAATCACATTGCTGAATTCTCCGTCCAATTACCTTTTCAATGGTGTATCGTATTTAGTACTTTCCCTATTTAAATTGTAATGGTTAGAGTGATGGAGGGGAGGGGAATGACGTAACACAGTTGAAGATATGATGGAAGGGTGTCCCCCTTGGATCAAAAATCGACCTGTTTTTGCGTTTTTTCAAAAAAGTTTTCTCCTTCCAGATATTCAATCTGTTTCGTTTTCGGTGGCCCACTCTGTATATATATATATATATGAAACAATAGGAAATTATTGCGGATACATAAAATATCAGAAAAAGAAAAATATTGGGTATAATCCGCTGTAGAGCAACCGTAAACACGTGTTTCTGACTAATTGGTCGTCATCAGTACGGTGTAGTAAGGTGGGATATCCTTGGAATAAGGATATCCCACCTTATTCCTTGGCTACACCGTACTGATGACGACCAATTAGTCAGAAACACGTGTTTACGGTTGCTCTACAGCGGATTATACCCAATATTTGGTGGGATATCCTTATTCCAAGGATATCCCACCTTATTCCTTGGCTACACCGTACTGATGACGACCAATTAGTCAGAAACACGTGTTTACGGTTGCTCTACAGCGGATTATACCCAATATTTTTCTTTTTCTGATATTTTATGTATCCGCAATAATTTCTTATTGTTTCATTTAACTTTCCTGGGTCTCGGATGGCACGCAGGTTGACATTGTCTTCCTCGTGGCGACGTTAGTTGTTGTCCTCAGAACCGAGGATCTTCTGGCTGAAGCTGCAAATGGTGGTCTGTCACCTGATGGTCTTCCGTTTAGCTTACTTCTCCAAGGATATCCCACCTTATTCCTTGGCTACACCGTACTGATGACGACCAATTAGTCAGAAACACGTGTTTACGGTTGCTCTACAGCGGATTATACCCAATATTTTTCTTTTTTTATATATATATATATATACCTTAAGTTTTTCCGTGGATTTTTGGACACGGTGTATATTGTTCCCTATAAACCTGATTATCTGTTTTCTGCACTATTTTATGTATACACTCCGTTTTTTCACTGAAGTATTTTCCTGTTTAATTAGTTCTCTCTCCTGCTATTCAACTTGTTTCACAGGCATTCATCATATAAATATAATAAAATGGAAAGTGCAAAGCTTGCTGTAACAGTTATACGGACTAAACATTTTCAACTTTTCATATTTTCGCTGAAAAAAAATGACGGATAATCTCCAAGCTCAGTATTATTAACTCATTTCATTTTCAGCATTACGCCAACGTTGACGTTTTTATTAATCAAGTGATGCTTTTCATTTCTACTCTCTTTTTTTTTTGAATAAACTAACGGGAAATTTTATCGACGATTCACGGCAGCAGGGCAAAGAACGAATACGTTACGTCTAACGCGGTTTAGCTAAAAACCAGGGACTCGTACAGTATGATTTACATATCTCTGTCTTTCTGGACCGTTATATTTAGTCCGTTGAATGTCACCCTTACGTCGTGCTCCGAATGCCTTCAGGGACTATTAAGAGAGACCCGGGGATAGGACAATTCAACGACCGGGCTTTTAAGTAGGAAGTTGGAAAACGGTTAAATGACGAAATAACAGACTTTATATATATAGGAAAAGGTAACGATGACAACATAAATATGTTTTTAGAGCCCTTTCATTAGGGGGGATGATGATTATTATTATTTGATTTTCACCCTCGTGCTGAATTTTAATGGTTTAATTGGAATCCGGGCACGGCACCGAGTACGGTACCTATAGTGGTGCTTTGTGTAAATTAAGGAAGGCGGGTTTCGAATTAATTTTTGGCGAAACAATGAAAGAACTGCTTTGGTCCGTCTATAATGACGGAAAACATGGTTAAATTGAGCATTAAATTATATAATTAAAAGATATACGTGAGGTCCTTCTTCCATTTCCGGACTAATAGGTACTAATAATCCTGACTAAATTCAGAAAACAATTTTTAATGTTACAATAGGTAACTTTTAAAATAACAACATTTGGGGTAGTGGTTAATTTTAAGAAATAAACATTATTAGAAAATGTATATAATATTCGTTTGATGTAAAATTGCTTTGAATTAAAGGTTTTAAAAGAAAAAAAATGTATTTGAAGTTTTCTTTTACATAAGGCTACAGGAATATTATAAGAAATAGATCCTAAATAAACATGCCAAAAATAGTAATTCAAATATGTCATGGGCCATACATATACAGTGTAAAGTGTAACGGTACGGTATAATATAATGCTTTTTTGGATCGATGTAGCCTTTACTTGATAGAAATTCATAATATTACAAGTAAATAAAACTGACAGTAAAAATCACTTAAATTTCCCAAGGTGGGAATTTAAGTGATTTTTACTGTCAGTTTTATTTACTTTCAATATAATGATTTTATAAATTTTAAATACTCATATGAATTGTACCCCAAGACTTGAACGAAAAAAGTGGACAGCTAGGTTTGAAGTAAGAAACTCGTTCGGAACCTTCGAGCGGTTGACAGCATCTTGAAGCTGTCTCGAACCGCATATATTAGTCCTTATTTATGTATAAAAAGTAAGTCGACTCACACATAGCGGTCGATATTGTAATAGTTTGCTGTTTGAATCTTAAAAGTAGTAAAATACGTTCCTTATTTACATAAGAATCGACCGCCAACTAAGTGTATAATGTGTAAATTGTAATATCTTCCTATAAAAAATTATTTTTGTGCGATTAGCGTTTATAGAAGCTACAGGCGTCTCTGCCGTCGAAGAATGACTCGCACAAAGCACACTGATGACAGAAAGATCTTCTTCAGTGAAAGAAGAGTTGAAAAGTATGTATGAAAGATATTTAAAACTATTTACGCGAGTGCTAGATAAAGTTAAATATTAAAATTTTTGTTCATGTAGAGACGTAATTAATCAATATAATAATCTGAGAATGAAAACATATTTAATAAATGGTCTTAGATATAATATCTCAGTAATTGTAAACTATTTGCCAATGTTATTGTTTTAAAAAATATTATTTAAGTTGTAAATATACCGGGTGTCAGTTAAAGCTCGGCCACCGACCATATCTCGGCAACCGTTTATCGTACAACTTGGCGGACAAAATCTTGATAATAAAATGGACCACGGGAATTCCAACAAAAATATTTTTAAATTTCCAAAATGATCGCAAGGGGGCGCAATTCTCAAGAGCAATTAAAAATTCGATAATTTTTTATTAAATTCTAGATTAAGATAGATTAAAAAGTTGTGCTAGCGACATTTTCGGACGCATGAACGGATTTTAATGTTTTTGTGCTCATTAGATAGATATTTATTCAAAGAATTGAATGATATGTAGTACGAAAGTATGTGGTTGCCAAAAAAAATAACAGGGGGCGCTATTCTCAATTTATATATATTACTTGTTTTTTCTTTAAAATTTGAAATGGAACGGTAGATTTTTAATATCGTAATATTGAAGCACATAAAAAACTGAAGAGAATGATGAAAACCCGAATTGCGAGATGATAATAATAATAATAATAATCTTTATTGCTGTATATCTAACTGGACACAAGCATTGTCATACAATAAATACAAATACAAATAGATAAACAACAACAATCAATAAAATTACGAAATTTAATTTAAAATATTCATTTAAATTATTCATTTATTCATTTATATTTCATATGACACACAGAAGTAGTACATCTAGTCTAGGAATTCCCTAACACTATAGAGGGCTGCCTCCGCCAAAAATCTTTTTAATTCCACTTTAAACCGTGTTTTGCCGACATTTGAAATTTTCTTGAGACCCTGAGGTATGTAATCCATTGAAAACCCGTATAGCCATATAGTGTGGTCCCCGCTTAAAGTAAGCCGAAGAATGAGCTGGGATAGAGAAATTGTTGCACTGTCGAGTTCTCATGTTATCATAAATTTGGCTATTGCTAGTAAAGGTATTCGCAGGAATTGATTTTCGATAAGAGCAAAAGACCTATTTCCGGTAGGAATTTAGAAAAACATTTTTAATAAAATTTTGCTCATATTTACTTTTGAGTACATTTGATTTAACTTAGCAGTTGACAAAATATTATTAAAATTTGATTTATTCACTGAAGTAAACTACTACTTCCGGTCTGCCGATTTTACTGTAAATCTAATCAGTTCTCAAGAGGGAGATTATACCCGTAAATATAAAATTTGGAACTGACAGTATTAGCCGTTTGACCGCTATCGTGGTCACACACACATTGCCAGAAAGGCACACAGAGATGTTTTTTAAAAATCACTTTTTCAGTAACAGGGGACTTCAAAACTTGGACATCTGCAAAAAAGCTCGAGGTCAAAAATTTTCGTCGACAAAATACTTTCTTATATTACGTATAAGAAAGTAAAAGTGTATAATATGATATACTATACTTTTAATTTAATATTAAATATGTATTTTAGATCTTGTTCTCTCTAAATACATCTTATATTTCCCAGCAACATCAGAGCCACAAAAAAAGTCTTTATTGTGCCAATTTGTTTCCGAGAACTGCATCGTTAACACAACTAAAATGTAATAATAAAACATTCGTCTTCTTAAATTTTACGAACTGCTCGTAATCAGTTCAAGATTTAACAAGGAACACGAACCAAACTGGACAATTCCAATTTTGCACACACAGAAAGTGGTCTAATAGTTTTTCCCGTCCTCTTCGTGAACAACGCCTAGTTTCATTATTCAGTCCGCTCGGTTGCAATCCTGTCTCTGGTCGAGAGAACGTCTGTATAATTTATGTATTTCGCTTACATTGAAATGCCCGGAGTCGTTACAATTCCGGGTTCTTCTTGAATCCGGCCGGCTCACGCCCTGAATACTTTGCCGTCGTTGTTTACAAGAAAACGAATGTTACGAACATCTTCTTTATCACCAATCTGAAGCGGAGAATCCGAGTGTAACAAGACGATGGATTTTCTGGGGAAAATGACCGGGCTTGGAAATAGTCCTGGAGGTGGTTTTATTGTTCTGGGAGTATGTGATTTTGTAGTATTTTTCTTTGTGAGGTTATATTGTAAATTTCGTATGTTCCAGCAAATTTTCGCTTGAAATTTTGTGTTTAGGCCAAGCCAAAATTTAACAATAATTGTTTGTAATAATTTCACAATCTTGTAAAATGCAATTTATATCGCACAGTGTAGGTATTATTCGAAAACGCCGAACAATTATAAAACATACTAAGGTTTAACTATTTGAACATAAATGCATTATTTGTGTACCAGACGTATTCTCTCACGATCATAAATCATGTAAAAACACTCGATTTTAAGTGGTGTATTTCTTTTAATATTAATATCTTATTTTTGCGTGCTCGCATATGCAGCTGTACAAACAAGAGATGTGGGAATTCGTGAAATGAACACACATATTTATTAAATTTATTAACATTTTGAAAGTGAAACAAGACGGTCGATAGCATTTAAAAAAGGGTACATTTGAGTTCACGAAATTCTATTCTTTTCGGTAGCAACGAAATTAATACCTACAAATCGCGATTTGTCTGTTTTATTATTTGTTAATCATAAGAAATTAATTCAACGTTATCTGTATATTTAAAATAAAGTATCAATTCAACAAGGATAAACTGTTTGTGTAAGTGTTTCCTAACCACGACAAATACATGGTGTATACCCAAAGTTATACTGGTCCTTCGAGAAATAAAAAACAAGAAACGAGCCACCACTAAAAGCATCAGTGGAACCGTTAAAGACTGTCAGGTCGCAACATTTGGTCTATTTCGAGCCGGATTCAGCTACTCCATTTCAACAAAGAAAGAAAATAACACAGGTTAGTGGCATTTCATAAGTTTCCTTATAATTGATCCTTTCATAACATATTTCACATTTATCCCATAACAATGGCAAATATAGAAACAGAAATCAAAGAATTAAAATTAAAACGTACTGCATTAAAGTCCAGTCTTACCAAATTTAGTAACTATGTGAATGACATCAAAATCGAGTCAAACTACCAAACACAATTAAAAATACGGCTAGGTAAATTATCAAATTTCCTTAATCAATTTTCTGAGATTCAAACCAAGATTAGTGTGCGAGAAGAGGACGATAACTTTGATAACGAAGTAGATCCTGTTGAAGAAAAGTATTTCAACATTATCACAAAAGCTCAAGAATTACTTGAAAGCAAACCACAATCGGAATCATCAGAAAGGCAACTCAATATAAAGGATCAAATCAATTTACCGAAAATTTCATTGCCTCAATTTCACGGCGCAATCGAAGAATGGTTTTCATTTCAAGAAACATTCAAGTCTATTATACATAACAACGAACAACTTACGGATACACAAAAATTCATTTATTTAAAATCATGTATTCACAAAGAAGCGGCAAACATTATCGAATCATTAGATACTACAGCGGATAACTATTCAATAGCATGGGATATGTTAGTTGAGCGATATAACAACAGAAAACTAGTAATTCAGAGGCACATAAAGGCTATTCATGAGTTACCCAACATAGGAAAAGAAAACGGCTATTTTTTACGAAAATTAGTAGATGGCGCACTTAAACACATGCGTGCGCTCAAAGCATTAGGCAGACCAACGGAACATTGGGATGATATATTAATTTATATTATTACAAACAAATTAGATAACCTAACATGTAGAGAGTGGGAGTCAAATGTAGATATAGATGTAGTACCAACATTTAAACAATTAACAGAATTTCTTATCCGTAAATGCAACACATTAGAAGCAATATCTAAGCCAATCACTACACATACTAAGCCCTGTAAAAATGTATCAGTACACGTAACAGCGCAATCAACCAGCTGTGCTATGTGCAATGAAAATCATTTAATATATTATTGTAAGCGACTATTAAATATGCAACCAGAAGAAAGAATGAAGAAAATTAAGTCATTACAGTTATGCATAAATTGTCTTAAACCAAATCATTCAGTTTTTCAATGCACCGCATCATCTTGTAAAAAATGCAACGGTAAACATAATACGTTGTTACATATTACGCAGCAGACAAGTAATAATCCACCAGCGCAGCAGCCAAAATATAAGCCACCATTGCCGGTAAACGATGCATCGTCCTCAAGAGACGTGATTTCGTCAAGCTTATCTAATTATTCCAATAAAAATACCACGCAAGTATTATTGTCAACAGCAGTAGTGGATATTAGGGATAAATTTGGAAATTACATCGAATGTCGCGCACTACTAGATTCAGGATCACAATCAAGCTTTATTAGTGAAACATTAGCTGAAAAATTACAGTTGCACAAACAATCCACCAATATATCACTAATAGGGGTGAAACAAGCAAAATCCGTCGTGAATGAAAGCATGCAAATCAATTTAAAATCTAGATTCTGTCAATTCACAACTAGTATAAATTGTTTGATACTAAAGAACATTACACAACCTCTTCCGGTATTATCTATTGAAAGAAAATTAATCCCTATACCTAAAAACCTAAAACTGGCGGATCCTGATTTCAATACTACAAATACAATAGATTTATTAATAGGCGCGGAATTATTTTGGAGTTTATTGTGTGTCGGGCAAATTAAGCCAAAGAAAACAACGCTTTGTATGCAAAAAACTCTGCTGGGATGGATTATATCGGGTACAGCACCTAATGCAAATTTATCACATACAAACATTACTTGCAATTTCGTAATGCAAAATAGCATTAATGAACAACTGACAACATTTTGGGAAATAGAAGAAGTCATTTCAAAGAATTCATTGAACATTGAAGAAAAGAAGTGTGAGACACATTTCATAAATACTTATCAAAGAGACGAAACCGGTCGAATTGTTGTAGAATTGCCTATGCGCGAAGGGAATCAATTAAAGTTAGGGAATTCAAGGGATGTCGCATTGAAAAGGTTTTACACGGTAGAAAGCAAATTACAAAAACAACCGCTACTCAAAGCACAGTACACCGCATTCATGCAAGAATATGAAACGTTAAATCATATGCGTTTAGTCCGTGACCCTTCTCACAAAGAACCACGGACTGACTTCTACTTGCCACATCATGCTGTAATAAAGGAAGATAGCATGACTACAAAACTAAGGGTAGTATTTGACGGATCAGCAAAGTCGAGTACCGGAGTTTCCTTAAATGACATTTTAATGGTGGGACCCAGTGTTCAACAAGATCTGTTCTCCATCATCTGTCGCTTTCGCACACATCCCATTGTAATCACAGCCGATATCGAAAAAATGTATCGTCAGATAAAGGTGAACGAAAAGCACCATAGTCTACAAAGAATACTTTGGAGAACTAATATACATGAAGCAGTAAAAACGTACGAGCTAACTACTGTTAGTTATGGAACGGCCAGTGCTGCCTTTTTGGCAACACGCGCTCTAAAACAAGTGGCATTAGAAGAATCCTCGCAGTATCCATTAGGTGCATCAATTATTCAGCGGGACTTCTATGTTGACGACCTACTAACAGGAGCATCAACAATCGAAGACGCCAAGGAGTTAATCTATCAAGTAAACAAGATCCTGCTAAAGGGCGGATTTACTCTACGAAAATGGGCTTCAAATACTCCTGAAATATTAAAGGATATCGTTCACGAAGCAGAAGATACATTGCTAACACTATCAAATGAGTGTACAATTAAAACGCTCGGATTGCAGTGGAGTTCAACATCTGATACATTGCAATACAAAATCTCAGCCTCAATGGATGGAAACATAACGAAGAGGTTAATTTTATCATGCATATCTCAAATTTTCGACCCTCTTGGTCTATTGGGACCTCTAATTATCAGGGGGAAATTAATGATGCAAATTTTGTGGCAACTTCAGATTGAATGGGATGAATCAGTACCTATGAATATACACACGGCCTGGTTAGAATACAAACAAGATTTACAAGAAGCAAAGAAAATCAAGGTTCCACGATATGTTGTGAATCAACGCACCTATAATGCATTAGAGTTGCACGGTTTTAGTGACGCTAGTGAAAACGCTTATGGTGCATGTATATATATATACGCTCAATTACACGGGAACACGTAACATCTAATCTGTTATGTTCAAAATCTCGGGTCGCTCCTTTAAAGGGCATAACGATACCACGACTAGAACTATGTGCTGCCGTATTACTCTCGAATTTAATGGACAAGGTAAAAAACATATTGTCCATTCCGATTCATCAAGTATTCTATTGGACAGACTCCACAATAGTTCTTGCCTGGATAAGAGCTACTTCAAAAACCTGGAAAACATTTGTAGCAAATCGAGTAAACGAGATACAGGAATTAACGAATATAAATGAATGGCATCACGTGGGAACAACGGAAAATCCTTCGGATCTAGTTTCACGAGGTTCTTCAACAGGGGAATTAATCACTAATGATCTTTGGTGGATGGGACCTTCCTGGCTGAACAAGTATGAAGAACTGCCAACAAATGCGTTCACCCAAGAAACCATAGTTGACATTCCGGAAGTTCGAACTAAGGTCATAAGTAATACAGCAACAATTCAACAACCATTTGATATATTTACAAGATACTCAAACTTGCACACATTACACAGAATAACTGCTTATTGCCTCAGATTCGTGAATAATGTGCGAGCTAAGTGTACATTCAATCACTCAAATGCAAGCTATGGCATTTTAACGGTTAGCGAAATAGAACTCGCCAAAGCACGGTTACTACAGAACTTACAGCAATCATGCTTTGGCAGTGAATACTTAGACTTATTGAAGGGTGTTGCTGTTAATAAGAAAAGCAAATTGCTGTGTCTAAATCCATTTTTGGATGAAGGCAAGCTAATCAGAGTCGGTGGTAGATTACGCAAGGCTGACTTGTCCTTCTCTGAGAAACACCCCTTGATACTACCTAGCAATCACATTTATACAAATTTGATTATCAAGCACACACATGAACGCCAACTGCATGCGGGGGTACATGGAACGTTAGCAGCTGTTCGAGACACCTATTGGCCGCTTGCAGGAAAAAACTCAGTCAAACGAGTCTTAAGAAAATGCATTGCGTGTTTCAAGGTAAAACCAAACACGTATCAATACATCATGTCTGACCTACCCCAAACACGTGTACAAGAATCTCGACCATTCATCAATACTGGTGTCGACTATGCTGGTCCATTATTGATACGAGAATCACGTAGAAGAGGAAGTAAACAGATTAAGGCATACATTGCATTATTTATATGTTTAGCAAGTAAAGCTGTACATATCGAAGTTGTCTCAGATTTAACGACGGATGCATTCCTAAATGCTTTGAAAAGAATGATTGCGCGTCGTGGTAAAATTACTAATATATATTCTGACAATGCTACAAACTTTATTGGCGCCGATCGAGAGTTACAGACATTATACACAATTTTCCAAGGTCAAACAAACAAAGGCCTGTATGATTTCCTATCAGCACACCAAATCAAATGGAACTTTATTCCTCCACGATCACCGCATTTCGGTGGCATTTGGGAAGCTGGAATAAAGTCACTCAAATATCATTTAAGACGTACAGCCGGAAATGCAGTTTTGACTTTTGAGGAACTTACTACATTGTTAGTACAAATTGAGGCCGTTCTTAATTCTCGCCCTATATGTCCTATGTCATCCGATCCTACTGATTTGTGTTACCTAACTCCTGGTCATTTTCTCATTGGAATGCCATTAACTTCTTACGTAGAACCCACCATCACACATTTAAAAATCAATCAGCTGTCAAGGTATCAGCTTATTGAGAGCATTAAACAACATTTTTGGTCACGCTGGTCCAGGGAATATTTGCACAGCCTACAAACCAGAACGAAGTGGAAGGATAATCAAGACCGACAAATACAGCTTAATGACCTAGTTCTCATCAAGGACGACAACCGACCCCCATTGCAATGGACTACGGGCCGCGTTCAAAAACTACTTCCTGGTGATGATGGTGTTGTGAGATGTGTGACAATTAAAACTTCTAAGGGTGAATATACGCGAGCAACATCACGTTTATGTATTTTACCTGTCTACGAATAGTATCACGCGAGGCATTGGGTAGTACTTAGTGTGATTTTAGGGACCCTTAAGTATAGTAATACAATTTAAATTCTAAGTACAAGCCACTATAAAGTTTTCACTTAATGTTGATTGAAAGTCAGGGCTTTCAAGGCGGCCGGCATGTTTAGGCCAAGCCAAAATTTAACAATAATTGTTTGTAATAATTTCACAATCTTGTAAAATGCAATTTATATCGCACAGTGTAGGTATTATTCGAAAACGCCGAACAATTATAAAACATACTAAGGTTTAACTATTTGAACATAAATGCATTATTTGTGTACCAGACGTATTCTCTCACGATCATAAATCATGTAAAAACACTCGATTTTAAGTGGTGTATTTCTTTTAATATTAATATCTTATTTTTGCGTGCTCGCATATGCAGCTGTACAAACAAGAGATGTGGGAATTCGTGAAATGAACACACATATTTATTAAATTTATTAACATTTTGAAAGTGAAACAAGACGGTCGATAGCATTTAAAAAAGGGTACATTTGAGTTCACGAAATTCTATTCTTTTCGGTAGCAACGAAATTAATACCTACAAATCGCGATTTGTCTGTTTTATTATTTGTTAATCATAAGAAATTAATTCAACGTTATCTGTATATTTAAAATAAAGTATCAATTCAACAAGGATAAACTGTTTGTGTAAGTGTTTCCTAACCACGACAAATACATGGTGTATACCCAAAGTTATACTGGTCCTTCGAGAAATAAAAAACAAGAAACGAGCCACCACTAAAAGCATCAGTGGAACCGTTAAAGACTGTCAGGTCGCAACATTTTGTGTTTAAAAATGTATTTAACTTTCCAAATTTGCCCAAAAGGAAATAGTCTAGACCTTAAGACGTAGGAAATATTGTGTCTTGTGCAGGGATTTATTTCGATATAATTTTGAGGAAACATGACTGCAAAAATGTCGCCTCTGAAAGACACCAAGTGGTACACCACTACATTTGCATTCCAGCAGGACTACCCACTCTTATTCAAAGTGGTAAAGTATACCTCCATCCAATTATTTTGTCAAAGCGATGGGCCAGAAAATTCTTACATTACTTTGTCCAGCTCACTTATTGCTTTTTCCAGTTAGTGTCTCTCAAATTTAGTTCTAAAGCAGAGCAGTTCTCGATGGCTCTATGCCATTGTGCGAGAAATTAAAAAAAATAATAAGGAAATTTCTATCACGCAATAGTTAATCAAATATTATAAGAAATATAGAATAATAAAAAATGGAATTGAAATAATTCCGACAAATAGTTTATAGAAAATAGATAGGTTTGAATAATCTAACTCAAGGCAAATTAAGTGATGTGTAAAATAAGTGATGTGAGTAGGGGAAGGTTGCCAAATTTGGACCACCGCCTAAAAGCGACCATCGTAATATCTCGAAAATTACAAAAAGTACTCACTGCGCCATCTATTTACAAGGTTCATAGTAATATTAAAACCTAAAAGAGTCAGTTGCACGGGGCGCCGTTATAGTTGTTCAGGCACTCAGGCGCAATAAATGTTTGTGTTGTTGCGGTTATTATTTTTTGGCTACGCCGCTAAGGACATAATGCAGAAACGGTAAGTGGATTTAAATTATTATTTAGTCGATGAAAAACTGTAGTTAGTTAGCAATGTTTCCATATTTCAGTACCTGCAAAAACATTTGTTTTCATTAAACGACAATAATTTAAACCTTCTCATGTAGTAGTAGCCTATAATGGACCACTACTGCTATCCCTAAAATGAACCGGTCCATTTTAAGAAACTTTAATATACATCTCTAATAAATTAAATGTTTGTTAAATGGCGAGAGGCAAAAATGGGGAACTGAGGTGCCAGATATAGTTAAAAAAAAAATCTGGTAAGGCATGTGCACTTTCAAAAAAAAAAATAGAAGATGAACTCGAAAGGCATTTTTTTAAATTAGAAGAAATCATGTTCGGATTAAGTCCCTACCATGTCAGAAAACTTGCTTACGAAATTGCAACCAAGAATAATTTACACCATAATTTCAATAACGAAAAACGGATTGCTGGAAAAAAATGGTATTATTCATTTTTAAAACGTCACGAAGGTTTTAATCGCAAAAATGTTAATAATTTTTTTAATTTGCTTGAAAAAATATGCACAGATAACTCTATTGACGCTACCCGCATCTTCAATGTGGATGAAAGCGGGTTTTCGACTGTCAGAAGAAGTCGCAAAAAATTCTGGGTAAGAAAGGAAAAGGGCAAATTGCGAGGAAAGGGGTGTAAATACGACTATAGTTTGTTGTGAAAGCGCCGTGGGTCAATACATTCCTCCAATGATAATTTTTAAAAGAGGAAGAATGGCTCCAGAACTAGCCAATGGTGTTCCTTCCGGAAGTATGGTAGGAATTTCAGAAACAGGCTACATAAATACAGATCTTTTTACCAAGTGGTTAGACAATTTCATAAAAATTGTACAACCCACCATCGAAAAGAAAGTACTTTTATTGTTAGATGGTCACACCACGCACAGTAAAAATTTAAGAATCTATACTTCTTGCTCGGGAACATGGGGTTATTATGTTGTAATTGCCAGGTCATACGACACATAGATTACAACCACTTGATGTGGATTTTTTCAAACCCATGGAAACATATTACACACAAAGTGTAGAAACATGGTTACGGATAAATGAATCCTGGTAAAAAAAGTGTCGATGTTTCAAGTTTCCGGACTACTTGGAAACGTCTACGCTAAATCTGCAAGCGTACAAACGGCTATAAATGCGTTCAAAGCTGCCGGAATTTGGCCAATTGATCGTCATGTTTTTGGCAATCACCATTTCGCGGCAGCAGATAATTTGGAAGAACTTCATGTAGCCGCCGACGAAGAAAGTAACGAAAACAAGGAAGAGGATACCAACAACGAAGAAGAAGACAGTGAAAATGAAATTGCTCACGAAAACATTATGGTGGCAAAAAGGAAACTATTTGAAAATGAAGGAAGTGGGAGCAAGTAGCAAACCCATTTAAATATCTCAGTTGAAAAATTATCTCCTATACCAAAACCAAGGAATCTTGAACAAGCATTACAAAGGGGACCACAACAGGAAATTATTAGTTCCCCGTATAAAAATCATTTGACGATGAAGAAAGAAAACAAGGAAAAAGGTGTCTTCAAGAAAACCGATCAAAATAAACAAGCAAAGAAATTAAGAACGCAAAGAAAAAACTAAAGTAAACGAGGACCAGTGGTTTTGTACCATCTGTGAGGAAGAAGACCAAAGGGACATGATCTGGTGTATGCTGTCTCGATGTTGGGTACATGCAGACTGTGCCAATGTCAGTCGTAAACGCAAAATCTATAACTGTTCCTCATGCTTGATGACAATGTAATGAAATATATATTTAAACATTAATTTTTGATCATGGTCCAATTTAAGGTACCGCTGGTCCATTTAAGGCAATGGGTTTCTTAAATTGGTCCATTTGCAAGTAGGCAACGAAATATTTGTTTTTCAAAGAAAAACATATTTTTTTTCAAAATGTTTTTTGTCAAAAGTTTCTTAATATAATAAAGTTTCGTTTGCGTTTCTTAAACCTATCTTTTTTTACTTTACCTATCCTCAATAACAAATAATATGCAAGCTGGTCCATTCAAGGCAACCATCCCGTGTATAGTTAGAGATCAATAAAGATTAAATATAAAATTAAGCTTTGATTCAGATTAAATGCCTATGTTCAAGGCTGCACACACACACCAATTATACAAAATGTTTGGCAAACAATTGATTTAAAGCCATTATGCACACAAATTTGACAAATTATTAGGTTGTTGTACACAAATTAAACAAAATATATGTAAAATGAAATTATACATTCATTTGGCATTTATAATCAATGTCAATTAAATTTATTAATTGACATTAATTACTAATAATACATTATTAATTAAGAATTTGCCAGAAATGTGTTTAAAATGTTTGTCAAATATTTTGTTTGATTAATGTGCATCTCTTTCAAACATTCCCATATATTTTAATGGTCGCTGACGTCCAAAATGTTGATTTTAGGCGCAACCTTTTACTTTCTTATACGTAGTATAAGGAAGTATTGTGATGATGAAAATTTTCGACCTCGAGATTTTTGCAGATGTCCACGTTTCGAGCTCTCCTGATACCAAAAAAGTGGTTTTTAAAAAATGTCTCTCTCTCTCTCTCTCTCTCTCTCTCTCTGTGTGTGTGTATGTCTGTCTGTCTGTGTGTGACCACGATAGCGGTCAAACCGCTGTAGATATCAATTCCAAATTTTGTATTTACGAATATAATCTCCCTCTTGAGAACTGATTAGATTTTGAGCAAAATCGGCGGACCGGAAGTAGTAGTTTACTTCTGTGAAAAAATCGAATTTTGCAAATATTTCGTCAATTACTAAGTTTAAACAAATTTATATAGAATTCAAATGTACTCCAAATTAAATTTGAGAAAAATTGTTTTAATAAAGTTTTTCGAAATTCCTACCGGAAGTAGGTCTTTTACTCTTATCGAAAATCAGTTTTTTGCGAATATCTCGCAAATCATGCTTTCTAGGCAGGTGCATTACCAGTATAAAAGTATTTAGAACATACTTTTAAATATCTTTTGTATAAAAAAAATTTCAAAATTCAGACCGGAAGTACCACTTTTACTCTTATCGAATAGCGATTTTTTGCAAATATGTCGTAAATTATGCATTCTATATATATTTATGAAGAGTACAAAAGTATTTAGAGTTGGATTTGGAATATTTTTTGTATAAATGAAATTTCGAAATTCGGACCGGAAATAACACTTTCATACGTATAAGAAAGTCGTGTGGTGGCCACACCTCATTTTTTCTTATGAACTTTGAATATCTTCTTATACATAATCAAAGACAGTCGATTTCTAATGTTTTCGTTTCTAATTCTATTTATTTGCGTCACACCTTCGATCTTTCTCAGCGCTCTCATCTCGCAGGCTGTAAAGTCCCTAGATATATAAAGTACCGGAATTACCTCCATTTTGGCGCCAAAGAAGCGGCAAATTTAAAAATCTGTCAGTTTTTTTTTAACTTTACAAAAATACAATAGTTCAAACAATATGTCAAAAATGTATTCAAATTGTAAAATACAGTCGAAAGCAAAAAAAAGTAGACAAGAGATATTGTACTTTGTAAACCTGGCTTTATTTACTTGTCATTAGTGTCAAGTCATTATTCTATGGAATATCAAATAATTATCAAAACATCTTCTACCTGATTAATACGAATCACAATACTAATTAAAAGACATCATAAAGAAAACATCTATTAATATCTGGTTACAGAGCCGTTTTTGTTTAAAACTTCTTACAATCTATTTGGAATAGAGTTATAAAGGTTGGTACAATTATTTTGATTTTGATTATCTCATGCTGTGTGAACTATTTCTACCATTCCTTGTCTATTTTGAAATCTTTGATTTAATTCTTTTGATCATTAACTGCCACATATTTTCGATAATATTTAAATCAGGACTTCTTGGCAGAAAATCCAACACATTGATATTATTTTCTCTGAACCATGTTTTCACTCTATTCGATGTATGGATGGAACAGATGTTCAAGTGCATATCTTACACGAGTTTCTTTGTGGGTCACATTCAAATTTTTTCGGTAGTTTTATAGATCGCAAATTAGCTTCTCTAATTCTTCGTTGGACAGTAAAAACAAAACCCAGAAAGTTATTTACATCAGCTGCATTCACTACTGTAGTAAATGAATTTTTAATAAGCACATTTGTGATATGGCGGTATTGCTCGGCTGTTGATGTTCTTTTGCAGTCAGAAGCAGAAATTCTACAAATTCTATGCTGATCTCGCCATATTTTAATAACTCTAAAAAGCTGTGCTTTTATTTATATTATTTCTTTTTGAAACCGTTACTCAAATGTGAAATAACATTTAATATCTTCATTTATGGAAGGCATCTTTATAATAAGCTTAATATCAAGTTTAAGGTTGTCAATTTTGAAAGATAACCAAATATTGACAAGTAACTTTGAAGACGCTATTACACTAATAATTTTGAGAAAGTCTATGACAGAAATCTGTATTTTTGTCTACTTTTTTTGCTTTCGACTGTAGCTTATTGATTTCATGACAAAATACGAAAATTTTCTAATTAAAATTTAGAAAAATATAATTGTGATTGTGATCGTGTCGTTAGCTAAAGAGGGCCAATCAAAAAGCAGCAAGCTAGTGTATATGTGTGTGCATGACTTTTATTATTTATTACTTAACAGAAAATCCAAGTATAGAATAAATGTACAATAGAAAAGACAAAAAATATATATTAAAAAGGTAATACATATAAATAAGGAAATATAGAACTAAAAATAAGAGTAGATACATATAAATATTATATATTAATAAGTTTAAATATTTGTTATTCATTATTAAAGTAAAGATTTACAACACGATCTCTTGTCATCCTTCATTGGGTCAACAAATTATGATCTGCCATAATATATCTTACTGGCACATCTTCATGGACTATTTCTTCATTTAATGGAATATCTGCAGTTAAACACATGTTATGTAATACAGAACATGCATTTACAATAGTGCCCATAAGTTCGGGGTTATACCTGGAGCTCCTCTCCTTTAATGAGCATCGAAATCAGGTTTTCAACAAACCAATGCAGCGTTCAATACAATTTCTAGCTGAACTGTGAGCTCTAATATACCTTTCTTCAGGAGAATTTGGTAGAGCATCTGGCACAGGTGTTAACAAATACGGTTGTAGAGGATATCCAGTGTCACCTAACAACCAAGAATTTGTTTCACCCATTAAATATCTCTCCCTTAAAAATGCTTGAATGGCAGAATGCCTCCATATAAATGCATCATGTGTACCCCCAGCAATTCGAATTGGTCAAGTTCGAAGTGTGCCTGAAAATTGCAAAAAAAAAACATCTTCACATTAGGTAACATTCTGCAAGTGTACAAGAATATGAAAGAATTGAGCAAATATAGGATACTTACCTCACATAACAAAGCTCGTTCAGGCAGGTGAACTCGATTGGTAAATGCAATCCATGCTTTACGCCGATCATCATTATTTGATGATGGTATTCGGAAAAACCGAAATCCGTTCTCGCCACGGATTTGACATCCACTCAAACAACAACTGGGCATGGTTCCAATGCACGTAATAACGTAATAACCTTACTCTTTATGTCATTATGTCAACAGCGATCAGCTGATTGCTCCGCGTGTCCAGATACTACCAACTCAATCACTAAAGTCCGCAAAAGTCACCAAATCACCGCCATTTTGGCGCCGTTATAATGGGACAAACCAATTGCGGTACTTTATTATCTAGGGACTTTAGCAGGCTGCGACCATTTTCTTCAGCTGTTTCGTTAATACCTACGATTCACACCCGTATATGAATATTGACACTAATAGTGATTATTATACTCTCGTTTTACTTTCTTATACGTAGTATAAGGAAGTATTGTGATGATGAAAATTTTCGACCTCGAGATTTTTGCAGATGTCCACGTTTTGAGGTCCCCTGATACCAAAAAAGTGGTTTTTAAAAAAATGTCTGTGTGGGTGTGTCTGTCTGTCTGTCTGTCTGTCTGTCTGTGACCACGATAGCGGTCAAACCGCTGGAGATATCAATTCCAAATTTTGTATTTACGTGTATAATCTCCCTCTTGAGATCTGATTAGTTTTTCAGTAAAATCGGTAGACCGGAAGTAGCAGTTTACTTCAGTGAAAAAATCGAATTTTGCCAATATTTCGTTAATTACTAAGTTTAAACAAATTTATAAAGAATTGAAATGTACTCAAAATTAAATTTGAGACAAATTATCTTAAAAAGGTTTTTCGAAATTCCAACCGGAAGTAGGTCAGTTTTTTGCGAATATCTCGCAAGTCATGCTTTCTAGGCAGGTACATTACGAGTATAAAAGGATTTAAATTATAATTTTAAATATCTTTTGTATAAAAAAAAATTTCAAAATTCGGACCGGAAGTACCACTTTTACTCTTACCGAATATCGATTTTTTGCAGATATGTCGTAAATTATGCATTCTATATATATATTTATTAAGAGTACAAAAGTATTTAGAGTTAAATTTGCAATATTTTTTGTGTACATGAAATTTCAAAATTCGGACCGAAAGTGGCACTTTTACTCTTAGCGAGTAGCACTTTTTTTCGAATATCTTGCAAAGTATGCATTCTATAGCGATTTATTAAGAGAATGAAAGTACTTACAATAGGTTTTCGAATAAGTTTTATATAGAAAAATTCTTAAAATTGTATAGTTTGAAACGCTCATACGTATAAGAAAGTCGTGTGGTGGCCACACCTCATTTTTTTTCTTTTTGGTCATGTATCTTTTATTTTAAAAAAAACGCGTCGTATAATATTCTGTATAATCTTGCTGCTTTACTGATTCTGTGCGCTATTTCAATATCGATTTTCCTGATCTGGTGACCTATTGCTAGTCGGTATTTCTGCTGCTGTTTTACTTTTATCTTATGATTCTGTACTACGACTTCCGAATGTACTGGTATTTCTGCAATACTTATCATTTCCGTCTTTGCTAGGTTTATTCTAAGATTGTATATCTCTAAGGTTACCTTCCATTTATGAATCCGTTGTTGTAATTCATTTTTTGAACTCACCGCCTGTAAATTGACATTTCGCGCATGCATCCCTCGACCAGCAAGGAGTACTTTCCAAAAACTGCAAAAAACACTGGCTCTTTGGGACATTTAAAAAAAAATCGAACTTTATAATAATAAAATTTAGTCTGTAAAGTACTACTTCCCATGACCTTTCTTTACTAAAAGTTAGGGAATTAGGAGTAATTTGCTAAAAATTCTTCCAACAAATTTGTTGGCGCCATCTATTTGACGATTTCTCAACTAACATTCACATTGACAGTTAATTACAATCAAACCCAACAAGTGATGAATTAACTATAAATATAAGAATAAATATGTCATGTTTACGAATATAATAACTTAATTTAATGGAAATGTTAGTAATAGGTACGTACATGAAATGCTTAAGTTAATTAGGTAATCTATTTAAGGTTAGATATGATAAGAATCACTTCAATCAATAATATTTTTTCAATTTAATGCTCGCACAAAAAATATTTTACAAACCACTTGCGTGAAGACATCTTCTACGCATTCGCGCAATTAAAAGCACTCGCTTTTTTCGGTCGCTCGTGCGCTCATGCGGGAACATAGTCTTACCGCACATGGTTCGTAAATAACTATTTACTTTCGTAGTATAAGGAAGTATTGTGATGATGAAAATTTTCGACTTCGAGATTTTTGCAGATATCCACGTTTTGAAGTCTCATGATATCGAAAAATTGGTTTTTAAAAATTTTATCTATGTGTCTGTCTGTCTGTCTATCAAATTTTGTATTTGCGAGTATAATCTCCCTTTTAAGATCTCATTAGATTTTTATTAAAGTCAGTAGACCGGAAGTAGTAGTTTACTTCAGTGAAAAAATAGAGTTTTGCCAATATTTTGTCAACTACTAAGTTTAAACAAATTTACAAAGAATTCAAATGTATTCAAAATTAAATTTGAGAAAAATTTTATTGAAATAGTTTTTCGAAATTCCTACCAGAATGAGGTCCTTTACCCTTATCAAAAATCAGTTTTTTACAAATATCTCACAAGCCATGCTTTCTCGGCAGGTAAATTACGAGTGCAAAAGTATTTAAAGCTTAAGTTTCAATTGCTTTTGTATGAACAAAAAATTAAAATTCGGGCCAGAAGTAACACTTTTACTCATAGACACTAGCACTTTTTTCGAGTATCTTGCAAAGTATGCATTCTATATAAATTTATTGAGAGAATATAAGTACTTATATTAAGATTTAGAATAATTTTTGTATAAAAAAGTTTTATTACCCAAACGGTTGGCAAAGAAGGTCTATAGTCCTGTCTCTGTAGAAATTGTCTGCATAGATTAACATGATCTTTCCTTCGACAGAATGGTTCAACTCTATCTTGTTCTCATCCATTTCGTTGTATCCTTCTACTATTCTATTGTCATTTAAATAGATAGTTTCCATATTATCTGGCCAGATTACGATTTGATTGAATATATTCCTTAAGTTTCCGGTCACAACTTTTGTAACTACATTAGTAGTATTATTAATAAATTTAATTTCCACTTAAAACTTAAAATTGTATAATTTTAAACGCTCATAAGAAAGTCGTGTGGTGGCCACACCAATTTTTTTTTTTTAAATATGTTACTCCATTGTTAAAGAATTGGAATTAGAAGAACGATAACATTTCTACAATCGTAGGAAGATACTACATGAATCACCAGCGCAATTTACTGATAAAATTAGAAACACGATGCTGGTAAAGAAGATAAACAGACTACACAAAATAGAAACAACTGCGGTAGTTGAAAAATAGATGTCGAAAAATGTAGGAAAAATTAAATTAAAATACGAATTAAAGAAAGTATGTCCTTTTGGTATCTTTAAATTCATCACCCAAACGTCTTTCGTTAAAAACGTGTTGGTACCACAAAATCACATTCTCTCTAATACACGCCTCATCAAGTATAGTAGCATATAATAAACACATATAAATGATAGATATAATAGTAATAAATTATAATAACAATAATCGATGGCATTACATATAATGTGCCTGTAGTTGATCTGCACCGCCGCTATTTGCATTTAGGTGATTTTTATGTTTTACAAATTATTTGTCAAATTGTTAGCAGTGATTTTTAAAATTATCGACACTTATTAAGTTTAACAAGATATGTATTTTAAATTGTATGTTATTAGTGCTATATCATAATTGGCAATGTTAAAGTGCCACATAAGAATATAATTAAAAAGTTATGTTCATCTGATAAGTTAATTATTTAAGAGCGACACTGCCGGTAGATCAAATGATGGAGAACGTTTTTAAGTTGCTATTTTAATAAAATCACAATTTCTAAATCGCAATGCGTTAGTCAGTTACAGATATCCATTATATACATAAAGTGTTATGAGGAAATGATTAGTGATCCTGAAACTTTTGCGCATTTGTTCAACAGTTTCTTTATTGACAGTCCATTAAATGTTGTAGAATCAGTTGCTAGTGGTACAAATAAAGTTTATAATACCTGTTCGGTGGATGAAAGAACTGGTTAATTTTTTTTGAGGCTACTGGCAGTGGGTGAGGTTCTGAGTATTCTGACTGATAACTTTAAATACAAATGGTCACCAGGATCGGATGAGGTTCCTTCGGTACTATTAGGAAGAATCGCTCCAGCTATTGCCAATCCTTTGCACTATTTGATAAATCTCTCTTTCGAAAAAGGTTCTTTTCCAGAGAAACTAAAAACCAGTAAAGTGATTACTCTATACAAGAAGGGTAGTACCGAGGATATTAATAACTACAGACCTGTAACGGTCACGTCTGTCTATTCAGAAAAATTTGAATACTCATATTTATCCAGATATTGGATTTCCTTAATTCTCGGAGTGTTTTGCATAGTAAAGAACATAGTTTTATTAAAGGTAAATCAACATCTACCGCAATGCATGAATTTTATGAGCATGTGTTAGATTGAGTTGATTAGGGCGAATGTCCAGTGACAATTTTTGTGATTTGTCGAGGGCATTTGACTGCGTCGGCCATGACTTGTTATTAGATAAATTGACAACCTATGAAGTGAAAAGTATCGCTTTGCATTGGGTCTCTTCCTTTTGTGTACCGCAAAGATCTATAGTGGGCCCCTATATTGTTTCTTTTATATATAAATGACGTAAACAAATTACCCAAGCTTCATGGTTTAAATTTTACTTTGTATGCAGATGATACTTCTGCACTAGTATCAGATAAGAAAGGAAATGCATTGGAGACCAAATGCAACGAAGTTCTTGGTGATCTTCATGCGTGGTTTGGTCGGCAGAACCTTTCTTTAATCCTGGATAAAACAAAATTGCAGAGAAGTGCGCCCTTATTGAATTTGCAGATTGATGATAGAGCACTTGGAGAAGTATCTTCTTGGGCTTGCATTTTGATCAACATTTAAATTGGAAGTCCCATTGCAAGGAATTGACAACTTCCTTGACTTCATTGGCGTACTTGTTTTCAAATTTAAAGTGTATTTTGTCCCGAGATTGGTTGATCGGGTCATACCATCGTCGAATCAAGGATTAGATATGGAATATCCTTTTTTCCTTAACTAGTTATATATATGTATATGAATTATGTGTTTACATTTTTAAAATTCCAGACAAGTTTCTCACAAATAAGGCAATACATGGTCATTACACTAGATATAATAATAACTATTGTCTGCAGTTTCGGAGATTAGATATGGGCTTAAACTCTCCAAATTGTATTGGTCCAAAAGTATGTAATGCACTTCCACAGCATGTAAAGCAATTAACCCTTTTAATCATTTCAGAACGGCATTAAAAGAATTGTTGTATGATTTAACTGTTACTCCATGGAGGAATATTTTTCTTCATTGTAATAGTTGTAATGTATTTTGTTTGTAATATGTATTGTTTTGTGTTATTTAATGTTGTTATGTAGCAAATTGTATTTGCAGACTTCTTTTTTAGTTATATATTGTATTAACTAGTGACGTGACCTACACATATAGTAGGGTACTTAGGAGAGTTCTGGACCCTCCTCCCCCTCTCACCCAGCTCCCCCTCACCCCCCTCGCCCTAGTGGCGCCCTCTGCCAACCCAACTGATGTGGCGCCCCCTCGCGGCCGCCAACCCAACTAAAAATTGCAGATTTCATCATTACCAACCCAACTAAAATTGCAGATTTCATCATTACCAACCCAACTAAAAATTGCAGATTTCATCATTACCAACCCAACTAAAAATTGCAGATTTCATCATTACCAACCCAACTAAAAATTGCAGATTTCATCATTACCAACCCAATGTGGCGCCCTCTGACGGCCACTAACCAAACTAAGAAATGGCAGATTTCATCATTACCAACCCAATGTGACACCCTCTCACAGCCACTAACCAAGAAATGGCATCTCTCATGATTACCATAATGCAGCATCCTCTCACGGTCACTAGCCAAACTAAGGTGACGTCAGACAAATGGTGGACCATCAAGATGGTCTTTGTTTCTAGAGAATTCCTGAATAAATTACCAGGCTTGCTATCGCGCTTCTCAATGTACTTTAAACAGGTCTAAACATGTTTCCAGCGGAAACCACAACGGCTGTCTGCTTCTGCGATAGCCGCATGCTTGAAATGTATATCTTACTTATAAAATAAAATAAAACGAACAATATATTTTTTAAGAAAAACAATTTATTTATTATTATTTATAAATTAACAATATTATTATTTTAAATTAACAATATTTCCAAGTTTCATGACCTCAAAGTCATAGTAAAGCGAATTATAACTAATATGTAGCACTTCCCTCCTCAATCCAGCTATTATGTGAATTATCGAACCCTAACCATTTTACATAAGCTTTTCCGTCCTTTACACGTAATACTTTTTCAATCAGATATACATCTTTATGTTTAGTTTTCTGCAATTCATGTTCGTAGAAACAACCCAAAATAGGATCTCCATTCATATCCTCCAGCATATATGTTGGCGGATTTGTAGCATTAGCTTTAATAATCTTGAACAATTCACTACCCCAGTTCCTGAGATAGCCTTTCGAGAAAACACTTTTGAATTTACTTATCCGCACGATGTCACCAACTTTATATTTCCGCTTCACAGCTGTTTGCACATCATTGTAGATAGTAGAAAGCAGGAGCTTCTCATTCTTTTTAGTCACATCGCAAGGTCGCATTTTAATTGTTCGATGCTTTGTTTTATTATACGTATCAGTCACGGAGGGTAAAATATCTATCCACTTATAGCTACCTCTCATTGTAAATTCCTTATATAATCTACCCTTTAGCGTACGAATAACACGTTCGGCAATAGACGCTTTCATTGTACTATATGTTGAATAATGGTTTATACCATATTTCTTCATGAGATTTTGAAATCGAGTATTATAAAACTCTTTACCATTGTCGGACTGTATATTTTTCGGCTGTCGAGTATCTTGTAGAATGCCTTCCATAGCATTACATACATCCAGACCGGTTTTCGATTTAAGGGGTTGAGTCCATAAAAATTTCGAGAAACAGTCTATAACCACAAGTATATATCTATACCCGCCATTCTCTCGTGCATGAGGTATAAATTCAGCCAAGTCAATCTGCCAAACATCGTCAAACCCTCTAATAATGAAGCGACGTCTGGGAAAGAATCTACGAGCCGGTCTATGCAGCTCATCAACTAAATGACGCTTAATACTATTCATAATTAACAATTATTGTTCAGCGTGTTAATACATCATGTAGGTAGAACAATGCGATGGTAAATGAATTAAAATTATGTCTCGTCTCTATGGTCTTGCGAGCGGTCGGGGTGGTGGTGGTGGTTGTGGGGGTGGGGAATTCCCTGATTTCTTTTCAAGTTTTTTTCTTATAGCTTCCAGTTTAGCATTGAGTTTAACCTCAATTCTACTCTCAACACTTTTTTCCATTCGATACAGCTTTTGATTAGTTTCAGCTTGTAGAGTATTTGCACTAACTTCGACAATCCCTTTGATTGTATCCAAGTTAACGCCCTTATTTAAATTATTTTTCAGTGCAAGTATTTCACCATCCAATTCCTTCTTAATTTTTTCAATCTTATTACTAACTTCAGAATTTGTAGCATGGTTTTTTCTTAAAACATCAAATTTAGCATCAATCTTCTTCTCAACACTAGCTTGCATCTGGTTTAATTTCCCATTAATCGACTGTTGCACATTATTTACACTAACATTAACAATACCCTTAAATATATCCAAATTAACAGTTTTATTTAAATTAGTTTTAAATGCATTCAAGTTATCATCCAATTCCCTCTTAATTTTATCGATCTTGTCACTAACCCAGGTGTTTGTTGCGAGATTGTTCCTTAAATTGTCTAGTTCATTTTCGATTCTATTCTCAACAGCAGTCTGCATATGTTGTATGATATCACTAATATCCTCAGCCACTTTGGAATTCGAGGCGTCTATTTTTATTTGAATATCACTCACCACATTATCAATCCTTAGATCTATTACGCCAAGTATTCTAGATAGGTGACGCTTATTAACAGAATCCTGATCGTGTATAGGATCTGCTACACGACAAATACGTTTACCGCCAATATCAACATCACCTTCCTCTGTTAATGGCAGAGATGGCTTTTGACGTTTAACGCTAGCTTTACCGCTGCTAAGATATCGGCCAAATTTGTCTACACTCATGACGATACTGAGGAAAAGAATGATAGTATTAAATATTTATTCAATTACGCCGCATTCTTTAAGCTCCTCGATGATCGACTGCATTTCATTATGGGTACTTTCATTGCCAGAATCCCGAGAGGCCTTCAAAAGTTTAAGACGATCCACGAGCTCGTTTATGTCGTCCCAATAGACATATTGATATCTATCATTGGTGTTGGAAACAAGCATGCTGCCTATATGTCCGCCAGACCATGTTTCTGAAGTCGAACTGGAATATTTAGCAAGAAGAGGTTTTATTATTTCACGCCATTTGTGGCCTCTAGTCCCCCTCAAGTTATTTTTGGGTTGGAACAGTTTGCGATGCACATTAGTTTCGTGTAAAATATCATAGTAATGTGATAAATCCTCCTCATTATATCTACTTGGGCTAGTTTTAAATATTAATTCATAAAGACCACGAGAACCCGTAAACAGCTTATTATTGATTATTATGTCTTTACCATCTAGATATAATGTATGCCCACCCAATTTCAATCTATTTGTTTCGGGTTCGAATGTAACACCATACGTTGTATCATATACATTGCTTGTATCTTGAAAAAGACCTCGCACAAACTCTCTCGGTAAAGGATTAAGATCTCCATAAAACGTGTTATGTGAATGCGGATCCTCTTCCACCAATGGATTAGACTGCTCATCGAATGGATTAATCGAAGAGCTCTTTTCTATCTCTTGTTTTTTTATCAGCTTTCCTCTATTTTTCAAAGTGTTTGTAATATTCATTATGGGCTCCTTAATTGTTTGTGTTTCCTGTTTTATTGTTGTGTTCAAACCTTCTAGGTTCTCAGTAATGGGCTTAAACATTTTTCGTATTAAATAATCTTCATCGGAACGATTAAGCTTCAATTGCATATACTTATTCCTAATAACTTTACTTGCCTTAATAATATCACGCTTCAATTTCTCATAATCCATTTTTCTACTATTAACTGCCTGCCTGCGCATGATTATTTGCAGACAGATATATATTAACTGAATAAAATGAATAATTCACCAGCATATATAGCGATCAAAACCCTTCCTATAACGACCATTATGCAAATCACTATCCTTGTCTATCACCAGGAATCCGTATTTATCTTTCCAACACTCACCACAAACCGATTTAAACCGCTCAAATGACATGTCAACTCCAACATGATCGTTGTAAATATGTTGTAGATTTGTATTATCCTGCTTAAATAATACCAAAAAATTAGCATTATCCCTAACTAGCTGTTTCGGAATACTAGTATAAGTTTGACATAAATAAAAGCTATCAACACACTTATGTCTACCCATACAAAAATATTTTCTAATATTGTTTTGCTTATCGCACGCCACATCATCAAAAATGAATATCGAATTTCTCTCAGCCTCCATGGGGTCTATTATATCATCATTCTCCTTACAAGGAAAATATTTCACATCTTTAACATTATTTAAAACATTCTCCAACAGCTTATATTTAGCTTGATATAAAGACTTGGAATAAATGTATACGTTTTCGAACTTGAGACCATTTTCATTGAATAATAACGATAGCATGAGATTTGTTTTCCCAGAGTTTGATGCACCACAAAGTAGCGCTCTAATGGAGTTCGGTAGTAGGCTGCTATGTTTCCGAAATTTACCCTTCTCATCAACGTCCAAATCCAAGTTGATTATTTCAAGTGCATCCTTCTGCTTCACAAGTCTCATGGTGAATGAATTATATATAAATTGTTGGATGTTTATAAAGCTAATTCATTTCGATGCTAACTTTTAAAGAGGGCGGAGGTGTCGTGAACTCGATAATCAACAAGTTGCCTATAGAGCTTCACCTGCCAGGTGGGTACATGTATTGTGGTCCTGGTACAAAGCTCCAGAAACGTTTAGCACGAGGTGATCCCGGCATTAATCCATTGGATGCGGCTTGTCGGGAACACGATATCGCATATTCACAACATAAAGATTTAAAAGATAGACACGAGGCAGATTTGATATTGCAAGAAAAAGCTTGGAATCGTGTAAAGTCAGCAGACGCAAGTGTTGGTGAAAAGACAGCAGCCTGGTTGGTGACTAACGCAATGAAGGCCAAAAGAAAATTTGGTATGGGCTTAAAGAAAAAACTTTTAAAAAAATAGTGTGCACCAATGTTAAGAAGACTCTTAAGCGATTCGGGGGTGATATTAAACAGGGTGCTAAATCATCATTGGCAGCAGCTAAGGTTGCAATCAAAGAGGCTGGAGGTCGAAAACATATTAAAACCCCCAGAATAATCCCCATACCGAAAGTTGGAGGCGTATTGCCACTCATACCAATATTCGCCGGGCTAAGCGCTCTCGGCTCACTGGCAGGCGGTGTAAGTGGTATAACACAAGCAGTACTCAAAGCGAAAGCGGCTCGAAGTCAATTACGGGAAGCTGAAAGGCATAATAAAACTATGGAAGCTATCGCATTAAAAGGTAAAGGATTATATCTGAAGCCATATAAGCGAGGCTTAGGTTTATATCTAAAACCATCAAAAAACTAATAAGTCGACTGCCTCAAAGAGCATTAACCGATCATGATATTTTGAAATATGCTAAATATATTCACCATTTTAGAGGTGTATTTATGAGGGATACTCTACCAAAATCACCCAACAAAAATGAAAGCGCAGTCGTTAATTTGGATAGCATTAAAGGATCGGGAACACATTGGGTCTGTTATAAGAAGAGAGGTTCTAATATATACTATTATGATTCGTTTGGCAATTTAAAGCCTCCACCGGAATTGATAGAATATTTTAATAGAAAGGGACCTAATAAAATAATGTATAATCATAAACGATACCAAAATTTCAATACATTCAATTGTGGTCACTTATGCTTAGAATTCCTACTAAATAATATATAATCGTATGTTCATATATCAATATATTAGTCATGTCGTACACTTTCACCCTGAAGGGCACAAAATCAGTGCTTTCTGTTGATTATTATCCGCCTATTGAATTGAATCCCCACTATGAATATGTTCTGGATCTAATAGGATTTAATAGCTACAATTCGATTCCCAACATTGTAGAGGGCTGTAACAAATTTTATTATGATAATGACAAAGTTATTACAATTCCCACAGGATCTTATGAGATAAGTGATATCGCCGATTTCTTGATGAATGCGATGCCTAGAGGTGCAATATCCCTCAAACCAAACAACAATACAATAAAGTGTGAAATTAAAAGCAAATATGAAATAAATTTTGGACCTAGAGACTCTATAGGAAGCATATTAGGTTTTAGTGGGAAGCTATTACCAGCCGATCAAAAACATGAATCGGATTTACCTGTCAATATTATAAAAGTGTCGACAATAAGAATTGAGTGCAATATCACAACATCAGCCTACAACGATAGTCGTTTATCCCACACGCTCTACGAATTTTCTCCACAAGTTGAAGCTGGGTTTTCGATTAATATAGTGCCCGAGCATATAATATATCTACCAATTAATTCTAAGCGTATCGATAATATCACATTAACACTGCTCGATCAAGATGGTGATGCCGTAAACTTTAGAGGCGAGCAAATCATTGTTAGATTAGAATTAAAAAGAGTTTCATAATGGGCCTTTCATTTCGTAAACGTTATATAACTTCCTCACCCCCACAACGGAAGATCACTTCAACATCTAAACTCAAGCAGTTAACATCGGCCAATATAATATTTTTACAATCGTTAGGCTTTCGAGTAAAAAATGGAGGAAAAGCTATCAATATTTGAAGGTGTGCATTTTGACGAAGTTATAACGAAAGAAGAGTATCACACATATTATCCGAGAACACACAATTTCAACTTAAATGATGAAGTTCGCATAAGTATTCAAAATCAAGATATATACACACTACCTTCCGAGAGTTATATATACATAGAGGGGAAATTTAAACCTGATGATAATGGTACGGGTCTACCTGAATTAACAAATAATGCATACGCTTTTTTGTTTGATCAGATTCGATATGAGCTTAATGGTGTAGAAATCGATCGCGCAATGAAGCCAGGAATCAGTTCTACGATGAAAGCATTAGTTTCATATAATGAAGATGAAAGTCGAATGTTGTCGATTGCTGGGTGGGGACCATTCGCACAGCGGCAAGCAACACTCTCCAATAACAAGTTCAACGCATGCCTTCCATTGAGCATGCTTTTAGGCTTCTGTTCCGATTACAGGAGGGTTATTATTAACGTCAGTCAAGAATTAGTCCTAATTAGAAGTAAAACGGATGAAAACTGCTATCAAAACAAGACCGCTGATGGTACAAAAAAGGCCTCAATCGAGATTGAAAAGATTGAATGGCGGGTGCCACATGTAAGCGTAAATGATCAGACACGCTTAAAGTTCTTAAACACCCTTAAAACCAATAAACCGATATATCTAACATTTCGTAAATGGGAATTATATGAACTTCCAGCTTTGCGTGCAACGAAAACTGACATTTGGCCTGTTAAAACTAGCACTAATCTAGAGAAGCCCAGATATGCTATTATAGTGTTTCAACGCAACAGAAAAGATAATTTTCAGCAAGATGCATCAGGCTTTGATCACGCTTCAATCACAAATATTAAATTGCATTTAAATTCAGAATATTACCCATATAGCGATATGAATATAGATATGAGTAAAAAACTATATGCCCAAGCATATCTAATGTACACAAAATTTCAATCGAGCTATTATGGAAACACTCGCGGCCCCCTCATGAGCTATGAGAAGTTCCACGATTCAGCACTTTACGTAATAGATTGTTCGAAGCAGAATGAGAGCTTAAAATCATCCACCGTCGATGTTAAGCTTGAGATGCAGTGCCAGGAGACGTTTAGCGAGGACACCTCTTGTTTATTATTAATTTTACAAGATTGTGTCGTTGAATATAGTGCACTGACAGGCACTGTTAAGAAAATTATATAACATTCAGTCAATCGCGAGACATCATGGCTAAAAGAGGTGCAATTGACACTCGAGATCAACTTCAATCATTCCTTATTATAGACATACAAGGTTATGCGATTCAACATTTCGATCCAAAAGAGATGAGCATAAGTGACGGAGAAAGGAGCATCCATTTTTTATTTAAACCTAGCATTGAATTCCATCTATTATCGAAGAAAGATCAGAGGACCGTTCGATGGCTTGAAAATAATTATTTAAATATAGAATACTCTACTGGTTATGTATATTTTAAGGATATTATTAACTTGTTAAAAAATATCTGTAACTCATATAATAGAGTGTATGTTAAAGGACATCAAAAAAAGGAGCTACTTAAGCAATATGTTGATATTGACATAATTAACTTGGAATATTTTAATGATGTACCAAAGCTTATTAAAAATGTCAATCATTGTTTTTATCATAATAATAAAACTAATGAAGAATGTATATGCACGCAAAATAATATTATAACTCTATGCAATTATCTAAAAAATAAAGAATTATTTTAACCTTATTATTATTTTTATTTCAATCCACCTATACACATTATAGCAAAAATAGTATACGTATGAACATGTCTATACATGTATAAAAGGCCCGCCGAGACGGCACCAATCCGAGGTAGGTATGTAAGCGAGAGATTTTTTATACATTTACATTAATTAACCATCGCCTGCCCTAAAAAAGGATCACCCGGACGACCTCCATTCGATGCAGGTATGAGACCGAAAAATTTAAGTGCATTCCTTAGAACACGGCTCGAGCGTGAGATCGGAATGTGCCCGCCGCTAATTGCATCTGGCCGCATACGTATATATGTATATATATGTATGCGCGGGAAAAAAAAAGGTCTTTCTCTTTATGCATCACTCCATTTGCGTGGGAATCTGACGCAGATGTGTATCTATATATACGTAGATCGGCATCTTTAATTTCATTATAATCAGTATCTTCGAGCAGTCAACATCGTTTTTAGTGCTTGTTTGTGTTTTACTACAAGGTATTTAGAAAGCCTAATTTATATAATATTAACTTGCAATATTTTACATTAGTTTTAAAATTTTATAGGACTTTTTAAAAATTGTTTTTCTCAATTATAAGGTTATTTTTTAAATAATTTAATGGCATATATTTTATTAATATTTTATTTTTATATACAATTAATCCAGGGTGCTTCAAAGTATTTTATACGCATTTAGTAGCTTCTTTATATTGTTTTTCTTTCTTTTTTTAATTTTTATAAGGTTTTAAAGGGTTTTATCAATAAATTTTCAATAATACAAGTATTTTTTAGTTAAATATACGCTGATCATAGTTTTTCTACTACTCCAAAATTTTATAGGACTTTTAAAAATTGTTTTTTCTCAATTATAAGGTTATGTTTTAAATAATTTAATGGTATATATTTTATTAATATTTTATTAATATTTTATTTTTATATACAATTAATCCAGGGTGCTTCAAAGTATTTTATACACATTTAGTAGCTTCTTTATATTGTTTTTTCTTTCTTTTTTTAATTTTTATAAGGTTTTAAAGGGTTTTATCAATAAATTTTCAATAATACAAGTATTTTTTAGTTAAATATACGCTGATCATAGTTTTTCTACTACTCTAAAATTTCATAGGACTTTTTAAAAATTGTTTTTTCTCAATTATAAGGTTATTTTTTAAATAATTTAATGGCGTAAATTTTATTAATATTTTATTGAATATTATTTTTATATACAATTAATCCAGGATATGTTTCAAGTATTTTATATGCATTTAGTGTTTTCTTTAAATTGTTTTTTCCTTCTTTTTTTAATTTTTAGGTGCGTAAGTTTATATAATTAAGTTGATTATTTTATATGGTTTTATCAATAAATTCTCAATAATTTAAATAAATTCTGAACAATAAGAGTATTTTTAGTTAAATATACGGGTATCAGTCAAAGTTTATGTATTAAAATATTATTTTTATATATGTAGGTCTATAATTAGTATTTTATATCAATTCATATACGAGGAGCTTTTCAAATAAATTAGCAATTTAGATATATTAAAAATTGGGTTTCAATAGCTTTTTATTCTTTTAAATTTATTATATTAATTATTTTTAATTTGTTTTTCATAGAATGAATTGCATCATTTGCGGAAAATCCTTCACCCGGCGCGACAACATGAAGCGGCATGTGAATACCCTCCACCGCAATTTTGTTTGCGGTATTTGTGGAGAGGGTGCGGATACATGTGAGCATGTTGCGGGACCACCTAAGAAGGTGGCCAAAGTAGATGTTACACCATCCACAAGTTCTAATAGACCTGTGGATGCTGCGCCATCTACCAGTCGAGATGCGCCTCAGAGAAGCTGTTGTGGGTTGATGTTCCCTAATAATTCTCTGTATAGGGGGCATCTTCGCACACAGCAGCATTTGAATAATAATACATTTATGCTGCCGGATGGAGTGTTCAAAATTAATTCCTCATTTAAAAGCCGGGTCGCGAGTTACAAAATTTTAGGTGATGAGAGTGCTGACATCACAAATTTTTTATCGAATTTGAAAATGAAAGTGTGCAGCCTGATTAACGATGTTCTAGCCAAGGTCGTATCGGGTATTAAGGTACAGTTAGAGCTATTTGCTCATTATGCTAAAACCGTAGCTGATGAGGAAATAGTCGACTTAAAGTCCTTCAATACTCGGTACGTCATTGTCACCGAGTCTTCAGACTTAGAGGACGTTTTTGATCAGGCTGCTGCCATCATAAAATCGAAAGCTGAAGAGTTTTCGGATAGGGGGAGCAATTGGACACTTAAGATGGTCTCGCATTTAGAGGTTAACATCAACAGTTACCAACCTCTTGGGGGATCATCTTATTTGGAACTACCCCCCTCTATTCGAAACAGGAAAGCATGCATCAATATTCAGAACTCGGACGATGCATGCTTGTGTTGGTCGATTGTAGCAGCACTCCACCCGGCAAACATACATGCAGAGAGAGTTAGTAATTATCCTCATTACTCCAGCGTCCTAAATTTAGAGGGTATTCAATTCCCGGTTAAAATTAAAGATATTTCAAAAATTGAGAATATGAACAATTTAAGTATTAACGTTTACGGTTTGGCTATTAATGATGAAACAAAAAATCATGAGGTGGTGGGGCCAATTCATTTCACTAAAAGCAGAAAAGATATCCACATCAATTTACTACTAATTGATGATGGGAAAAGAGCCCATTATGTTTTAATTAAAAATCTGTCCAGGCTAGTCTCATCTCAAATCAATAAACATGATGGTGAGCTATACATCTGCGATGGGTGTTTAATTAATTTCAGAACATCCGAACAATTAAACGCCCATCAACAACACGATTGCAACCATGTGTATACGGTACTACCCTCAACCGACGCGCGTAAAACAAAATTTGGAGATATGCTGCCCGAAAATATTTTACGTTTCGATAGTCACCATAAGAAAATGTCCGTTCCGTTCGTCGTTTATGCGGATTTTGAAAGTATTCTCCAACCGATTCACACATGCAGCCGTGATCCAGCTAGTTCGTATACGAATAAAACATTCAAACACGTTCCCTATAGTTTTGCATATCAAATTGTATGTTCGTTTGATGCAAAGTTGAATAAATTTGTCACGTATGCCGGTTTAGATTGCTCAACGGTGTTTGTCCAAAAATTGATAGAAGATGTTAAGCTAATCTATGAAAATTATTTAAAGACTATCGTGCCGATGAAAACTTTAAATAATAGCGAGCGAAAATTATATGATGAGGCCGTGATTTGCCACATTTGTGAGCTGTCTCTCAACGGAGATAGAGTGAGAGATCACTGCCACATTACGGGAGCGTTTCGAGGGGCCGCTCATTCTAATTGTAATCTAAACTTCAAAATTCCGAAATTTGTCCCTATCTATTTTCACAATTTGAGCGGGTATGATAGCCATCTATTTTTAAGAGATTTGGCACAACAAAATTTAGATATTGACGTAATTCCTATTAATAAAGAAAGATATATCAGTTTCAGCGCGAAAGTTTTGGTCGATGAGTATACAGATAAAAAATCGGGCGAGAAAAAAAATGTTTATATAAAACTACGGTTTTTAGATAGTTTTCGATTCATGGCGTCTTCTATCGATAAGCTTGCACAAAATTTGAGCCCGCAAGACTTTGTCAATGTTAGGCGGGCGTTTCCACTAGATTCACATTTCCATTTAATTAGAAAGAAGGGTGTATTCCCCTATCAATACATAGATACCTTTGGGCGATTGAACGAATCGACCTTACCGGCAAAACGCGATTTTTTTAATTCATTAACGAATGTTGATATTTCGGATGTTGAATATCAACATGCGCAAGCTGTATGGAATACGTTTGGATGTCAAAATTTATTAGAGTACTCAAACTTATATTTAAAATCAGACGTTTTACTTTTGGCAGATATTTTTGAAAATTTCAGGAAGATTTGTCGGGATACATACAGTCTGGATCCGGCTCAATATTACACCAGCCCGGGCTTGTCTTGGGATGCTATGTTGAAGCACACCAAAATTGAGCTGGAGCTACTCATAGACATCGACATGCATCATTTTGTTAAGCAGAGTATCAGGGGTGGGTTGTGTCAAGTATCATTGCGGCACGCTACGGCAAATAATAAGTATATGCCTAATTATGATGCGAGTGCTCCTAGCTCGTATTTAGCTTATTGGGACGCGAACAATTTGTACGGGTGGGCAATGTCGCAGTATCTACCATTCGGTGGGTTCAGTTGGGCTAGTCAGGATGAAATTGACAATCTAAATATATCTGGGGTCGCTGATGATTCGCCGATTGGCTATTTTTTGGAGGTAGATGTCACGTATCCTGTAACTTTGCACGATGAGCATAACGACCTACCTTTTCTGCCCGAAAACATGGTGCCTCCCACGTCTAAATTTCAGTCTAAAAAGTTGATCGCGAATTTACAGAACAAAGAGAAATATGTCATACACTATCAAACGTTAAAGCAAGCATTACATTTCGGCCTTAAAATCACCAAAATTCACCGCGTTTTAAAATTCAACCAGTCAAACTGGCTTCAAACTTATATCGACCTAAACACCAGCCTACGTCAGCATGCTAGGAACGATTTTGAAAAGGACTTCTACAAGCTTATGAACAACTCCGTATATGGTAAAACCATGGAGAATGTTGATAAGCGAGTAGAAGTCAAATTGGTCATACGTTGGGAGGACCATGGCAAAAGTCGCGGGGCTGGTAGTTTAATCGCGAAACCGAATTTTAAAAGTATTAGTATTTTTTCTGAAAACTTTGTGGCTGTCCAGATGGGGAAGCTGAAAGTCGTATATAATAAACCTATTTATATCGGCTTCTCCGTCTTGGAGCTATCAAAGCACCTGATGTATGACTTTTTCCACAATTTTTTGAGACGCGTGTATGCTGAAAAGGTCCGTCTGTGTTATATGGATACGGATAGTTTTATCTTAAAAGTAGAAACAGACGATATATACAGCGACATGAAAAAAAATATATCAAAATTCGATACATCGAACTTTTCGGCAAATAATGTCTACAGCATAGCACCTCAAAACAAGGCTGTTTTAGGTTTATTTAAAGACGAAAATGCGGGTAATATAATGTGTGAATTTGTCGGATTGCGCGCAAAAATGTATGCCTTAGAGGTTGAGGGTAGGGAGATTAAAAAGGTTAAGGGTGTTAAAAAGAACGTTGTACGGGATGAGATTAGTCTGGCAGATTACAAGCACTGTTTATTGAACAATGATATTTTATTAAGAGAGCAAAATCTTTTTCAAATCAAACTACATGAGATTTATACCGTCAAGCAAAATAAATTGAGCCTATCACCTCACGATGATAAACGTCGGATTGATGAGGATGGCATTCATACTCTCGCCTGGGGGCATTATAAAATCGACTCACCAGCTCCTTAGATGGTCGCTGCACATGCCTCGGGTGCAGCTGCTCTACCGCCTCAAATTGGGTAAGTACCCCCACCCTTTTTTGTTTGCTTCTCACTGTAATTTTCTCCCACTAAATCAGTATTAGTTTGTTTGCATTCGAGTTCACACATATTCTTTAACCTCTAAGATTAAAATGGAAGCTAGTAAGAATACAAAATTATTATGTACATAAACTTATATCTATATATTTTTTAATTCTTTTCAGAAACTTATAATGAATTTATTGACGATTCACTTAAAATGGTTGATGATAATATCGTTAAGGAAAAACAACTGATTGGGCAGTCATCATACTTCCTCAACAAATGCGGTTCGAAATGGGTGAATATCGGTCTTAGTCCGGCGGCTGGATTCGTGCCCATCATCCAGATTCGATCGCCTGCAAGCTGTGTATTCTTCACATTGGACGAGTGGGAAGAATTTTGTAAGACGGAAGGTTGCAGTCCGAATCATCAATTTCGAACGTCAACATTTAGAGATACTAGTGTAATTGTATTAAGCAGTCGCAATCAGCAGCTGGTATTGTCCTACGATACCTATAGCAATTTGTTTAATTTGCGACTGCTCATTAAGAGTAAATTAGAATTTTTAGTAAATAGTAATTTCATAACATTTTATAAAATGATATTAACCGCCTGCATGGCATTAACTGGAGATTTATATACGAATGTATCAAAATTACTTGTTGATCATTGTAATTCATTTAACGCTTTCCTTATGATGGAAGTGCTACATATTAGTTATAATTCGCTTTACTATGACTTTGAGGTCATGAAACTTGGAAATATTGTTAATTTAAAATAATATTGTTAATTTATAAATAATAATAAATAAATTGTTTTTCTTAAAAAATATATTGTTTGTTTTATTTTATTTTATAAGTAAGATATACATTTCAAGCATGCGGCTATCACAGAAGCAGACAGCCGTTGCGGTTTCCGCTGGAAACATGTTTAGACCTGTTTGAAGTACATTGAGAAGCGCGATAGCAAGCCTGGTAATTTATTCAGGAATTCTCTAGAAACAAAGACCATCTTGATGGTCCGCCATTTGTCTGACGTCACCTTAGTTTGGCTAGTGACCGTGAGAGGATGCTGCATTAGTTAGGTTGGCAATCATGAGAGATGCCATTTCTTGGTTAGTGGCTGTGAGAGGGCGTCACATTGGGTTGGTAATGATGAAATATGCCATTTCTTAGTTTGGTTAGTGGCCGTCAGAGGGCACCACATTGGGTTGGTAATGATGAAATCTGCAATTTTTAGTTGGGTTGGAGGCCGCGAGGGGTCGCCACATCACTTGGGTTGGTAATGATGAAATCTGCAATTTTAGTTGGGTTGGTGATGATGAAATCTGCAATTTTTAGTTGGGTTGGCGACCGCGAGGGGGCGCCACATCAGTTGGGTTGGTAATGATGAAATCTGCAATTTTAGTTGGGTTGGTAATGATGAAATCTGCAATTTTAGTTGGGTTGGTAATGATGAAATCTGCAATTTTTAGTTGGGTTGGCGACCGCGAGGGGGCGCCACATCAGTTGGGTTGGCAGAGGGCGCCACTAGGGCGAGGGGGGTGAGGGGGAGCTGGGTGAGAGGGGGAGGAGGTCCCAGAACTGTCCAAAGCACCCTACTACATATTATTGTAAAAAGGTTTTACTAAACTATTACTATTACTATATATGAAAAAAATGATAAAACTATCACGAAAAGGGCTTGTACCAGAAATAACATACAAACACTTATAGTTATTATTTTTGACAAAGCCACCACTCAACTTGTGGAAACTAATTGGAAAACATAATAAATACGAACCCTGAAATCAAATCTCCACATAAAATTCAGCGTTGGCGAAAGATATATTTTAATAGTTGTACTACTTATTGTACTGATTTTATGTTTAAAGCTTTTATTTATATTATTCATTCATTCTCATTCATTCTTATATTCATTCACTACAAAAGAGCATTTATTTCCGAACATATTAAGGCAAGATTATGGATATCATCATTAAGTAATAATAATTTAATCCACCGTCGAATTATTTGGTATATATTCAAGATAACGCGATGTATTTGCGAAGTGCATTTGATTACGGTGACTGCGTATTTTCATTACTGCTTTGCTAGAATTTCTAGAACTCGTGGCGAACTTAAAGGTTCGCTTTCAGTAGGTATTTAATTAAATGCTTTACTGTAATGGCAAACACATTAGTGATAGTATTCGAGAGAGAGGCTAAAATTGAGCGCACTTGCTTGCTGTATGGCTTGTCTGTCGCTAATATAAAAGCGTATATAGATACCTAGATAGATAAACTACTGGGAAACTGATAAAGAGGGCTCGTTATGACTACAGCCCAAAGGGCTCATTCTGCATAGAGTGCAGTTGTTTCAGTTTCAATTTTTAAAGACGCATACTCAAATCTAGTAATAACAATGTAAATGATTTACTAACAATAAAAGGGCAATTACAACAATAATAAAAACAGAGACACAATCATTTAAAATTATTGGTGAAATAATATACAGGATCCATAAACGAAACTGCGGCAGCAGATTGCACTATTAGTTGACACTTAATATTTTAATTTGTTCCACCTAATGTGTGTGAAGTGTGGGAAGGTTAATTTCGGTGACAAAAAATCGCTATTTTGCGAGCTCTTCTGAATTTTAACATTTAAAGCGCGTTGTTAAAAATAAAATATGTCAGAGTCAGACTCTGAATATGCTATTGATGTGTCCGGAAATGTCAGCTATTTATTGTTCATTGCCGAGAAGGCTAAGGATAATCCTGAAATTCTCAGCAAGTGCAAGTACCATCGGCAAGAAGAAAAAGAAGGAACCTGCGCTAGAGAGAATCGTGGCACAATACATTAGCCACTTCGAGAAGGAGATGGCAGCGAAAGGATTTCAGAGGAAATTGCAGAATTGATTGAAAACAAAAACAGATAAAAAGAAGACGGGCAATCGAAAAATTCACTGCCTAACTCAATGATGACTCTTTCTCTTGTCAATAAGGTATTGAAATTCTTCTGCGCATCAGTTACTGATTTGCAAACGATGTCATTAGCTATGAGTGTATGTGCTCTACACGTGTACTGCAGAACAGAAAATCGGTGTTTCAGCTGTCCAAAGGAACACTCAATGATGACTCTTTTCCTTGTCAGTGAGGACCTTCATTTTTTGGACTGGTGATAGCACCCAACCACGTGCCTCAGCCTCTTTTCCAAGGAAGTGGGTTGCCAACACTTGGACGTTTGACTCCTCAAATCTATACAACTTCTTGCAGTCTCTCTCTGATTTGCGAGACCCATACACCTTTCGCTGGGCTAATACAACCATCTCCGCCATATACGTGAATGTAAATAATTTTAATCATGTGTATTTGGAACTGAATCAATAATATATTAATACTTATCAATGTTTAATCAGCGATGTTTAAAGTTAATAACTCTTAATTCATTGTAACTTTATAGATAATGGCGATGTTTAAATTGAGGTTGTAAAATGCTGAAGCTTAATATTTACTTTTATTGAAATTGATTTTAAAATCAAAATCAAAAGTAAATAAAATTAAATTACGAAACAAAACCAAATTAAAACATTCTTAACATCAGACATTTCACTTACATACATAATTATTCTGTATAACCTATAATCTGTTAATTACTCTGTTAAGTGACATAAATTTGAAAAGGAACAAATATAAATTTTATAGCATAATGTAATGAAACTTGTAAAATTGCAATGACGTAATGTAATGGCCCTCTTAATAGTGCTCTTCATATTTTAATTTATTTATTTAATTTTTGAAGTAAAATAAAATAATTGACTCGTTTTAGCTGGCTAGCTCATATTCCCAGGACAATCCAATTTAAGGGATATCAACAAAACACTATCTTCGGCCATAAATTGGCACAATTAAATAAAAAAATGATATTAATTTAAATTAAATTTATTTTAGAAACCAAGATCTTTGCATATATTATTACAAACATAAAAAACGTACACAAAATAATATCAATTTTAATTTGAACAAACACATTAATAAAATAACTTTATAGCGCATATAATACTGAAAGATTAGTTATAATTTATATGTATATTATCGTTTCTCTGAAATGCACCATACATCGTTTGTTTTCCACCCCCTCTTAGTATTTATATCAATACTAACAACGTAGGCTTTAAGAGAAACACAAAGTATACTGAGATTGATATATATCAACAATACATATAATAATTTTTAAAACAACATTGGCATACAATTTACAAATACTGAGATATTATCGTATATAAGACAACTATTAAATATGTTTTCATTCTCATATTATTATATTGATATATTACGTGTCTACATTAAGACTTTAACTTCTCTACATAGAATTTTAATATTTATGTTTATCTAGCACTCGCGTAATAACAGTTTCTAAATACCTTTCATATAATTTTCCTGTTGTCGGTGTCCTTTGTGGGGTTTCTCCTTCGACTGTAGAGACACCTGTAGCTTCTTTAACTGCTACTCGCACGATAATGAGTTTTTATAAAAAGATATGTTAAATTTTACACCTCTTTTTAAGGTTCAAACAACGACAATTTAATCCATTATCGACCGCTATGTGTGGGTCAACTTACTTATTAATTAGAGGAACTTATTACATTTTAAACGGTCTGCTTAAAGCTGGGCTAATACACCGGTGACCGGTATTTTCGGAGTAGACTTTTTTGTTTCATCGGAATTCGCTTTGCCTGAGACTCGCATGCTCCCTTTTCTCTTCTGTTCATATATCCTAGTTATAGTTTTCACACGCTAATATCACGTTTAACAAGCGACAACATAAACACTCGGCGTCTCAAGTCATATAAACTATATAAATAGCATTTTACTTATACATAGATATACATTTTGGGGTAAACAGTTCTAACAAATATATCGTTTGGCTTCTAATACATAACTTTAAAATATAATTCATATTCGAATTTATAAATTGTGAAAATAGTAAATTACGCCATACCGTTATAAGTTTAAAATTACTTGAATATATGTTGTCATTTTATTAACTTAATGTACATTTGCCTTCTTTTGAAATGGCCTGTGTAAATTACATCCCCAAGTTCCACGATAGTCACATTCTAATGTTCGATTTGTTTAATGCGAAATCAAGGACGGGATAAGCAAAAAACATGCGGCGTAAATCTTATATAGCATTAATAAGTCACTGTATTTAATATGAAAGTGGTTTATATTTTCCGAAGTTTTTAAATACTCTATTCTACAATCTGCACGAATATATACATGTCATATATATAGTAAGGAATTAAACACATATTTTGAATGCCTTGCTTTTAAAATTATATATAATTAAATGTTAAATACAATTACAAGAAAAAGATTGTATTTCATTATGTATTAAATTGCTTTGTAAAAGAAACTACATCGGTCATATACTACAAGCCAATATATTTGAAATATTTGTGTTTATTCATAATAATTTATTGTCTGATAACGTTCATGTACTTTATTGAAAAAAAACATATTTATGCTCCCCAATATTTTTCTGGGAGTAATTTGTATTTATTTTAGATGTTGAAGCTTTTTATTTGGAATAACAACGTTTAACTGAATACTAAAATAATGCTAAAACAATTTGGTATTATAACAATCCCTGTTTTTCTTATAAAATGTAAAAATTGTTATATTCTCTAATAAGGGAATGTTTAGAATTATTAAAAATTATATTTTTCCCGATCAACACTGATATTTTGAATTAGTTTACTTCACTAAAAAAATCAAAATCTACTAATACGTCGTCAACTACTAAGTTTAGACAAATTTCTAAAGAACACAAAAGTACTAAAATATGAATTTTAGAAAGACTTTTTTCAAAATTTCTACCGGAAGTGGGTCTTCCTATCTTAGCGAAAACCGGTTTTTATCAAATATCTTACAAATTATTGATTCTTTACAGATTTATCTAGAATACAAAATATTTAGAGCCCGAATTGGAACAACTTTTGTATAAAAGAAATTTGAAAATTCGGACCGGACGTAAGAGTTTACTCTTATCGAATAGCAATTTTTTTTATAAATTCTATATAAATGTATTATAAGTGCAAAAGTAATTAGAGCTACGTTGAGAACAATTTTTCTATAAAAGAAATTTTAAAATTTGGACCGGAAGTAATGCGTCTACTCATCAAATAGCGGTTTTTTGGAAAATCTCACAAATTTTGCGTTCTAGTCAGATTTATTAAGAACACAAATTTGTTTAGAGCCGCATTTGAAATAATTCTTATATAAAAGAAATTTCAAAATTCGGACCGGAAGTAACACTTTTACTTTTTTTTTTTTATTTATTTAACAAAAATAACGTAGAAGTATTTGATTGGCTGGCAAAATCTCCAGATCTGAATTTCACTGAAAATAAAAGTACTATGGTGCCGAATAGAAATGTTCAACTTAATATAGAAAATATTACTCAACATGCACAATCTGATGAGAGCATTTCAGAGGAAGAAACTTTGTGAAACTTTAATAAATTCTATGCAATTAAGAATGCAAGAGTATATGGACGATAATGGATTTTATACGTCGTAATAAGGTTTTTATTATTGCGAAAAGGACACAAACTGTAAGACCAAAATCACATAACCATTTTCTTTAATTACTATTATATATTAATTATTAAAACATTATATCTGCGATAATTTTTGTTTTAATTTATTCTGCTAAAGTTAGATAAATTAATTTTACAATCCTAATTAAATTTTATTACATGATTTCCCATTAATTGCATAGTTCCAACTACACCAGACTTTAATTTTAATAAATCAAATTTTGTCAAAGGTATTCTTCCTTTCAATAAAATTTTCGATAGAAGATGTACGATTATTAATTTCACAATATAATATTTACGATTGCAGCGATTTATTTAATGAATATAATTCTTTAAAAGAACTATTTATTTTGGCTAATCGGTTGTCGAAAAAATTTGCGATGCTACTAAGGATATACTTTCACATGTGCACAAACATCCTGGATATTCATCATGTTACAATGTAATAATCTATTTAAAAAATTGTGACGTGATTGCACATTTTCTTCACAATTTTATTAAATGTCCTCTCCCGTCTACTTTAATTTTATTTTAAATTAAAACTTTTCGTTTTGAGAGTTTGTGAGAAATTGAACACAGAAGTTCAAGTTTGGGACCTTGTATGTATAGATGTATTATTTTTTGTTATAAACTTGTAACAATAAGTTTTAAGTAAGGTCGTGTTATAATGTAATAATTAATACGAATTGCAAAATTTTGCTGTTTAAGAATATATATTAATTTTTTTAGACAGCTATAATCTAAAAATGAGGTATGGCCACCATACGGCTTTTCATACGTATGTGACTTCCGAAATGTGTATACAAAAGTTGATCCAAATTAAATTTTAATTTGCGTCCTCTGATTAAAAGTGTATTTTCAGGTTCAAATATTAGACAATTTTTTATACAGAAATTATTGCAAATCCAACTCCAAATACTTTTATTCTCTTAATAAATCTCTATAAAATGCATAATTTGCGAAATATTTGCAAAAAAACTGGTATTCGATAAAAGTAAAAGTGTTACTTCCGGTCCGAATTTCGAAATTTCTTTTATACAAAAATTGTTCCAATTCGGGCTCTAAATATTTTTGTATTCTAAATAAGTCTGTATAGAATTAATAATTTGTAAGAAATTTGCTAAAAACCGCTTTTCACTAAGATAGAAAGACCTACTTCCGGTAGAAATTTCGAAAAAAGTCTTTCTAAAATTCACATCTTAGTACTTTTGTATTCTTTAGAAATTTGTTTAAACTTAGTAGTTGACGACGTATTAGTAAATTTTGATTTTTTTAGTGAAGTAAACTACTACTTCCGGTCTACCGATTTTACTCAAAAACTAATCAGATCTCAAGAGGAAGATTATACTCTTAAATATAAGGTTAGGTACTGATAGCTGTAGCCGTTTGGGCGCTATCGTGGTCAGAGAGAATGAGAGAGAGGGGGGAAGAGGGAGATATGTTTGCCAAAAACCACTTTTTCGGTATCAGGCGACTTGAAAACGTGGACATCTGTAAAAATCTCGAGGTCAAAAATACTCATATGGTGATGATGAGTATTTTTGACTTCGAGATTTTTACAGATGTCCACGTTTTCAAGTCGCCTGATACCGAAAAAGTGGTTTTTGGCAAACATATCTCCCTCTTCCCCCCTCTCTCTCATTCTCTCTGACCACGACGCGAAAAAAAAAGAAAAAAGAAAGTTGTTCAAATGCTGATAAATTAATTTCTTATCTCTATGTGATGAGTTATGTACATAAGAATATTAAAATTAGAGGGGGTAAACGGGGAAATTACCCCCATTTTAATATAATTACACTTATATATTATATAAAAAATACGTTTGCTAAGAAAATTAGTTCCTCTAAGATTGTTGCCCGGGACCCTTCCTAGTACATACACATTTATCTATTACAATACAAACACCCTTTTTTATAGACAGGGGGTTGTAAAAAATTATAATTTTGAATATATTCAAACTACATATACGTATATAGCGAATTATAGATAATTCATTGAAAAATAACATAATTACACATATAGGAAACGTATATTCTTGGTTTCAGCTCTACTGAAGAAGACTCACATGTCACTCGTAACGTTTAGAGAAGAGACAACACAGTTCGGTACCTCAAAACAAGTTTTTTATACATTAGCGCGATTAGAATCATTATTATTTCAGAACTCATATTTCTACTGATGCAAAACTAAAACTAGGTATTTCAAATAACACATGAAGTCCAAAAGCAATTAGGAATATATTGAACTTTATTATACTTCAAAATTTATACCTACAAATAACACAATATATCGAACAAAAGACATGTTTGGCCAAAAACAAACATATAATAAAAAAATTCTTTTACATAACATCCATATCAGTAAACAGACTAAGCCTAAATGGACTTATATAACAAAATACCAAATTGAAATTTTTTTCATCAAAATGTTTTCTGGTGTGATAAATTTTGTAACATTCGCCTAAACAAAGGACACCAAGATGTAACAGTTCACGTTTTCTTTCACCTCGGTCAGTATTTGAACATACATGGTAAATTGTTTGCCCCTTTTGTCACTCCCAATAGGTGGAACATTTGCATGCAAAGAGTTTCTATGAAATTCGCTGCAACTAAGCGACTTTTTCTTCCATACTTTGTCTCCTCGGTCTAGCAGCAATCAGAGTTATATTTTTCTTCAAAATTTGTTGCACAACTTTTCTTATAAATATGTTCAAGCGTATTGAAGTTTTTCCTGTTTTTCAAGATACACATTGTAAGCATTTAGCATGGTAACATCAACCAGGTGAAAATAGTTCTTTATACCACTTGATTTTCAGACACATTCCACTGTAGCTAATTGCATGTCACATTTATCAATCATGCACATGTTTTGAGTATAATCTAATACACAGTCCAGTTTCCTAATATGCTCGCCAGTTCTATGGTTCAATTTTCTGCTATTGTTCATTACTCGTTATGAATGTTGAAAGCATTAATACATCACGTTTGTCTTTCCAAATAATATTTCCGCACTTTCCGCGTACCATCCGATGTAAAAATTTCGGAAAGTTTTCTATTTTTTTTTCTGTGCCACAGAAACCGGCATTTTGCTGGTCCAAGTACTTTGCCAGTTTAGGGTTAGTATACCAATTATCTGTATATAACAGATGCCCTTTTTGTTCATAGTTCACAACTAGTTTTTTTTGCACCGCACCTGAAACACCTAACGGATCATTTTGAAGAATGTTCATTTAAGAACTGGTGTACACTAACAAGTTCAGAACAATTCGTATCTCACAATCACACAGCACAATAATGTTAATTTCAAATCCATTCTTTTTGGATAGGATAAATTGCTTGAAGTGCAGTCTGCCTTTGAAGAATATCAGGGATTTATCGAACAGCAGCTTTTGAAAAGGATGAAAAAATGTTGAACACTTCTATTCCATTCTTCAAATATGGTTCGTATTTTCCACAATTTTTCGACAAAATGAATATAACACAACCGTTGTGTGAACCTGTCTCTTGTCATCTACTTGCTAATAAAATTACTGGCAATAATGGGATATATTGACCAGTAATCTAAATTGCATGTTTTTTATATGTAAAATCAACAAAATTATTGCTAAAAGGCTATACATTTCATTGACATTAGTAAATCACCCATGGTCTTCTTTTTCGAGCAAGATCGTTGTCGGCACTGTACTAATGGGCGTATCTATTAGTTTCGTCTACAATTAGGTTCATCAAAATATTTTACTTTGTTATCTTCATTTTCTATTTCAAACGCTCTCGTGATGCAAGAATTTTCATCGTCAAAGTGGTACATCGTAGGACTGAAAATATCGCAATTTTGCCACTCATTGACCCTTTCACTACCATCACTCGGACTATCCAGGTCACAAAGTGAAAAAATTTCTTCTTCGTCAATTTTATTCTTGCACGTTTAAAAAAATATTTTTTTATTGCATAATTATATCGAACATGGATTTACCGTCAACATCTCGTGGTATATACAACTCGTGGTACTCGCGGTTCAAAGCGTCGAAAAACAGAATGGAGTGACAATGACATATATAGTGATGAAGATAATTTCTTTCACTTAGTAGCCTGGAGTGTGCAAGTAACGGTAGTGAAAGAGACAATGACTCAAATAGTGACAGTGATGAAGTAACTGTTGCAGGAGATTTACGTTGGCAAAATTGCGATATTTTCAATCCCACGATGTACCACTTTGATGATGAAAATTCTTGCATCTCGGGAGCGTTTGAAATAGAAAATGAAGATAATGAGAACGAGTAACTTGTAAAATATTTTGATGAGCATATGATGATGATAATTGTAGACGAAACTAATAGATACAACGAGTACAGTGCCGACAACGATCCTGCTCTAAAAAGAAAACCATGAGTATAGCCTTTTAGCAATAATTTTGTTGATTCCACATATAACAAACATGCAATTTCGGAGTAATGAACAATAGCAGAAAATTGGACGATAGAACTAGCGAGCATATTAGGAAACCAGATTGTGTAATACATTATACTCACAATAAAGTTCAACATATTCCTAATTGCTTTTGGACTTCATGTGTTATTTGAAATACTAAGTTTTAGTTTTGCATTAGTAGCAATATGATTTCTGAAATAATAATGATTCTAATCGTGCTCATGCATAAAACTTGTTTTTGGGGTATCGAACTGTGTTGTCTCTTCTCTAAACGTTTCGCCTGACATGTGAGTCTCCTTCAGTAGAGCTGAAACCCAGAATATACGTTTCCTATATGTCTAATTATGTTATTTTTCAATGAATTATCTGTAATTCGCTATATACGTATATAGTTTGAATGTTCAAATACTGACTGAGGTGAAAGAAAACGGAAGTACAACCTGGTGTCCTGAGTGTAAAGTAGGACTTTGTTTAGGCGAATGTTACAAAATTTCTAACACCAGAAAACAAATTTGATGAAAAAAGTTACATATTTTCCTTTCAATTTGGTATTTTGTTAGTCTATTGACGACAGCCGTATCTCATGAAAGTTTCGTACAGTCGTCTATTGACGACAGCCGTAGTTAAAGGGTTAGTCAATCTTTGTAAGAAGAACACAAGTACAAAACTACTTATCTTGTAATTTATAATGTGTGTCTAGGAATACAAATTTTGCTACGGCAGCTCTATTGGGATTAGTATTTCCGTTACCTTATCGCAAGAATTTATGTGGGTGTTTACGTCATTTTCGTCGCCCTTGAGTTCTGTTTGCTGAACCACGTGTTGGCCTCTACATTTCTTTTGTGCTATTGTGGCTTCTGAAAATTTGAATAACTTGTTCTCCAAATTGGGGTAAGTCTAAGAGAATTACATTTTGTTAGTTTCCAAAGTTTTAATCTCTGCATTTCTTTTTTTCTGGGTCTTTAGGAACCCGTTGTACGGTACCTGTTCTACGGTATCTGCCGTTCGACATCACGGTCGTACAGTATTATTTGATGGAACACTGATTCCAGTTTTGCTGAAGTACTCGTTGTACCTTCTTTAAATGGCTTGTACATTTTGAGAGGTGTGAAGCTACCATGTCAGAGCCTTCTGGGAGGATTACCACCTGAAGGTCCAGAAGGACTCCGTGACCACATCACCTGCTAGTGAACTTCTTTCTCGCCTGTTTTCGCAAGCTAAGTACAACCTCAATTTTAGACTACGAACTTATATTACGACTAATTTGTAAGGATCTTGTGCCAGTCGAGCTGGTTATTTCACATGTTTTAAGAACGAACGAATGATCCGCAAATTTTCATATCTACCATCTTATCATGTGCTAAGTTTCAAATACCGCTGTTTAAATTTTGCTTTATATTTAAATTGGACTTCGCTGTATACCGGGTGAGACCAGTAGTAATTAATGTTAATGCTCTGATTTATTACGTACTCTTGTAACAACCTGAGGTACGACTCAGTTAAATTTCCTGGAATTAATCCTTTACAGTAAACTCATTAATTTCTTTTTTTTGTCATTCTATTTTACCTATGTCTAAGATGTGCTAATTAAATATCAATTGTAAACATAAGCTTTTGCGAATCACGTAAATACCTATCTCAAAATTTTGATTATATTAATTTAACTGTTTAATTTTGTTTTATTGTAATTAAACCGCCGTTGCTTGGCGACGTATCTAAATTGCATGTAATAAGTCTGTAAGGCTAATGAAACGTTCCTGTCGCCGACCTGTCTCTGGGAATAAGTGCGGAGGTTATGTAAAAAAAATGTTTAATGAAGATTTGGACTTAAATAATACATAGAATACTGTCCATCTTTCTTTTCTTTTTTTTATCCTTATAATTTTACAACTTGACTAGCACCTTGATAAGGTTTGTGTAGTTGGTCCTCATACAGGGTGATCCAGTGGTGTATCCCGCTGGAGGGACACAGCCAGTGGCGTTATATAGAGATCGCAGGTAGGTTACCTCCTAAGGTAGCGTAGTGTCCTGGTGCCCAGACAACGTCGCTAGCGTCGCTGCCGACCGACGCTCATCCAATTACGTTCTTGAACCGTCACGCCATCTTCGACGTGAATTAGCCCGGCCCTACCATTCTCAAATACTTCCACCTCGCTTCAATGATCTCTCTATACCGGAATTTACCTATTGTTTATTTATATTTCCGAAGCGACGTTGTTAGGCACGTGGCAATTGTTTTTATTAATAAACCACAGAACAGTGTTAAATTTCATTTTTTATTTGAATTAATTTAAAAAGAAGGTATGTGTTATAATAATAACAGTAAGGATATTTTTCAAAAGCATTTGGGTATATTATCTGTTGCACTAAGCAAATAAAAATAAATTTGGTAAAACATGGTCACCATATTATTTAAATTGTTTTAGGAAGCTAAGCTAGTTCGTTTTACAATCCATAATATATCTTCAAAAATAATATGGAAGTAGAGGAAAGGAATGTAAATAAGAAATTATACAAAGAACAGCATTCAAACAAATATAAATATTCTGTGGAGATATTTTATTCAGTGTGTTTTCAAGACCAGACATGCATACAATTAGAATGTGGCTATTAGTCCAGTCGAATTAGACATGAAATCAAGTAAGTTCTATTCTGGAATATGGTTTTGTCGCCGATTTTTTTATAGGTATATTTGACCCCCACGAATATACTCTGAAAAATGCCAAAAGTTTAAGGTCCGGGTTTGGCCGTGAGAAATTGTTAAACAATTGGAAAGTGACATTTTCCGGTTAAACTTTTTTCCCGTAAATGTGAAAACTGTCCGTACAAAAGTTGTTCGCCCCATCATTCTCTAAAAAACAAGCCATTGCACGATCGATTATCATTATTTGTTTAGCTGCAAAATGCATAAAACCATGGCAATTTTGATTTTTTATTTTTTGCATTCAATCGATGAATAATCAACGTATGGCTTTGAACCTCATGGTGCAGGCAATATAAAATGTCCCCCAGAGAACAGTGCAAAGTTCACTCACCTGTGTTGTATAGTTGAGCTACAATAAGCGACAAGCCAAAATTCTTAAATTAGCTGTCCCTTCCTTGCATATTGTCGCACATGGTTCAAAAAAATCATTGTTTTAATTCATTGAGAGGTCTTTCCGAAAATGGAAAAAAAAATTAATTTTTTTTCTCAAAAATTGCCATTTTTTTGGAGGTTCGAAATTATTTGCTTATAAACAAATGAAATATCTCCGACAATTGACACATTATCGTAAATATTATGGTAGATTCTGCTTCCTTTCTCTTCAACGAGTAATTTGAGACTAACTTTATACGAATATCTTGATTAGAACTGGAGATAACAACGTTCTAGTTTTATTACGTTTATTATTGTTCTGGTGGATATTTAAGAAAAAAAAAATCAAATTTCTCTCAATACCTCAAGGAATCGCCGTGAATTTTTTCAGATCTCTAGGAGCATTCTATGTAAGTCAAAGAAAGTAATGAAGTTCGGCGCGTGTTGGCGGTGGGAAAAATTGCGACCGGGGGGCGTGGTGGGGTAAGCCAGAGGCTCAGCGCGCCGCCTGGAGTTATATATTTCTTAAATAACCGGCGATTCGGGCTCGGCGCGGGCGGCGCGCGGAGCTTCTGGCTTACCCCACCACGCCCCCCGGTCTCAATTTTTCCCACCGCCAGCACGCGCCGAACTTCATTACTTTCTTTGACTTACATAGAATGCTCCTAGAGATCTGAAAAAATTCACGGCGATTCCTTGGGGTATTGAGAGAAATTTGATATTTTTTTTTTCCTTAAATATCCACCTGAACGATAATAAACGTAATAAAACTAGAACGTTGTTATCTCCAGTTCTAATCAAGATATTCGTATAAAGTTAGTCTCAAATTACTCGTTGAAGAGAAAGGAAGCAGAATCTACCATAATATTTACGATAATATGTCAATTGTCGGAGATATTTCATTTGTTTATAAGCAAATAATTTCGAACCTCCAAAAAAATGGCAATTTTTGAGAAAAAAAAATATTTTTTTTCCATTTTCGGAAAGTACTCTCAATGAATTAAAACCATGATTTTTTTGAACCATGTGCGACAATATGCAAGGAAGGGACAGCTAATTTAGGAATTTTGGCTTGTCGCTTATTGTAGCTCAACTATACAACACAGGTGAGTGAACTTTGCACTGTTCTCTGGGGGACATTTTATATTGCCTGCACCATGAGGTTCAAAGCCATACGTTGATTACTCATCGATTGAATGCAAAAAATAAAAAATCAAAATTGCCATGGTTTTATGCATTTTGCAGCTAAACAAATAATGATAATCGATCGTGCAATGGCTTGTTTTTTAGAGAATGATGGGGCGAACAACTTTTGTACGGACAGTTTTCACATTTACGGGAAAAAAGTTTAACCGGAAAATGTCACTTTTCAATTGTTTAACAATTTCTCACGGCCAAACCCGGACCTTAAACTTTTGGCATTTTTCAGGGTATGTTCGTGGGGGTCAAATGTACCTATAAAAAAATCGGCGACAAAACCATATTCCAGAATAGAACTTAGTTTAATTCGACTGGACTATATCGACAGATACGCGCATCGTTTTTAAACGCACACCGGTCATTTCAAAAGAAATAGCACAATGGGAAATATGTTGTTATGGTGACAATAGCTATAAATTGAAGTCAAATAAAGCTTTGGTCTTTACTAATCTGAATATCTTGTTTACTTACAACGTAACTTTTATCATTTGTTTGTTGTTGTTTAACTGATTTGCCTAAATTCCTTTATATTATTCTCCCTTCTTCTTCTTTATCACCACAAATTCCCTACTGAACAGTATTTGCTGAATGCCGTAAATTAATATCCACAAGTACTCACGTAATCTGAGCTGACGAAAATTTTCAGGAGTAGAAGACCCCCAACACTGCACGTAGGGGATGGCACGGATAAGGGTGACTAATTTATGCAAATATAGTAATTATTTCATTTTGAATTTACGAAGTGTACGCAAATAATGCACAGCGCGCAATTTGTGGTAAATAATTATTTATTTTGCTATATACATCTACTAATTGCTCCATTGAGTTTCCATTTGATTGTACTACAAGCCGTTTTACCTTTACCCCAAAATGTACATAAAATTTACAATACCAAAATACACCGTTACATTAGTTATCTACGCCTTGAAATTTTAAAACGACTTTTTTTCCAATTAAATTATCCAAAATATTTCCGCAATCTGAGACGGGTCGGGCCGCTCATAATTTATTGCTAAGGTACCATTAGCACGCCACTGATTCCTTGGTATTGACTGCTATCCCCCGATAACGACCTAAGGAATCTTTCATTAAGATGACCTTTTGCCCCGGGGCCCTCGCTCATAAATTGATAATGAGAATGCTTAGGCCGCGTGGCTGAGGTCTCGCAATTCCGGAGACTTCGGCGTAAATAATGGATGTTCTTCCGGAAAATTTTGTCATTTCTGAATATTTACGGAATTTTTGGAGGCCCGGAGGGTTAATAAGCAGCATTTGTTCAGGACGAAATTTCGATTGCAATTTCGGGAGGTTATATACGGACGACGAATAAAAATCGATCAGCTTATTGTTTGAGTTTATTTTATCTGCCTCTTCTGAAATTGATTAAATCGAGTAAAACAAATTATAAAATTGATAAAATGGAAGTATATAAGTTGTTAAAAATTGGACCAAAACTAATCGAGCAAGAAGGTTTAGTGGTAATGAACGATAAGTTGCCATATTGTTATGGTATTTCTGTAATGAATGTACTTATTAATGTAATAAAGTTGTTAAATATATGAGAATGTGAATATCATTCGATAGTATGCATAGATAACTTATACATATACCTAGTAGATGGGTAATTAAATACTAAATATTGTAACCCTATCAGACTCATTTCTTGAAATTTTCAGGTACTAAATTAAATGGCGGCAAATTTTGAAATTAGCCATAATACATACTTTCCAAAATTAATGGTTTTATTTTTATAGTTTGTTAAGAAGATCCTAATATTTTTGTAATTAACTTCTTTTATCTAAAATTACTTAATATAACTAAGAAAAAAAAGTTCTTTACTAAAATATTAGAGTTTTATTCATATATGTCTTATACAGATCTCTATTTGAGTTTGGAGATTATTTTTTTTTGGTAATTATGTATATATATATTCTCAAGAATAATTAAAGGATAACAAAAATTTAATAGTCCTTATTCAAACAAACAAAAAATATAGATAAAGTACACAAAGCACTTTTCGTCTTATTTTTTGTACTTCTATTTTCTCCACTCCATTCTAGTTCCTCATTAGTTGGGCATCTTGTATTCTCCTTATGATTTCTATGTCGCAATATCATTTCTAAAGTGTTTCATTCATGTACTCTCAACTGTTACTAAGAACTATATGGGAAAACATAAACTACAAAAAGCTTTGGCTGAAGTCCTGGTGGCCGTATCTATACATTAAATTAGAATTTCTGCAATATATACGACAAATGTGATATATCTCTATCAAATGTTTACCCATTTGACAAATAATTCAGAATATTTACAGGGATCAGGAAATGAGTGTCGGGGAGGAATTTGAAGAACATTTTAGATAATGCTAGGATTATAGAACTACAAAAACTATTGAAAAATAACACGTATTTTTTAATATGAGATGACACTTTCTAGGAAAAAAATTTGTGGCGAAGTTCTTGGCTTGATTTTGTTCGAGTAGCCCAGGTTAGCATTAACTGTATCGCCACATCACCGCAAAATACTTTGCTGCAAATTATTTTACATTTTGTTGCATAAATTGTCATCTCAAAATAAAAAAAAAAAATTGCAATACACGTTGGAAAAGGAAAATAATATCATAGAAGATTTTACAAAAACACACATTAATAGTATATTAAGTGGAGAACGGTAAGGGATGTTTACCGTTCGAAGACAGTAAACCTTACCGTTCGACATGCTTATAACGTTTTTTGCGCGATCAAAACTAAATTTCAATTCAGAAGAAATTATGACCGATTCCGACTCAGACATTGAAAACAATTTTGATAGCGACTTGGAACAAGCATGGGCTGCCGGGTGTTCCGCCGTAATACCCGAAAAATCGCGGGAACGTTACGAAAATACATACCGAGCTTTCAAGTAATGGTGTGAAACAAAGAAAATAAGCGGTATGAATGAAAAAATTATGTTGGCTTATTTCGTACGAAGAAGTGAGAAGTTAAAGGCACCTGGCAGTTTATGGGCTGAATATTCCATGCTGAGATCAACAATTTTTTTTCATGATGCGATTAAAATTTCGCAATTTACGACTCCTATTGCATTTTTTAAAAGGAAAAACGTAGGATACAGACCCAAAAAAGCAAGCGTTTTCACTAGGTAAGACATGAACCGGTTTTTAGTTGAAGCTTCAGATCAAACATTTCTTATTCATAAGGTAGGTAAATTAGAAATACCTATTTTCAAAATTTATGTTAATGGTGCATATTCAAATTAAGGTGGTAATGATATTAGGAGTGTCAGGAGCTTGCAGAAGAGAAGAGTTATACAATATAACTATGAAGGATGTTGAAGATCGTGGTGAGTTGATTATTGTAAAAATTCCGCAAAAAAAAACCAATATTGATATTACTCTTGTAAACCAAGATGAAAAAATTCATTATTTGGAAATTTTTCGGAGGTATATTCAACTTTGACCAAGCAATGCTAAATCCGAACGTCTGTTTCTGGCTTTCCACAATGGTAAATATAGAAACCAAGTAGTGGGGAAAGGAACAATTGGAAGGTGGCCGTCCAAAATTGCAGAATATTTAAAATTATCGAATCCAGCTAGTTACGCCGGCCATTCATTTCGACGTACATCAGCAACATTGTTGGCCAACAAAGGGGTGCATATTCTATAGGATTGAAGCGGCATGGAGGATGGAAATCTTCTAATGTGGCCGAGAGTTACGTTGAAGATTCACTTCAAAATAAAATACAATTTGCAAAAAAAATATTGCATGATGTTAGAGACACATCCTTCAGTATTCCTGATGGTGCACAACAAGTGTCTTCTGATACTATTTCTTATGCAGCAGTTTCTACGAAAACAAGAAACAGTGAAATTAATTCTTTGCCATTGTATATTCATAATTGTAGTATTCATAATTGCACCTTTAATTTTAATAGCAAAAAATAAATGAACTAAACAATTTCTGTCCGTATATCATCTTCATTCTCTAATTTTTAAAAGTCACCAGTACTTACCGTTTTGTTAGGTACAACAAACAGTAAGAACCACTTACTGTCATGGAAACATGCCTAGTAAATAATCAAAATAGATTGATCGCGCAAAAAACATATTAAAAAAGTATAATATGTAGTTATATAATCTAGTACAAAAAAGTATACCGTATGTGTCTATTTTCATTAGCTATAGGGATTCAATGTTTACATGCGACTTATACGTATACAAATAATACGTGGCAACGTGTGTCTCCCGGCAACAATCGACATCACAGCGACTTTCCCCGATCTTGCCACTTCTACATTAAATGTTTAGCTGCGAATACGTTCCGAGATATAGTCTGCAATAAAATCCGTCATCATCAAATGGCCGGCGCGATCTAGTTGTTTATTATTATTTTCAGAATCCTTTTTTATTTACCTTATTTTTAATTTTATTAGAATTACGCTTTTGTTTGTGTCATGCTTAATAATTCTCTGCATTTACTGAAAGGAAAAAGAAAAATCCTTGCAAGGCGTAAATATTATTTCTAAGCGCAGTACAAACATCCAAGTCAATAGTCCAACAGCTACTGCTAACTTGAGCTCCTTGAGCTTGTATCATCGGTCGCGCTCGCATTGAAGAGAAAAGTAGGGGGTGCCATGTTGTCACGTATTGCATGAATTAATCGCCTATGGCTGATGAAAATTGACACGTGCTGTATAACTTAATTTACAATTATATGACACTTATCTAAAATTGACACTAATAAACTTCAACTGTAGTAGATACAAATTTATACAAACGAATGAAACAAACACTAATTATTAAAAATAGTCGAACAAAATAAACCAAAATTTCAGTTAAAAACAACAAAATAGTAAAATATGAATAAGTGCACTATGCGAAATCGGCTAATTAAAATTCAACTTCGTCCAAAATTGAAACGAGAAAGGCGGTAAAGTATAGGTAGCTAATTTAGAAATCTACATGACAGTTTTAATCAGAGTCATCTGGCGAGGTTTCCATGTACCAAAAATTATAGCTACAAAGGTCTAATCAAGGCCAACTGTATCTGACATCGCTGGCGCGATATAAGGCCGTCACATAACTTCGATTTACATTGAGGAATTTGATTCTTGTAACCTCAAAATTTTATCAGTATGTGGCGCCATCTAGTAGTACCCAAAAGAAATGATTTCTGAATTTTTATTAAAATAATACTTTAAACATTAACTTTAAAGTGGACAATTAATATTAATAATTTTAAAATAATTAAAAAAAGTTTTTCTGATAATAAAATTGCTGGGTAGTGTCAAGAATTACAATTTTACTTTTTATAGCAATTCAAAGGGGAACACTAATTAGGATTTAATTACGTTGTAAAGTGTTTGTTTAACGTAATCGCCGCTTTCAATAGTCTTGGAAGATTTTGAAGTTTTACTATTCCACATCGCAATATTTATTGCCTTATAAAATATTTATTAAAAGAAATATAGAATATTTCCAAATGACATTGGTTAAGAAGGTAATATTCAGTAACCTCTTTATTCTGTGCATTTCGGTACATATTTGATGTACTTTTTTCCATTGTGGCACTAATACAATTTGCTAATTTAGTTACTTACAGTGATGCACTCTTTGGTGCTGCCTATACCAAATCCATTAGTATTTCTACACACACACTTCAAGACAGACCAAAATTTGCTTATAACACTATTCAGTTTCTTGTTGGCACTTCTCAACCTTACGATGATAACAAGGAGCATTATTGGTAAAAATTAAATAACTAGAGCATTTTAAAATTACTATAGCATCTTTATTTATTCAACAGGTTCAAGTCTAATTACATAACAAAAATTGACAATGTTCAAATATTCATAATAAATCCACTTGTATCCTTTTTAAAATTGTACTTAATCAGCCCTCAAATACCTTAGAGTTCATATACGTAATGTTAATATTAAAGACCAAATAACGTCTGCTTCACTTCAACCCTGCAATTATTCCATTAGAATTTTATACATTTACAAATATTAAGATATAAATTTAACATAAAAATGCAAAAAACTATAGCTATTGTAACGTTTTCGGGTTCCAATAAACAACTTGTGCAATTTATTTATTTAAAAACAGTCTGTATATTTATATACTTAAAATTATATAACAATATAAAAATATAAAACTAACGTAACACACTTAAACTATTATTAATAAATTAAAATTAACACTTCTATTTATATCTATTACTAATCTGTCCGTCCTGTATATTTATATAACAGTTCTATTTATATAACACGGCACTACTTAATGAACTATTTATTTGTTTGGCTACTTATTTATTTCCACTGTTTCCACGAGACCACTTCTTTATCCCGAATTACTCATCCCGCAATTAATCCGTAATGAATGAATCCATCGGTGACCCAGTCGCCTTATATACCTGCATGAAATGTTCTCGAAAAGTACCAGTAAGTTCGGCAATATACTGGAGGAAATCTGGACTCTTCCTTGCTTACGTCGTACATCTGTGAGATGACTCACTGCATTTACGATATTTACCGGTCGTGCCGAGATGATTTATAACCCCTTTTTTTAACGTCGCCTGGTCTGGCTGATACATATTTCGTTACATTGCCCCCTTCTTAACACTGCGTTTCGTCCCGAAACACACCATTCCATGTTCTTGTCGCTGGGGGATGACGAAATCCACACCGGGACCCACGGGTGCACCCAGCCGTCTTGTGGAAATGGCAATCCACCGTCCCAGGCTGCACAACGAGCTGATTGGGCCGACAGCCGCACACGACTATTTCCATACCAGCACGCCGAAACACCACCTCCAGCATGTTTCCTGCGATTTTCCACTCCAAACGGTCTAATCCGCAGCCCAGCCTCGGAATTGCCAGCCTCCCCACATCCTGCTCGAGTGCACGTCCTCGTAAATCGACGAGGGATTCCCATAAGCTGGCTCTCGAGGCTTTCCGGCAATTTGTCACACATCCGCCACTTCACCGCTGTCACGTCCATGGTATGGGGCAATTGGTTGAAACACACCATCTCTGGCTCACTATGGGGTGTTAGTCTCATGCGATAAACGACGTCATCTATTTGCTCTAGTATTTCGTATGGTCCCTCCCAGTATTGTTGGAGCTTTGGGGACAGGCATCGGCGACGTTGAGGATCATACAACCAAACAAGGTCCTCTCTGGGCTTGCACGTGGTAACGATTCTTCGTCCTGTCGCTGGCATCCTGAGTGTGATGGCGTACTCGCTCGTGGACATCCTTCAACCTTCGCCAGGATCCACTGACGCAGTCTTCTCCATTTGGGTTCTCCACAGCACACTTGAGTAGATCATCCTCTACCTTCAGAGAGTCCCATTGAGCCCAGTAGGATTCCAGTCCCTGTGAACGAGGAGCCACTTCTTGCCAAGCCGGTCCTCGACCAGTTCCCTTCCAAACCATCAATGAACCAAGGTCTTCATCAGCTTCTTGACCAATCCGCAAATTGTCAGGATGCCACTGATCGTCAACCACGGCAGTTCTGAATGTGTTGGCCGATTTTTCTTCTAGTCAGTTACCATGCCTGCAGTCTTCTGGACGTTGTCTATTTGCAACAGCATCAGCGTTTTGGTGTTGCACAGATGCAATTTGCGTTATTGGTTTTGAGGCTCCACGATACTGGGTCGACGATTGCCTCTTCTCATCGACCCGTTTCATTTTCGTTGCTCCGCTATGGTCTCCTTGGGCTTCTTCCCGCATTTACCATGCGCATGGCCCATTTCCATCTCCATTTCCATTTCCATTTCCAATTCCAGCATCGGAGCGTTCTTCTCTTAGGTTGCACCTGATTCACCAATCGTCGGACTACCTGTTCCAGGTGTGCATGCCCATACTTCATCTCAAGACGCTTGATTAGTTGAGGATAGTCTTGACACTCTTCTGGAAGTAAGGTCTGTAGAACGTCACTGGCTTCTCCTCTTAATTACACAGTCAGGGCAGTAGCTTCTTTCGGGGACATCCACCCATTTGCTCTTGCAGCGGCTTCGAATTGTTTCCGGTACGTCATCCATGACGTCTTTCCCTCGAAGGTGGGAGGTTTTACCTTTGCCTTCGCTGTTCGGGCAATCTCCAGGCTTCCGCTTGAGATATCATGGGGACCGCAGTCGTTCATCGCTGGCAACTGAAGCTGAACCCCAAATTCGTCCCCCATTCCGAACACGCGCTCCTCAACTTTCTCTTCTACGGCTTCGATGGCCTCAGAAAATTCCTGTCTCCCATTCGATGAATTCTTTTGAATGTCTTCCTTATAAGTAGTCTCGAGTTGTTTTGAATTACTTGCAATTTCATTTCCTAAAGCTTTTGAATTATTTGCAATTTCATCTTTCAAAGCTTTTGAATTATTTGCAATTTCATCATTTAGAGTCTTGAAATGTTTTACAACATCTTTTAGAGTCTTCACGTCAGTCTCGAATTGTTTCGCAACTGCATCTCTTAGAGTCTTCATATCAGTCTCGAATTGTTCTGCAACTACATCTCTTATAGTCTTGAATTGTTTTGCAATTTCATCTTTAAGAGTCTCCATTATTAAGCTTAAATCAGGCTGCACTTGAAACAAATATTTCTCGGGATCCTCACCTTCATTTATTAAAAGGTCACAAAGCCGGTCCTGGAGAATTGTTTTTTTCCAGACGCATCTGCGTCCCTTTTTTTCCAATTCTGCCCTTAACTCGGAGACCTTTAATTCTCCCAAACGTTTAGTAGCCATTTATTTATTTATTTATTTATTTATTTATTTGCACTTATGTTTATCCCACACTGACACCAATTGTAACGTTTTCGGGTTCCAATAAACAACTCGTGCAATTTATTTATTTAAAAACAGTCTGTATATTTATACACCGTGTTTCATGTAACTAGCACATTAGAAGTTTTTGTGCTTACAACGCGAATTTTTTCCAGAAGTTTTGCCTTCTCACATAATTGACCGCAATCTTTCAAGTTAAAATATGTTTAAACTCGTGCAACTTCCGGTTGCATCGGAAGCAGGCGCCATCTTTTTTATTTTAAATGTGACACCCTGTATTTTATTCGAGATTTGAATTGCTTATTTAAATAGAAGAACAGAGATACCGGGTTGGATTATGTCAAAGGCAACCGTTTCGGAGTTATTCAACTGTTTTCCATTTTTAGGGCACTTGAACGTAAATTTTAAAAGTTCTTTATCTGAGACATGAAAAAAGATAAACAATTGAAATTTGTTCCTGGGATAGTCAAAGTATTGTCCTATTCGAATATCACCAGGTTTTGCAATAATATTACACATGGTGTTCTCTAATTAATTTACAATTATACACATTTCAAATGCAAGAAACTCAATTTTTTCAAATGAAACACCCTGTATATTTTCACCTTTTCTGAAGCAGAAAAAAATTGTCTTTCGATCCACTATTACATTCCCTATACCTATCTCTTGAGGTTTTTGAGTTATTGGGGAGATCAGCCTGAAGGCCCGATATTTTGCCATTTATCACACACAATTTCAAGAATGCCTTGGAAGTAACAAAATGTTTAGTTGTCAAAATTTCGTTCGCTGTCAGTGTTATTAATTTGATGCTTGGATATTTTTTGTACTTTACTGAATGATTTGATTAGTGCATAATGGAAGGCTATAATAATAATTATCCAAATGAAGGTATCCTTAATTTATTTTACATACACGGAGAATGTAATCGCATAATAAGTAGAACTTGCCGTGTGTTCAATCAGAGATACCCTAATTTGCCTTCGATGAATCGATTCAAATTTGCAAAAATTTAAACACATTTTTTGCGACATTGGAATATGAACACAAAAAGAAATTGTACTAAGCCAGTAACAGGTGAAGAAAACAACGAAATTAATATTCTAGGATATTTCACAGCTCATCCCCATGCTTCGATACGTAAAGCAAAGGTGGATTTAGATATTAGTATGACGTCAATTCAACGCGTGCTAGCAAAGAACAAATGGCACCCATATGCACAAAGGAAAGTGCACGAACTGAGAAATGGAGACGCTCAGAGAAGAATTGATTTTTGTGAGTGGCTAACTATTCGTAAACAGGAAGATCCGGACATGTTACGAAAGATTTTATGGTCGGATGAATCCAAGTTTACCAGGCAAGGCGTTGTAAATAATAAAAATGGTCATTTTTGGGCAGATGAAAATCCCCACTTTTCACGAGTAAGCCATTTTCAATATCAATTTAGTTTTAATGTATTCGCCATAATAGGGTGGGGAAGGGTATTTTATCATATTTATGATGAAAGGCTAACGTCCGAAAGATATTTTCGAATCATTAGGGAAGTGGTGGCAAACATAGTCAATGACATGCCACACCAAAACTATTATTGGTTTCAACTGGATGGAGCTCCAGCTCACTCTACTCATGCTGTATATCAAGAGTTGACCCAGCTATTTGAGGATAGGTGGATTGGTCCAAATGGACCATGTCTTTGGCCTGCTAGATCTCCGAATTTAACTCCAGTTGACTTTTTTTTATGGAGTTACATAAAAAAAGAGGTCTATGCAACACCAGTTAACTCCAGGCAAGAACTAGAGGATAGGGTGCGAAGAGCATTTGACCAAATTGAAGTTCAAATGATTGAACGTGCAACGACTGACCAGCTCCAAACAAGGTTAAATAAATGCATTGAAGTAGGCGGTGGACATATTGAGCACTTGCTGTGATTCGGTTTTAGATTTGTTTTTGTTTTCTTTGTTTGACTTATACCGTGAGATCAAAAATGTTTTCGCAATTAATAAATTTTTGGTTTTGAACTAGAAGACTTTTTTTCCATGCCTATAACATGCTTACAAATGACTATTAATCCACTCCTCCTATACTTAATCTATTATTTTTTCAGTTTTATTTGGCAAAATATCGGGCCTTCAGGCTGATCTCCCCAATAACTCAAAAACCTGCTGATAGGTATAGGGAATGTAATAGTGGATCGAAAGACAATTTTTTTCTGCTTCAGAAAAGGCGAAAATATACAGGGTGTTTCATTTGAAACAATTGAGTTTCTTGCATTTGAAATGTGTATAATTGTAAATTAATTAGAAAACACCCTGTGTAATATTATTGCAAAACCTGGTGATATTCGAATAGGACAATACTTTGACTATCTCAGGAACAAATTTCAATTGTTTATCTTTTTTCATGTCTCAGATAAAGAACTTTTAAAATTTACGTTCAAGTGCCCTAAAAATGGAAAACAGTTGAATAACTCCGAAACGGTTGACTTTGACATAATCCAACCCGGTATCTCTGTTCTTCTATTTAAATAAGCAATTCAAATCTCGAATAAAATACAGGGTGTCACATTTAAAATAACAAAGATGGCGCCCACTTCCGGTGTAACCGGAAGTTGCACGAGTTTAAAAATATTTTAACCGGAAAGATTGCGGTCAATTATGTGAGAAGGCAAAACTTCTGGAAAAAATTCGCGTTGTAAGCACAAAAACTTCTAATGTGCTAGTTACATGAAACACGGTGTATACTTAAAATTATATAACTATATAAAAATATAAAACTAACGTATCACACTTAAACTATTATTAATAAATTAAAATTAACACTTCTATTTATACCTATTACTAATATGTCCGTCCTGTATATATATATCTAACAGTTCTATTTATATAACAGGGCACTACTTAAAGAACTATTTATTTGTTTGGCTACTTATTTATTTCCACTGTTCCCACGAGACCACTTCTTTATCCCGAATTACTCATCCCGCAATTAATCCGTAATGAATGAATCCATCGGTGACCCAGTCGCCTCATATTCCTGCATGAAATGTTCTCGAAAAGTACCAGTAAGTTCGGCAATATACTGGAGGAAATCTGGACTCTTCCTTGCTTACGTCGTACATCTGTGAGATGACTCACTGCATTTACGATATTTACCGGTCGTGCCGAGATGATTTATAACCCCTTTTTTTAACGTCGCCTGGTCTGGCTGATACATATTTCGTTACACTATTTACCAAGAATTATCCTTATATTACATTTCGAATATTCAATGCTCATTTTCCGAAATACTTGATTACTTGCCCTTTATCACAGACTATGTTAGTAAGAACTAAATGACCCAGAACAGCTATGTTTTTTTCCGTGACGAAACTTCGAAAATATATTGATAGTAAATATGTAGCACACATTAAATGAAAGGATTCAATATGTGTAGTATTTAAATAAATGTCATATCAGTCAAATGTCATAACAGAACAGTAATTTGATATAATCCAATCATATTGCATATTTTTATCACGTGATTTTAAAAATGCTCAGCGATTATCAAGCATTTTATTGTGCTTTGGCTAGATGGCGCCACATACTGATAAACATTTTGAGGTTATAAGAATCAGAAAAATCTCGTTATGTGACGGCCTTATATCGCGCCAGCGATGTCAGATACAGTTGGCCTTGGTCTAATTTATGTTACACCCCCCCCCCCTAATGGTATAGTCGAGTCGTTTTGGCAACCGACACGACCAAAGTACGAACTAAAAACGATGATTCAATACCATTAAAAATTTCGATCGGCCGGAACAATTTCAAAACAATAAAAGTAAAGTAATTAACTAATATTTCAGGATATATAATTTTCCATAGTATAAAATAATATTACATAAAATTAAATATTATAAGGAAAGCTATTAAATATTATTTTTTTTATACTTATATTTTATATAACATTTGGCTATACTGTTTAGGAGGCAAACATTGTTCACAAATTTAAAATGTTTAAATGACACTTATAACAAACGTCAAAAGATAATTATGACAAATGTCAAAAGGTGTATGAATATTATTATTTATGTCAGTCTTGAAGTTGCTTTTGTAGCTTATATTACTTGACAGGCAAAATTTTGCAACATCTCAAATTTGATGCCATTTTAATTTAGTGGCGCATGTTGGTTGCGAGAGCGACTCAACTATATGAGACTATTTGTTGACAGTGACAGTTTAATACTAATTTTAATTGACAGATATTCATTAGGGATGTGGAAGGTATGTCGCCTAAATAGAAATTACAAATCTTAGAATGAAATGTTATTAAAGACGGTATATAAATTTGTGCTATGGTAATATGATGTATTTTAAAATATGTAAAAATTACACAAATTTGTGAAGCTTATATTATAATTAAAATATCTATGTTAACAATCATACGTAAACAATATCAGTATAAGGTAAAGGTAACTATACTGGAGGCGCGTTAAGTTCCGTTGCACGTCATACTAGATCCATGACGACTCGCCTAGTATGTGTTGCTGGATCTATTTTTATTTCTGTCAGTGACATTTGATATAACCAAAGAAAAAAATTATTCACAAATTTCACAATACAATAACTATAACGTAATATATTTAGTAATTGAAATGCTCTAAGACTCTTTCTCAACTTATTTATTATATTGATTTAGATTGTCGAAAACCCTTAAATGTTTCATAACGTATCCATAATAAAATTTAAAATAAACATTACTTACGCTATTCTCGTTAATCAGATGATTATAGAAAAGTTTGTAAAAAGCTTCGACTGTTTACAGAAACCTTTCGGCATTATATTCAATGGACGCAAATAAATAATAAATACACTTCTAAGAAGCACTGTTTTTAAACAATTTATATCAACGTAAAAATAAACATGAAAAATTTGACAGGAAGAATATACACAACGCACGTCTTTTTGACAGATATGATTTATCTGTCAACACCGAATTGAACTATTAGTCTATTAAAAATATGTAATAAAGAAATTTAATATTGAAACGGAAATTGTGTTTATTTGCCATGAATGCGTATATTACAATTAATTTATAAATCTTCTATTTAAGCTAATGAAATAAATGCCCTCAAGTATAATTTAACCAAGTATCTTTTTTAGTTTCTCTAATACAGCTATGACAACATGTAAACGTCATCGATGACGTGCAACGGAACTTAACGCGCCTCCAGTATATAGTAATGTCCTCGTGTGTAATTTTGAAAATATTTTTTTCCTATGAAGACGTTTTATATTAAAATTAATTGTATTACTGGAATATCAAGATTATCCACGTTTAGGTATTCAACGAAAGACATTCCCGAATAGATCCGCTAGCAGTACTTCCGAGAAAACAAGATTATGTAATTCTGACGTTTGAAAAGGCCAAGACATTACAAGGATATATTTTGGTTCAACATTGTGTAGCAGAGTTTTTGTTGGAGGTCTACAAATCCACCGAAATCAACATTTTCAAGAAATATATAATATTCATCGTAGAGGATTACCCGAATCTGTAATTTTGGTAGAACAGGATCATCTGTTATAAACAAGATACTAGAGAGACCATTTAAGAGGACATTTCACTTAAATAAGAGATTGTTGGAATATCGTAAAGTATTTTTATATTATATATGCTTTTTTGTTTTTAAAATTAATTCTTTTGTCCATGACAACATCACTTTTTTAGTTATCCATTAGTATTTCACAATTTATTCATATTTTCGAAAGAAGAGATTATATATTGATATTACTTAATAGAACATACATTGAATAAATTAATTACACCACTGAAAGGTATTTAATAAATAACCTATTACACTGAAAAAAATTTATGTGAAATAACATAAATTTTTTGTAACATTTTACAGTGATTAGGTTGTAAGTTACTGATGTACAAATGCATCAACGTAAATTTACAATTTATTTGTATTATTAAAGAATTCAAATTAAAATTACAAATATATTTGTATAATTAAGTTCTTTAACCACAAATTGAAGTGAAAAATACGGATTTACCGTGTATATTTCCAACATTTTGATGTGTATGTGACTTTTAAAATGTAAAATTACCACTGGTCTCCTGTAACCAATTTTTTTTATAGTAATTTTACATAGATTTTTTTATTAGTGATAGAGTAAAAACCTTTTTATTTAGTCCACAAACAAACTATTGCTTGAAATATTGCCTTTTTGATGACATAACCCGCATTTAGATATTTTTAAATTTTTATATTTGTTTGTTTTCATTTGCCTTCTAAGTATTGTTTAATATATTATTAAATATTTTTATCACAAACACAAATTACAAACACTTGAAACACTACATAGACACAGCAATATACAATCAGTTTCTAGTAATCGTCCGAATATGACATTCGAACTCCTCGATGCTATAAACTACAACTCCAACACCTCAATACACATCATACACCTCAATAACCTCTTAAATAATTTTATTGTCGGCGAACTTTTAGTTTTTTTCTGGCAAAAGATTGAAGAGGCGACAAGCCGCATAAATGGGAGATTTCTTATAATGGGTATGAGGCGGTTTACAAACTCGTATTATAATAAAACTGCTTCCTAAATACCTACTAATTTCTGAATTCTCAGCAATAAGTACTTTTCGTGACTGGTTATAGTGTAGTGTGAAATTAAAAATGCCGAAAGCAGCGTCTGAAAGATCAACTTTATTGCGAAAGTGGAAAGATTTGAAGATCATCGACAACAACTATATTTTCTGCGGACTATGCAACAAACGAGTAAATACCATCTATCTATAATCCCGCTTAGATCTTTTAAAACGCTATTTATTACCGGATCCAAAAGATATGGTTTTTTGAAAATACAACTCTATAAGTAGCATTTGAAACATCTACATTCTTCACACAATTTTATTTTTATAATAAATAAACACAGATTTTGCTTACACCTATTCTTTCTATGCTTATTTAGTTATTTAATTGTTATAATAAAATGGTTTTCAAGTTATTAAATTATTGTATTGTTAGCTGCTTTTTAAATTAACGCATTTCATATTTTTGTAGATAAAATGTGACAAGAAATTCCAAGTAGATCAACACCTAGGTACCGAATGCCATCAGTTAAACCGTGAACCAGATTATATGATACAAAAGCAATTAACCGATCAACATCCAGACAGAAGTGAGCAAGAAATTTATTCTAGAGAACTGTGTAATCTTTTTATAGGGTGTAATATTCCACTTCATAATCTGGACAAGAAATTGTTCCAAGATTTCTTAAAGAAACACTACTAAAGAAAACGTAAATGTGCCTTCATCATCTACTTTGAGAAAGAAATATGTCGACCGTAACATCAAGACGTGATAGAAATATGTATGGTTTTCTGTCGACAAAAGTACAGATGTTAATGGAAGGTATATTGCCAACTTTATCATTGGAGCTTTGAACGAAAATAGTCAAGGAAAAGGATATTTGATTGGTGTAAAGGTGATAGAAAAAACAAATAATTTAACCATCGCTAGGTTTGTTAATGAAACGTTAAGTAGAGCACATATTACTTGATGCCGCTCCGTATATGGCGAAAGCAGGAAAAAATTTAAAAAAAATCCCTAATTTAATGCATTGTACGTGTTTGGCCGATGGATTAAATAGGGTAGCCAAAATTGTTAAATCAGAATTTCCTTTAGTTAATGGTTTAGTGAGTAATGTTAAGAAAGTTTTTGTAAAAGCTCCACTTCGAGACAACGATATAAAGAAAATTTTCCAGAATTACCACTACCCTAGAACCAGTTGCTACTCGGTGGGGCACGTGGTTAAAAGCTATAGATTTTATTGCTGAAAATTATGAAGGAATCAAGAATGTTATTTGCGATTTTGATCCAGATTTCTTGGCATCAGTTAGAAAATGCATTAATTTGTTTCAAAACCCTTTGATTACTAGTCAATTATGTTTTATTAAAAGTAATTTTTTGTGTATTGCTACCACAATCACAAAACTAGAAGGCAGAGGATTTTCATTGAATGAAAGTATTTCTTTAGTAAATTCTGTAAAAAGTTGTATTGACACTTCTGTAGATAAAAATAATAATATTTGTAAAAAATTAATTCAACTTTGGACAAAAACTTAGGATTTAAAAAGTTCAAGCAAATTAATGATATTTTGCAAGGACATTTCGAACTTAAATGGATATGTTCCATTTAAGTCCAAATGTAATTTGCAAATTCAAGTGTGCTCCAGTAACTTCCTGTGAAGTTGAACGGTCATTTTCCAGTTATAAGTTAATTTTAAGTGAACTAAGACAGAGTCTTACATTAGACAATCTAGAAAAGCATTTGATTACCTATTGTTATTGTTCAAGCAGTAAATAATTAATTATGATTAGAAAAATTGTTGTTTAAAATTTATGCGTATTGTAAATATCATTTTTTATAGTTATTACACTACTTAAAATAAATAATTCCATAAATAAAGCAGTTGTTTTGTAACTTTTTAAACCTCAAAAACTGTATGTAACTTGAACATGAGTACATACTTATTCTTATTATATTAGAAGCTATTATTATTAATATAATAATTATTTTATTACCTATAATGTTTAGTACAATACTGCATATTTCAAAGCATAAACGCATGTTTAAGAGCATATTTTAATAGTTTTTCTTGCATATTTGCATGCATTTTTTGTAACTTCTTTAGTGCATATTATCCAGGTCCTAATAATCATATACGTACAGTAGCAAAAACGACTTTAGTCTTCTCTTAAGTAACACCTTATTAGGACTTAGTTTTATATTACCAGATAGAAAATTGAAAATTCTGGGCTTCATTCGTTTTGGGGCATTGGCAGTTACTTTAAATCTGGAGAACGAAATGTGTAGTAGCTCCCTATTTCTCGTATTAACACACTGAATGTAACAATGTTTCAAGTCTGTGAGAGTGGAAAACACTATAAACATAATAATAAACATTAATTGCTGAATTAGTTTTAGAAAAAAACATATTTTTTTAAATATATATAAAATCTCCATAGATAAAATACATATCCTTTTTTTAATTCGAAAATGTTAATTGAAAAATCACACTTACACTAGGTAATTCCTAGCAGCAAATTATGACGTTCTTTGTTTATTTTATTGAAATGTAGTATTTGACAAAATTAACAAGTGCTTCTTCGCATAACTGATGAGACCATCAGAAGGATAGTTGACCTTGTTGGACCTAATTTCGGACACGGAAAATCGCAAACTATTCTACACAGTAAATTTTGAATTCGAATTTTGCGTTTGCATTTTGCCAAAACATTTTTTGGATGTTATTCAATATCACTGCAGGAGGAATTTCAACTTTCACTTCATGACCAACAGAGAAAATAAAAAGTTTAAATACGGTATCAATTATACTATCCTATTTACACATTCGAGATTCTTCCTTGTACCATGTTCAGCACAATCTTTTTTTAGTTATGAGCACAAAAATTGAAGTTAGCGAGGTAATTTTTGACTTCGAGATTTTGGATTCGTTATCAGGGCATAACGAAATATTAATCTTAGCAAACCTTCTTCGCTGTCAATCTGTGTGACCACGACTAAACGGTTACAGCTGACAATGCCAAATATTATATTTAAGAATATAATTTTCAGCCCAAGATATTTTTTCTAAGTAATCTTATTGGATCAGAGATTTTTTTGCGAATATCTCACGAATTTACATCTAACAAAAAAACTAATAAAAGTATCAAAATAAAGATTTGACATTAGCACTTATTCAACTGATTGTTAAAAAATTTCCGCTCTCATTAATTAATGTTTAAGTGGCACATTAGCGTGTGTAATGCACTATTCCCATTCTCCACAGCAATCGCGTTTCAAGCTAACTATAGAAAATATTGAAGCTCATTAAAACAAATATTCTTGATGGTTCCTAAATCAGACATTCGACGTACATACCTAATTTACAGACTTGATGACTGAGGTTGAATCAACTGCGTTGGCAGATTTTTTCTCGGTGATGTAGAACTTTCTTGAAAATCGAAAATTAGAAAATTATATTGTACTAGTATTATAAATTCTTTCTTACCAAATCCACATTTCTTTTGTTCCGGAATATAGATTACCTCTAACCAAAGATATAGAAATTTAACAAGATAGGCCACTCTTAATACTTTTCATGGAACTCTTGACAGCGCTATGTGGTTGTAATAAGAACTATGACCCTTACGACATAAAACCACGCGTAATACAAATCTAAAATTAAGTGTAGTATAATATAGAGATTCATTGAACATTACAAAAGTTATACAATGATTAACATCAACAATCCATATTTAAATGGCAGCATGTTAATCATTGAATGAACTTCGTAAAACTATATATTAATCCGTGAAGAAAAAACGACACCCATTTTGGTTGCATAAAGTATTACTTTATCGCACCCTAATTATTTTTTTTAGGTTGGTAACAAAAAAAGGAACTAAATCATATTTAAATGTCAAATGTAAGCCTTCATGTAACAAATTTGCGCAAATAGAAGTTGTACGTACAAAGAACAAAAATGCACTTGCTAACATTTTATTTATGCTAATTAATATAAGTTGGATCATAAGTTTTCTGACGCGCCCATTGAAGAGCTCAGGATTAGGTAAATTTAAATAAGTAGCAATATTGTTTGGTCCTCTTCCTATAGTATTAATATCAATTGGACTATTCGCGCAAGATCCATTTCTATATTGCAGGAGGAAGCGTTGTGTGTGTAACATGACTGGTACGAAGTATATAATATTTTTTAATCAAATCATCCCGTAATCTTTGTGTTATAGTACATTGTCTTGGAATATACGTTTTAGTTTTTGGCACTCCAACTATTGTGACATCATTTTTAAACTGTATCATCTAAAATCATGTTCATGTTATTTAATAATTAAATGAAGTGATGGAAACCTCTTGGTGAAACATGTCAAAATATAAGCAAGTAAAAACAAATAAAACACTTGGTATTGTTTCACAAATATATATAATTAAACACTCAATGTACATTTCGCCTTGCGACATCATCAGGAGTTCTAGAGAAACTAAACGGTCTTTCCATACAACTTGACATAAGTCATGACCTTTTTCGTAATTTTCTATTTTTTTTTTGTATTTACATTTTTGTTTGAAGTAGGTAGTTACAGTATATTGAATTTTATCCTAGTTTCTATAGAACTCCTGAAGATGTCGCAAGGCGAAATCTACATTGAGTGTCTAATTATATACAGCCTGTTTCAAATTAACTCGGCACTATTGCTAACTTTGTTATTATTGGAGCTATGACTGGTTAAATTGGCAAAGTAGCAGTGTTTTTATTGCTGTTTACGATGGTGAACATTTAAAAATTGTTACACCCTAAACAACGTCGTAACTAAATTTATTGACTTAGGTGAGTCACGGTATAGGGAGATCTCTATAGTGTGGTAGAAGGAATTGAAAATCGCAGGGCCGAGCTAGCTCAAATCGCAGATGGCGTGACGGTTCAGAAAACTAAACTTAAGATATGAGCGTCGGTCGGCGGCGACGCTAGCGACGTTGTCTCTGGGCACCAGGACACTGCGCTACCTTAACGGTAACCTACCTGCGTTTTCTAAGATCTGCCACTGGCTGTGTCCCTCCAGCGGGTTACACTACTGGATCACTCTGTATAGGATCCGATAAACAAACCTCCTTCATGCGCTAATTAAGACGAAAGGTAGGGGTTTACATAACCAATAATAAATAATAAAAAGATAAGGTGAACAGTAAACTATGTATTTAAGCCGTCTTGATGTAGAAATAGAAAGATGGTAACATTAAAAAAAACAGTGAAGGTAAATACTAGAATTTTTAAACGCACTATAAATGTATATAAATGGTGGATATTAAGTTAATCAAAACAACAAAATGATATGACTATTAGCAATTTATATTATGTGACTAATAAGAAGTCATAACCTCAGCAAGATTGAAATAATAAAACATATTAACATAACCTCCGCAGTATTCATAAGAGGTAGGACGGTAGCAGAAACGTTTCCTCGACCTTACAATATATTACAAAAGTTAAAAGAGTAGCCTACTAAAGGCGATACAACTGAAAATTTACGGTAACTCAATTGTTAGAATATAATAGCAAAATTTCGTATCAGATAGTTGAGTAATCTGCAAAGGCTTACGTTTACATATGATTTATGTAACTAAGCAACTTTAGATTTAGGTAAAATTTAGTCTACTGAAGTTTTAAAGAAATTACTGAAAGAATTTTAAAGTAAACGATTGTTAATTAAATAGCACGTTAAACACTGATAATTTAATTCAATAGATTAAGGCAATTCAAAGATTTTACGGTAAGGAATTGAAACAAGTAAGTTAAATTTGAAGAATACTTCGTTTGTACCAGTGTACGTAAACAGTGAGTACTAAAACAAATGTTCTGCTGCTGGAATCACCCAGTATACAGCACAATCAAATTTACAAAATAACAAAAGTTAAACTACGGTTTTGAAACTTAGCACATGAAATAGTGGTTTATTAGATTAAGCAACTCACTAGTTAATTTATGGAAAAAAAAACTTGTGTACTGTCCAGCCTAACTGGCACAAGATTTAGACAAATCAGTCGAGCCACATGTAGTAGATAATGTTTGGTGCTGTACTTATCTGGCTAGCTGTGCGAAAGGAGAACTCCCTAGCTGGAGATGGTTCTACGGCGTAATTCTGGCCGGCAGGAGAAAATTCCTCGCAGGAGCCTCTGAGTTGGATGTTAAGTACAACAGGTAGATCGACTATAACGCTGTGATCCTCAACGGAAATGTACAGCCGCAATGTCGGCGTTAATACTGAAGATTCAGCACGGTACTACAAGTTCCTAGTGATTTAGAGGGAAAGAAAAGGCAAAGATAAAAACTCTGAAAATTAACATAAAATTTGCTCAGAACTTACCCCAGGTTTTCTCTGGAGAACGACGATAACTGACTTCAAAAGTCACCAATAGCACAAAATGGAGAATAGGTACTTGGAGACCACCTCGTGGCACTACAAGATTTCGGGTGACGGTAAACTACGATACACCCACGAAAATCACCTAATTAAGGTAGCGAAATTTACTACTTATTCATTGGAGCCGCTAATGCGTTAATGTCTACTTAAGACATACAAATTAATTTTCAAGAAATATGTAGCTCTGTACTAATGTTCTTCATTCGAAGATCGACATAGAAGTCAAGTCAGAAAACGTGCATCCTCAAAACCAATGCCCCTAGCCACTACGCAAGCTTCTAAAATAAGCGAGTCACGGAAACAGTTCGGTATGAACGCGGGAAAAATTCAAATAAAATTAGCTAACACAAAATTATCCCGCAGTAGAGCACATTAGTAACGAGATCTTAATAATTAACCACAACTTTCTTCTGAGTTCGAAATGATGACAAAACACATTGAAATACACTTACAATGTACGTAAGATTATAAAGTCAGATAAAACGAGAAGAGAGATTTCACTCCCAGAGAGTTGGCAGTCATGCAACATTCAGCGCACTGACCCATTGACATGTAACTAACAAATTCGTAAACATACGCAACTCAACCTCGACATACATTATAAAGGTCCGGCACTCAGGTAAATATATTAAATATGACCAAAAAAGGCACACAAACTATCGACAGGATTTTCTCCGATCTAATCAACCTTTGCAGGCATTGGTACCGGCGTAGATACAGCGATATACGTTCTAAAGGTTATGTTCAACGGAGGCTCGGAAAGATACAATTTCTGTGGAAGGCTCCACTAATTACACCCAGGGCATGTCCGTGAAGGAAGAACACAAGTATGCACAATGTCTAAGCTATTCCCATGCTACAATAAACCTTTTCTTTTTAAGCAAACAAACAGTCTATAAAACCAAAAGAGGTTATCCGATTGCCACAGTACTTGATTCAGATGTAATAATGCAAATGAGGTGCTGATAGAATATCCCAACACAATACTTCCTTTTACAACCAGGGTAACAGGACAGCAATAAAACTAAGATGGAGATAATCAAGATCACACAGAAATCGCCGCCCGAAAACATGAATTGTCGATGAAAATAACAATGTTCACATCCGTAAATTAGAACCACGGATACAATGCAGGTAGGTCAGACCAGGCATATATTAATGGCCTCGGAAAATAGTTATTCTAAATGTAGATTTGAATTACCCTACACGTGTAATCAGAGACATCGTACGAATGCCCTAAAATTAGATTTCAACAAATTTAGCTCATGAAACAGGAATATGTTCACACAATAGAAATAAGGCATGCCACACTAGTTCACAAAATATACCAAGCACGGTCGTAAAGTGTTGCGGTTTAAAGTATCTACAATGCGAAAAGCATAAGTAATGCGAAACATAGGCTAGACGTAAAAATAACGCATAACAAAATAATTGAACATCACTTTTTTGTGATATTTGAAAAAACATTAGTTTTTTAAAAGGAACACCCTGTATATTTTTACTTTAAATAAAAGAAAACCTAATTCAAGACAAAAATCATTTACTCTAATTTCAAAATACTTGAAAGAACGCAAGTTAATCAAAGTGGCCGTAATTCACAAACTGACTTCAATTATTTGTTGTACTCGCTTATCAAAATATGTCATTTCTCGCTTGCAGTTAAGTGCCAGAAATAAATATTGTATTAAAGAAATAAATCATCATTACAGTGAAAAAGTATAATTGTGAATATGTCAGTACGTTCTCCAGACTTGTCACCATTCGATTATACTTTTTTATACGTAGGATAAGGAAGTATTGTGTTGAAAATATTCGACCTCGAGATTTTTGACAATGTACGTTTTAAAGTTTTAAAGTCCCCCGGTACAGAAAATGTGTTTTTTTTCTCTTACCACAAATCAGTTTTTTGCGAATATCTCGGAGATCATGCTTTCTAGACAGGTTCATTACGTGTATAAAAGTATTTAAAACATAATTTTCAATACCTTTTGTATAAAAAGAAAATTAATATTCGGACCGGACGTTTATGCATTAATTCAATAGACGGTAGAAGCATTTCGAATGCTACAAAAGGCGCTCATAAAAGAGCTTTAACATGTATTCAACAAAATGGTGATATTTTTGAACGTTTGTTGTAATTTTACAAAGTTAAATAAATGATTTATTGAAAGTCAGGACTATTTTGATTAAATCACAAAATGGTTAATATCTGCGTTACTTCAATATTTTGATATAAAAGTGTGTAATGACTTTTGTCTACATTAGCTCTTCTTCCATTTAAAGCAAAAAATATACAGGCTGTTCCATTTAAAAAAATAATGTTTCTTCAAATATTACGAAAAAGCGATGTTCAATTATTTTTTAAAGTTCACCATAGTAAACAGCAATGAAAACACTGCGAGTTTGCTAATTTAACCTAAGTCATAGCTTCAATAATGACAAAGTTAACAATAGTGTGGAGTTAATTTGAAACAGGCTGTATATTTGTGAAACAATACCGAGTGTTTTATTTGTTTTTTCTTGCTTATATGTTATTTATTCGTGACGAGAAGCTCCATTGTAGCCCATTATAAGGATAATCTAACAGAATATTAATTATTTTTTTGACAATTTTAAATAATTTATTGCATTTCATATATTTAAAATGTTCTACTCAAGAATTAGAGTAAATAACTTCAAAAAAACAATATTTCCAAAATGTTTAAAGAAAACATGTATTTCATTTAAGACATTTTGCGGACTTGTTCTGTAGAAAACACGTCTCGCGGCTAGTTTTCTAAACTTGAACGAGTGCTCTAAAATAATGTCTTATGAAACTTTTTTTTTTGATATATACAGGGTCCGCCATCCGTCTGGGATTGTCATATTACGGCTTTAATATTGCAAAATTCGAAAAGTTATGTAATGTAGGTGGTAGCCGACTAGTAGGAGCACAAAATAAAAGTATTGGTAATTATACAAAGTGTTCAGGAAAGGAGTGTGATGTCAAAGTTGTATTTTTTTAAATGGAACACCCGGTATATTATGTGATTTTTGAATTGCGCAATTAAAAATATTGGGATTTCATATGGGATTGTATTGACCTAAAGCTTACGTTTTGGGAGTTATGGATGCATCAATTGGAAAAAATGCCATAATCTAGCAGGATGTGGATTGGTTAGTATAGTGTTTAGAAATATCGTGCTTATCATGAAGTTTTCCACGTTAGTATACTTTTATTCCGAGGTATTAATTTTAAGCTACATCGATCTGTTATACAGGGTGTTCACCATACGCGAATACTAATTTTTCTCAATTTTTTCAAATGGAACACCCTGTATATTATTACCAATTGTTAATAAGGGCACTTCTAGCTTTCATTTGATATAAGGGTATGGCTGTCTAACTCCAATAATTTTCAAGAAACATCGAATTAACGTTTGAAATTTAACATTTTTAATAGCATTTTGTAGAAATTATTTACATCTACTCGTACATTGATATTGCACTACGAAAATAAGCACAAAGTTTTTAGTGGCCTTAACGTAATGATCTTTCTTTATTATCCAACTGCCCAGAAGGAAGCCTGTGGCCACAGTTGCTCTCTGTCTTTAACAACAAAAATACACATACGAATAAATACGTATTGTATAAAAACTCATGTAGGCATGGCTAGTTCAAATAAAATTGAACAAAAGAGTTTGACTTTTTCCTTGTGCGCAGCTAGTCTGTCATTGCTGTCATAATTTTGTGATTAAAGATGAATTTTTCCGTTCCGGAAATGATAAATATGGTATACATTTTGGGAGAATGTTCTGGTAACTGTTTATTAGCAAATAGGTTGTACGCGCAACGTTATCGGAATTTACGTAAACCTAAGCCAACGGCATTTGAAAAACTAAAAGAAAGGTTCGATGCTAGAGGTAGCGTTGCGTATCCTAAAAAGGTATTCACACATCCTCTAATTTCTAATGAAGATAATAAATTATCTGTGCTGTTATCCGTAGAAGAAAATCCCCATGCGAGTGTGAGTAATATCAGTTTAGATACGGGAATTAGTGAAACATCAGTTAGAAGAATACTGAAAAAATACAATTTTCATCCTTATCATATGGAACTTCATCAGCAGTTAAATGAAGATGACTTCGAGCATAGACTAGGATTTTGCCAAGAAATGAGACAAAGGCTCCAAATCCGCCCAGAAATGTTAGACTGTATTCTGTTTAGTGATGAGGCGTCATTTCGACACAATGGTTCACTTAACAGGCACAATATACATTATTATGCCACCGAAAATCCCCACTGGGTTAGATACATTGATCATCAACATCAGTGGTCATTAAATGTTTGGGGAGGCATACTAGGATCACATGTTATAGGACCGTATTTTTTCAATGGTAAATTGACTGGCGAAAGATACTTAGAATTTTTAAGAAATGAACTTCCGCTGCTTTTGGACGATGTTGATTTAGCAACTAGGCAACAGATGTACCTACAGCAGGACGGTGCGCCAGCACATTATCATCAAGCAGTCAGGAATTATTTGCAAGAGTGGCTTCCTGAAAGATGGATAGGTCGAGGAGGTCCTATCTCATGGCCTGCTAGGTCTCCTGATCTAACTCCGTTAGACTTTTTTCTGTGGGGACACATAAAACAACAGGTTTACTCAGTAGCACCAACAACAGCCGAAAATATGCAAATTAGAATTTCTCAAGCATTTAGAAATATTTCTCCTGAAATTTTGGAACATGTTAGGATATCGTTTATTCGAAGACTTGACATTTGCATAGCAAATGATGGCCGAGTTTTTGAACATTTGTTGTAAATTTCCATTTTTGATATTACTTTGTGCTCATTTTCGTAGTGCAATATGAATGTATGAGTAGATGTAAAATAATTTCTACAAAATGTTATTAAAGATGTTAAATTTCAAACGTTAATTCGATGTTTCTTGAAAATTATTGGAGTTAGACGGCCATACCCTTATATCAAATGAAAGCTAGAAGTGCCCTTATTAACAATTGGTAATAATATACAGGGTGTTCCATTTGAAAAAATTGAGAAAAATTAGTATTCGCGTATGGTGAACACCCTGTATAACAGATCGATGTAGCTTAAAATTAATACCTCGGAATAAAAGTATACTAACGTGGAAAACTTCATGATAAGCACGATATTTCTAAACACTATACTAACCAATCCACATCCTGCTAGATTATGGCATTTTTTCCAATTGATGCGTCCATAACTCCCAAAACGTAAGCTTTAGGTCAATACAATCCCATATGAAATCCCAATATTTTTAATTGCGCAATTCAAATATCACATAATATACCGGGTGTTCCATTTAAAAAAATACAACTTTGACATCACACTCCTTTCCTGAACACTTTGTATAATTACCAATAATTTTATTTTGTGCTCCTACTAGTCGGCTACCACCTACATTACATAACTTTTCGAATTTTGCAATATTAAAGCCGTAATATGACAATCCCAGACGGATGGCGGACCCTGTATATACAATGCAAGCGAGCAATGCAAGGCAAGCGATATTAAAATAAGTAGTAAACTAGTGTTATTTGTAAATACATATTAATGAGATGTTATCTAATTTAATTTCCGTTAATAATTGATTCGATTCAAATTCATTATTTTAGTTTTTTTTTAAGAAGATGTACAGTTATTAAATATTAATAAGTAATACATTGATTTTGAGTTCAATTGCAGGTGCGGAGGTGTTCTTCCTTCTTCCTTTATTCCTTGCGGTATCAGAAACTATTTCTGTAGAAAGGGATTCGCGTCAGTCCTCTTCGGAGTTATGCAAATATTTGCATCCTACCGACCTTGTTTCCTGTTACTTCCCATTTGGAAACTTAACTTTGGCCTCTCGCTATATAGTATACATATATAAGTGAAATCTCCTCGGGCTTCAATAGAACTTCTATCCGTCCCTGGAGAGGTGCGAAGGATCTCGTATACTCTTGCAACTTTAACTTTTATTCATTTAGATCTATCTAAGTGAATTAGAGATACGTTCTGTTTTATAGGAAAACTTCTGAAACTAATTGGTAAATACGTGTATTGTTATTTTATGTGTGAAAATGTAAGGCTAAAAGGAAGTATATTTAAATGACTCAGAACATATTCGAATTTTACATTTGATATATACAAATATTGTTACAGTTCAACTGAGCTTAATTTGCAATTATAGAGGGTTTTTCAATAGCTATGTCCGAACTTTGACAGGTTATCGCTCTGATGTTTTAAGTGGCAGCGCTGTCATTCTTCGACGTTTGTGTTCTGCCATAGTCACCATTTTGGAGCGCTGCACCATTCAACAAAGCGTCGAAATTATAAAAATGTATTATAAAAATTCGCGCTCTGGTTGCCAAACGTTTTGCGAGCTACGAAATATTTACGGCCGAAATAATCTCCAACCGAGCGAACAGTTCAAAGAATTATCGCAAAATTTGGGCAAAGGGGTTCGTTTGCTGATTGAGCAGTTTTTGTACGACGGCGAAACGCGCGGTTAATCGTGAATATTGCTGCTCTTGCTGAAGACCCAAGCCTCTCGCCTCTCGGCGGGCACAAGGACTTTCTTCATTCTGCCACCTCAACGACGCGAATTTTGCGAAAAGACTTGGGCATGCTTTCAAAGATCATCAAGCCGTTGTACTTTGCTGATTCGGCTCTGGAGCAGTTGGGAACGGATCCAAATTTTGGCAATAAAATCATCCTCGATGAAACACATTTCTGGCTGAACGACTTCGTGAATAAGCAAAATTGCCGCGTTTGGGGAGAGAGCAATCACAGCAGTATTAAGTGTCTTCATTGCATTCGGAGAAATTTACTATTTGGTATCGATTTTGGTCAGGCCGCCTCATTTTGCATACGCCTTCCGAAACAAGAATGACCAAACGGGAGCTATCGTTGGCGAACGGTATCGGGTCATGACAATTGACTTTTTTGGCATCAATTGGATGACATGGACCTGGACGAGATGTGGTTCTAACAAGATGACGCAAAGTTCACACATCGGGCGTTACACTGAAGTTGCTGCAAGAAGAGCTCGCATAACGCGTTATTTTCAGAAAAGGCTGTATCTGCCAAGATGCGATTTGTTGCCCTTAGACCTTTTTCGCTGGGGCTACGTTAGGTCGCTGGTTTCTGGCAACCAACCAGCACATGACCAACTGGAGAATAACATCATTCAAACCATTGATGAGATCCAGCCCGATTTAGGAAACAGAGTCATACAAAATTAGACCTCTCGGATTAAGTCATGTAAACGAAGCTGCAGATACCATTGAGACCATGATATCAGTTTTATTCAATGTTCATGAATCCGCAATAGAGGTTTCCGTCATAAAACTCTTATATTGAATTGATTTGGCAGATACACGGTGAAACACCATAATCATAAAATAAAAAAAGGTTTGTTTGCGCTCACTTTTATTGATTGATTGATTGATTGATTTATTTACTCAAAAAAGATATACAGGGTATGTACAAGTTTGCAAATAGTCATGAATATATATATACAAAATTAAAAGAAACATAATATAGGTATACAAGTAAAACTACATCAAAAATATAGACATGTCCACGTATGTGTAAAAGTAACAAAACAACAAAAAACACAAGCACTAAAAAACATTAAAACTAACAATAGCTTTCCCAATTCAAGTTCATGAATTCCGGTATATCATAAATTATATTTTCAAGCAGTATCGTTTTTATTCTATTCTTAAATCGCTTTGTATCAAGGCGTCTAATGGTATCGGGCATCCTATTAAACAAAATCAGAGCCTGATGATTTGTTGCCATCTGCATTCCCGCCAGTCGGTGATAAGGATAAGCTATATTATTTCGTCCCCTTGTGTTGTAGTTGTGGACATCACTGTGGGTTTTGTATTTGTTTGATTTGTGGATTTGTGTGAGGCAGGCGAGGATGTAAATGGCTGGTAAGGTAAGTATTTTTAAATTTTTAAAATAGTCTCTGCAACTTGTGTATCTTGTGATGCCAACTATTGCTCTAATAGCCTGTTTTTGTTGCAGGAAAATTCTCCTAGCTGCTCCACAACCACCCAACAGGATTATGCCATATGATGCTCTACTGTGAAAGCAGCCATAATATGCTACTTTTGCAGCCTCTGCACCTGCTATTTGTTTAATTCGTCCCACGGCAAAAATGGATGTTGCTAGTTGGTGTTGCAAGTGATCCTGATGTTCATTCCACGAAAGATTACCCGACAAATACACACCCAAAAATTTTAGACTTTCACTCGCCGGAGCATCAGTGGAGAACACAAGGGACTGTTGTTTATCTTGGTTCATTTTTAGACCATTAGCCCAGAACCATTCTTGAGCCTCCTTCGCCACTCTGTCAGTCTCATCCTCCCCATCAATACCGTCTACATTGATTAAAAAGGAGGCATCATCCGCATACAGGAAAGTGCTGTCACAATTCACATTAATAGGGAGGTCATTAATATATATGATAAATAGAACTGGACCCAGTATCGGCCCTTGTGGGACACCAAGCTTCGCCTCAGCAGTGCCGGACATCTCGTTTTACCCAATAAACTCGCTGTTGTCTATCTTCTAAATAGCTCTTTATGAATTTTAAGACTGTGCCTCTTATCCCCCAGTACTCCAACTTTTGCATCAGAATCGAATGGTCGACCGTGTCAAAAGCTTTCGACAGATCTGTGCAAAGCAACTTCATATTCTGCTTCGCGTCCATTGATCCCGCCACTTGATCCAGTAGGTCTAATAATGCTGTAGTCGTGGATCTCCCACGTCTATACCCATGTTGCTCGTTGGTAAACATTCCGACGTGTTCCAGATATTCTATAAGCCTGTCTCTAGTTATTTTCTCGAAAATCTTTGATGTCGCTGGTAATATTGATATCGGCCTATAGTTCTGGGCGTCATCGATACTTCCAGTCTTGTGTATTGGTACTACCTTAGCCTGTTTCAGTTCTTTAAGGAAGACACCTTGGAGAAGACAATTATTGAAGACATTCATAATCGGTTCTGCTATTATATGAATGACAGACGCTAGAATCTTTGTATCGAGACCATAGATGTCCTTTGTCGATTTCATTTTCAGTCCCCGAAACGCACCAACAACCTCTTCCGTCGAAACTGGCATCATGAACATTGAATTGGTCGTCACATTGGCATGGTTCTTCAATAGCCTGGAAGGACTATTAACAGGACCCGGCATTGTAGTGGTCACATTTTCAGTTCATTTGCAGTCAAGACGTTCTCGTGTAAATTCACTACCATTCTATCAGTCTCTCTCTTTATAACATTCCATACCGCTTTCTGCCTATTTTCTGAATTGACAATCATGCCCCTAATGGCTGCAGATTTACTTTTTATAACTATTTCTTTGTATTTCCGTCTTACATTGTCATATTCTAACTTCACATCAGGTGATTTCGTTACTGCATAGATTACATGAAGTGCATCCAGACCGCGCTTTAGTGCGCTAAGTTCATCTGTGTACCAGTTTGTGTTCATGCTACCATTGAAATTTGCAGGAACAATTTCCTCCGGAAAAGATCTATGAAAACACTCGATAACCTTGCCGTGAAGTGCAGTAAACTGTGTCTGTGGATTACTGTTATCCGAAAAGCTCCAGGTTTCATTATTCAGTGCATTAATAAAATTCCAGGTATTTGTTTCATTCATTTTTCTAATTGTGATATATCTTTTCCTTTCAGATATCGCACTCTCTGGAGAAAAGGCAAGTATCTGCGCACAATGGTCGGAAATATGTGGCTGTACGGTCTTTGCAATATATTTCGATACATAAATGTTTGTAAACATTTGGCCAATGCACGTTTCCGAATTTTTGCTAATACGAGAAGCGTCCCTAAACACGGCATGTAGACCGAAAGATAGCATGCATCCGGTTAGCTCTTCTGTCTCCACACTCCCTTTGAGAAAATTTATATTTAGATCACCTGCAATAATGACTCTAGTATTAACATATCTTTCCAAAATGTAAGTCAAAGTTTTATTTAAATTTTCTATGAAGATCTGTATTATGCCACTTGGAGGTGTATACACAGATACGATTAATGTATTTATCTTTTTAATAAATGTACCTGCCTACTCTATTTGTTTCTCAACCGAAAATTTTTTAATCTGTTTGTCTTCGGATTCATTTATTCGTTTTTTTATTAATATCATAGATCCTCCATGCATAGTATTTATTCTACAATTTGCTGCCGATACTTTATATCCCGGTATCACATGTGTATGTGGGCCCGCTTCTTTAAGCCAGTGCTCTGTAATTGTTACAACATCTATATTTTCGTTTTTTAAATAAGATTCTAGTTCATCAATTTTGTTTTTTATTGACTGTACATTTATATTGAGAACATTGATGTGTTGTTTTGGAAACTTATCTCTGATTTTGCTGCATTCTGCTATTGTACTTTTTTGTGTTGATTCTTTTATAAGATGCCTGTTTATATCTGCTATTTCTTGCTTTTCGGAAATCTCGAAAAAACCTTACGCTTATACTTTCCGGCCATCGATTCGAGTCAAATATAATTTCGTTTTCTATATTGTTTCGGAAGCCTATCTTAATAAAATAGAGAGAAATATGAAAGGTATTTACAAGTAGAAAGATTGAACATTTACCAACTAACAACATAGCAGTTAAAGATTGTGCATCTTGCCGGGTACTCGGTTAAGGACGCCCACTGACTTTTTACCAGGCAGGCGGCTAGTGAATACGAGGACTACAAAAAGTAGATGTATTATCAGAGGGTTTTGTTAGATAATTTGTGAGGAACGGTAAGAGCCAAGAACAATAATAGATAAAACAGTACTGAGGGAAACTGGCCTTTCGAGGGGTAGACCCGGGGAAAGTTTTCAACGCGGTACGGTTTATTTTAATTTAAGAAATAAAATTCGAATTTGAACCAAAACAAAAATAAATTAATTCAATAATGGAGGAAGTATTAAAAGCCTTAGCGGAAATCAATAACAAATTAGATATTATGAATAAAAAATTAGATGCAAAAGAAAAAGAAATCGACAGTTTGAAAACCGAAAATAAAGTTTTGCACCTAAAGATCGATATTCAGGAAAAAAGAATTGATCAATTGGAAAGACAATATAGAGAAAAGACAATTATAATTCATGGATTAAAAGAAAAAGCTAATGAAAGCAGTGCAGAGATAAAAACAAATGTTGTAAATATAATAAATAACATAGGAGTGGTAATGAAGAAGGAAAATGATCTAATACAGGTAACGAGAATTGGAAAACTAAGAGAAGGGAATGAGAGACCAGTACAAATAGAGGTTGCGACCACGGAATTGAGAAGAGAAATACTGAAAAACAACAAGCATTTAAAAGGGCAAGGCGTATGGATAATGGAAGACCTGTCTGAACAAGTACGTCAGCAAAGAAGAGAATTAGCTAAAGTGTTGCAAGAAGAGCGAGAAAAAGGAAATAAAGCGTATTTTGCCTATAATAAACTTATAATAAATGGAAGAGTTTTTAATGAAAAGAATGGAAAAGCAGATTCGAAACAGGAAGCAATGACAAAGGACACAACGGTGCAAACGAAGGAAAATACAAGAACCTATAGCCAACGGTCACCGGATGAAGATGAAGATAATCAGAAAAGAGAAAAGATCCAGTCAACAAGTAAGTTTTTCTATGGGTCAAAAAACTAAACAAAGAAAATATAGGTAGGGATATAGCGGTGACGACGTTGGCAGAAAATCAGGAAATGAATAAAGGAAAAATTCGAAAATATAAGGAATACGTCAGGACAAACAAAGATAACGAAACATGCAAAGAAACAGGAAGGAGTAGGGAAATAAAAATAGGAGCAAGGAATGTGCGAGGCACGAACAAAGAAGGGGCCTTAAAAAATTTAGCGAATATAATGACAAAATGTGTAAATAATGAAAGAAATAGACATACTAGTAAAAAGACGACGACGAGGGTGACAAATAAGGACTGGAACGTGGACAAGACATGGGCTGAAAAACGGGAAATGAAGAATTATAAGGTGAAACAAGGGCTAAAAATAGGAACCTGGAATGTCAGAGGTACTAATCAAGAAGGGGCACTCAAGCATTTAGTACAGGAAATAAAGAAATTTAAATTTGATATAGTGGCCCTACAGGAAACGAAGCAAAAAGGGAATGAAATAAAGGAAATAGGTGAATATCTATATTGTAATAGTGGTGGGGGAAATAGCCTTTTGGGGACAGGGTTTATTGTACATAAAAGATTAAAGGCTGCGATAGTCGAATTTAGGGCTATTTCTGATAGGATGTGTTCATTGAGAATGAGGGGAAAATATCAAAAAATATCTTTATTAAATATGCATGCTCCTAGTGAGGAAAAAGACATACAAGTTAAAGGGGAATTTTATAATGAAATAAACATGGAATATGAGAGGATTAGAAAATACGATCTGAAGATGATCTTAGGAGATGCAAATGCGAAGATTGGCAAAGAGGAAATTTACCAACCGACAATAGGGAAATTCAGTAAACACAAAGAGACAAATGAAAACAGACGATTATTAATAGATTTTGCAAAAGAAAAAGATTTGAGGATCAAGAGAACTTACTGTCAAACAAAGGAGATATATAAAGGAACTTGGCGATCGCCGAACGGATCAACTGTCAATCAGATAGGCCTTGTACTAATAGAAGCAAACCAGGAAAAGTGCATAACCAATATAAGAAGCTATAGGGGACCAGATGCTGACTCGGATCATTTCTTGGTAGGAGCACAAATGAAGCAGGAAATACCTGCAGTTAAAAACAGGAAGAAGGCAAAAATAAACAAAAGGAGATTAAATAGATTGCAGGAAAGCGAAGCAAAGATAATGTATAAAAGAAGCTTGGAAATGTACCTGGAACATATGGAAGAGAGTAATGACATAGAGGGAGTATGGAATGAAATGAGTAAAAAAATGGTAGAGGCGTTACAGGGATGTAAACCAGTATCCAATGGCAGTAAACGGGATTGGTTTAACAAGGTATGTGAAAAAGAACTAAGAGAAAGAAACAAAAGAAGGATACAAATGTTAAAGAGCGATACGCAAGAGAACAGGGAAAAGTATAAAGAGCAAAGGCAAAAATGTAAAAAAACACTGAGGGAAGTGAAGAGAAAATATTATGAACACCGATTGGAAGAAATTGAAGAGAGCTACCAAAAGAAATGAAATACGTAAGTTGTATCAAGGCATTACAGTGGAAAAAAGAGGGTACCAAACAAATAAACAAATATACAAGGACAAAGAAGGAAAGCTGATAGCAGGAGAGAGAGATATATTGAATAGATGGAAAGAACATTTTGAATAACTTCTTAATTCGAAGGACACAAGTAAGGTTAGGAAAGAGGACATACCAAGTATAGAAGAAATAAGAGTCATTATATATTAGCTTAGGAACAATAAAAGCGCAGGCACAGATGATATAACAGCCGAAATGTTTAAATGTGGAGGTGAAAAAATAATCTTGAGTATGCACAAACTAATAAAGGATATATGGATGCAAGAAAGGATACCGGCACAGTGGAGGGAAGTCATGCTCTATCCCATACATAAAAAAGGTGACAAGGCAGTTTGTGAAAATTATAGAGGCATAGTTTTGCTAAATATAGCCTATAAAATTCTTGCCTCGTTCATAAAAACCTTATTGGTCCCTAAAATGGAAGAAGCTATAGGCGCATATCAATGTGGATTTAGAAAGGGGAGATCAGTGGTAGACCAAATATTCACGCTTAGAGAGATACAAGCAGAAAGCTACGAATTTGGAAAAGATACACATGTGCTCTTTATAGATTTTAAACAAGCATTCAATAGAGTAAGAAGGGGTAAACTATATGTTGCGTTAAGGGAACTAGGAGTAAACAATAAAATGGTAAATATGATAAAGCTAACTTTGGAAGGGACAGAATGTTGTGCAAAAATTGGAGCGGAGGTAACCGAAAACCTTAAAGTGTTGGAAGGACTGAAACAGGGCGATCCGCTGTCTTCAGCATTATTTAATTATGTGCTTGAATATGCTGTGCAAAGAGCGAGGATAAACAGAACTGGGCTACTGTATCACAAGAGACACCAGTGCTTGGTATTTGCAGACGAAATTGTCATAATAACGAGAAGTGAACAGGAGCTACGAGAAGTATTGCTGCGTTTTGAACAAAGTGCAGCGGAAATGGGATTAGAAATAAATGAGAGAAAGACAAAATACATGATATGGACTAGGAAAGGAAATACTAAAGATAAAAAGTTCGTCGTGACAACAGCAGGCGGAAAAGGCTACCGTTCTGAAGAGGTAAAGTAATTCACATATTTGGGAGTGGAATTTAATAGGAGGCCGGATATAAAAAAGAGATCCAGAGCAGGATACAGAAAGGCAACAAATGTATACTCGTATACCAACTAAGGAGTGTACTTAACAGTAAGTTGCTGTCCAGGGGAGCAAAGCAGAGAGTGTACCAGACAATTTTGAGGCCTATAGTATTATTTGGAAGTGAAACTTGGACAATGGATAAGAACGAACAAAAAATGTTAGCAGTATGGGAAAGAAAATGCCTGCGAAGGATATATAAAGGTAAAAAAGTGAATGATAGATGGGAGAAGAGAACGAACAGGAAATTACAAGAACTGTATAACCAACCAAATATTATAGGAATAGCTAAGGGATATAGAATAAGATGGTTAGGACACATAGAACGCATGAGAAACGAGAGGGTACCCAAAAGACTAATGGTAGGAGGCATAGGAGGAAAGAGGAAACGAGGTAGACCCAAAATAAGATGGATGGACGAGGTGCTGAAGGACGTTAAGTACTTGAGAATAAACAACTGGCGAAAGAAAGCAAGAGATAGAGAAGAGTGGAAGAGGATAACGCACCAAGCCAAGGGCCTACTAGGCCTGCAGAGCTAAATACAAGGTTACCCCATGAAATTCTATACTTTATTATTCTATAATCCGCAATATTTCTTTTCTTTTCTTTATTATATATATATATATATATAAACTATACTTAAATCATTTCGTAGAAGATAATATATATATATATATAAGAGCTTGTTGTCAACGAAGTCGGAAGCTGTATACTGAGTCCACTTTCAAAAGAGTCACTGATATAATTGTGATAAATTAAAAAATTGGATTAAGTAATTATTTTTAAATTAAAAATATATTTGTATTTTAAGTTCAGTAGAACTCTGTATATCTACATAGGAACTATTGCGAATGTTGAAATTCTCACCATTTATCAAGACTTCCCATTTAGAACTGCCGAGTAATCACGTTGCTTAGTATCTTTTTGTTCTATTTCGCTCGCAGGCTTCAAGTGTGCGTACACTTTTTTTCTAGTGCAGCAATTCGGATGCGAAACCTAAACAGATAGCTCAATACCGCCGGTTAACTAAAAATTTGGCTGGAAATTCACGATTGGGCAATGCGAAAATCCAATTACAAATCCAATTTATACTGGTCATTTGGAGGCAAAACAAGTGAGTAACGAGCGCGCCAGAAAACAAAATGAAAAAGAACGAATCTTTTCAAATAGATTGTAGAGCGAAATCACTTATTATCCTATAAATATATATATATATACCTGCATGTTGTGAACGAGCTTACACAACGTGTTTTATAAATAATTGTACATTCATCTAAATACATACATAACCTTATAACGGGCGAAGCACTTAATTCGACCATTTTATAGTTATTTACGAACCAATTATGGGAAAACTATGTTCCGGCACGGGCACATGTTTAAAGCACGAGCGAATGAAAGGAGCGAGTCCCATTCACTGGGCTAAGACGTGGAAGATATCTTCACGCAAATTATGTACAATATTTTTTATAAGAACCTTAAATTAAAAATAATTATAATTGACGTAATTAGTATCATACGTAACCTAATTAATTCCTTATTAATTTACGCATTTCATGTACATACCGATTACTTATCTTTTCATTAAATTAAGTTATTATATTCTTTCAGATGACGTATTTTTTTTCATATTTATAATTGATTTATCGCGTTTTTTGGTTTGATTACAATGCGGGTATTTTCTGTTGACGTCACTATTATCCTAGGTCAAGGTTCACAATTCAAACAAACCGGATGCTTCTTTTTATCGCGTGTAGAGTATATGTAGTTAAAGACGTTACCATTTCAAAGTAATTTTTATAAAAGTTGTGTACATAGATTGACCTTTTTTGGTGTTAGTTATGATATTTGCAATATATTCTAACGATTCATTATAGTTCAACACATAAAATACTTGAAAATCTTTATGAACTTGCAAGTTTAATTATCTCAATAATGCAAAGCAATGTACTTCAAGGAAATAAACGATATTTATGTTCAAGTTCAGTAAAATTCTTTGATAATTATAATTTCAGATTTTCTTAAAATAAAATCTTTCAGAAAAAACAGCCACAGTTTGTTGTATACACAATGTTGTATTATCTATAAATCTGAAAAGACAAGTATTTTCTGCTTTAAACTATAGTAAGTCATTAGAACACATTTCACACATCATACCTATCACTAAAAAGGTCATTTTATATACGGGAGAAAAATGCCTGTTGAGATGCCAATTCAGAAATTGCATTTAAATCACGATTATTAATATTCTTATTGACTGTTTGATCATCAGGGACAGGAAGCGATCGATAAACCTGAATACCTTCAGTATACATATGGAGCCGGCAGCATCGAAGAGCCGTATGAAATGAGGACGTATACATTGTTAATAAAGGAGGTCCTAAAATAGAGCCCTGTGGAACCCCCTAGCTACCAATCTATAATCAAAGTATAAGCATATAAAAAATTTATGCTGCTATTGTTTTGGTGACCTATTTTTAAGTTATATGGTTTTAATACTTGGCTGAGTTTTTCTGATAAATGTTTGACATATGGTAAAGGAATATAAGTAGGTTCTAGAATTTGTTTATTTATATTCTTTGTGATTCTTATCTCTTTATTGTAAAATTTGTGTAAAGTTTGTTTGATAATTTTTTCTATGAAGTTATCTGGGTAATTATTATTGTTTAATATTTTCTTAATTCTGTTTATCACAATTGATCGATATTCTGGGCTGGTAAGGTAAATGGCTCTATCAGCTAAGGCTTTAACTACGTTTCTCTGTTGTGAAAGAGGTTGTATGGAATTGTAGTTTAAATATCTTCCAGATGCGATAGGTTTCATGTACCATATAGTTTAAAAAAAAGAAATTCTAAATTGGTTTCTTTTGAATATTATATATATATATATATATGCCTATTACGCAAATAATAGTTTTAATTACAACATCGACAAACAATTTAAGGATGCTGCGACATTATTATATTTAAAGCAATTTATCAAATATATTTATCATTCTCATATTGTTATATTAATTTATTTCGTCTATACATTAAAACGAATTGTACTATTAAAGTTTATTTAACATTCACATAATAGCAGTTCCTAAATACCTTACATAGATTTTTCTTCTTTCTTGAAATGAAGAAGATCTTATTGTTGATGCGCCCCGTGATAGTCTTCCTTCGACGATAAATAGCTCGTGGCATCCCCAAACTATTAATCGCACAACAATGACTCTTATTCGATGATATTGTTAAACTGAACAATGTAAGCACTTTGGGTGCGATCGATCTTTTGTAAACAAGAACCTATTTAATTACTTTTAAGGTTCTCACAATAATTTTATACTTTATCGACCGCTATGTGTGGGTCGACTTACTTTTTAACTAGTGGACCTTACTACTTTGCAGTACGTGACCGATTTCATCCAAAGTCCTCCGTCGACTTCCTTTATGGAGTCTTGTTGTTCACTTTTTATCGTTTAAGTCTTGGGGTTCCCCTTTCTTCTAGTACGCCCATGTATTCCCATTGTAGTTTTCACACGTAAAGTTACGTATAACTCACGATAACTTAAATACCACATTACTAATCTTATACTAAACATAAACATTCGGCGCCAATATTTTTACAAATACCTGTTTATCAATATTTAGTCCTTATTTTATACCTAGATTAACATATAATAAAAATAGTTGTAGAAATATATATTTTTTGATTTGTAATACGTAATTTTAAAAATACCATTTATATACATATTTTGAAATTTATAAATCATAAAAATTATAAATTGTGCCGTACCGTTACGCAACCCTCGTATGAACTAAAGGTTAAAGATCAGAAAAAGATAAAAATCTAAAAATTGCATAGCATGATAAATAGTTTTAACAATTTATCAAAAACGTACCATCCAAATACTATTAACTGAGGATTGTAAGAGCCCGAAAAACCGTCGGCGTTCAACTAACCGTAAATATGGACCTTTTGATCGTTTTTAGCGATAGTACGGAGGTATTTTTCAGTTGACAGCCCCTCTAAAGCTCCATCCTTATTCCATCAAACGACCATCGTCGAGCTTTTCCTTTTCTCTTGCCGCAACGGTCTCGAGCAGTGGCGTTGTTTTTCCGGGCGGTTGTTGTGTGTCTGGAAAAAGCAAACGACTTGAAAACGCCCGGAAAATGTGGAAGGAATGTTTGGCGAAAGTAAATGTTATGCGATTAGAAAATGTAGAGAAACGATTTTAAATTGATCTCTATCTTTGTTTAAAGAGGACCTAGATAGGTGAAAAGTTTAGATAAAAATGCTAGAATACCGCGAATATAGTTGCAATGGGCTGGTCGAACAGGCAGAACAGCTAATTTTAAAGTAGTAATTGTATGTTGAATATTTCACATGTTTAGTGTTCCATTCGGTATATAATTAATTTACTTTCTTAATTTTTAGTTCTCATTCCACCGATCATGGACGTATCTATTTGATCTTCTTTAACGCTATAATTTTCATTATAAAATTCATTTTCTATGAGCATGCACTGTAGGTTGCGGTAATTCTTCTATTCCATTATTATTTAAATTAACTTGCTATTGGTAGGTCATTACCTGCTTATTTGTCTAATATATATTTTGAATTTTATTCTTTATTATTGTGAATTACAAACTTAAACTTATGTTCAACTGTAATTTATTTTTTATTTAATACCTTTAATTCAATACTATCATTCGTTGTTAATTAGTTTAAGGTTAAGAATTGAAGAATTATTTTCCGTTTTATTTACTTTCTTATACGTAATAGAATTAAGTACTGTGATAATGAAAATTTTCGACCTCAAGATTTTTGCAGATATCCACGTTTTGAAGTCCCCTGATACCGAAAAAGTGGTTTTTAAAAGTGTCTCCATAGCCGGCGCCGGTCTCCGTATTGTATGCATATTGGTGCCACCTACGGCATCAAGAATTCCGGACGGCAGCTGGCTTCACGTATCGTTACCGGCATATCAACATAACCTTTTTTTTGTAATTGTAGAATGTTGAAATTGGGCGATAAGTTTGAAAATTACGAGAATTTCAACAAGCAGTTTAAGGTTAACTTAGAAGTCACGAATGATTATAAACGCAGACCACTAACAAATCACCAAAAGTTCAAAATAATGAATGATGAATGTTTGAGATTGTCCTAGATATGCAGTGAGGTTTAATCCGAGACTTTTTACAACAGGCTGAAATTCATGAAGTCTCTTGTTACATAATGGTCCAATATTAGTTATAAATCTACTGGAGATAACACTAACGGTGAAATTGAAATTGATAACCTTAGTAGTAGAAACTGAAAATCAGAGTAGCCCCAAAATGCATATGAATAGGAAGAACTTTGAAAATAACAATAACAATAATTCAACTTCGCAGTTAAACCAAATACAAGACACCAGTTCAAGATATTGGGAAATTGATCGAAACTGCGCTATTGATATTATAAATGTTAACAATGACATTATGTCTGATGTTGAAAACTGCGAAAATACTAATAATAATATGAATAACATGCAATTCAACGCTTGCGAAAGTTCTAATTCAGTGTGCTGGGATGTTTACCGAAATTGTACCATTAATATTATAAATTTAAGCAAAAATTCAAGTACAGAAGATAATCTGGTGAATGTTCTTCGAAATCAAAGCCATCATAATTTCCGATGTTAAGGTACCTACTTAGTAAGTTCAGTGGTTTGGCAAAGTTTGCTATAATTTTATTTTTTAAGATACCTACTGTGAAAATTAGAGGCCGCCACTAGGGATTCGGAAACACAGTTATTGGTTTAAAAAAAAGAACATCTACTAAAGAATCTAACAATTTTTTTTTAAATTAATGTAATTATTAATGTTTGATTTTCATTCAGTTTTGAAAGAAATAAATTATTCTCCTATATTTATAGTATATTACTTACATATAATGTGTATAGTATATTATTCAATGAGCGCGTTATGACGGCTATAACCCACGAAGATGACTTGGTGTAAGCATCTGAGTGCGTTATAGCCATAACACGGGATTCGAATATTATATGTACTTTATCTACCACTTTCACGGAAAGAAACTGATATTGACATAACGATTGAGTTATGACCATAACTCCATCGCTCTCATTAATATTCAACTGACTGAATAATCACTGTCATAACTTGCTAAAATCGCCTTAGTAATTCATAGATTATGTGATAGTTGTAGATAAAATTTTAAAATTAGTTGGAAATTTTTAATTATAAGTTTTGTAAAGGGGGTGGAGATTCAATCTCCACCCCCTTTGCACATAGGTAACCGCCGGTACCGATACGGTATGCCGATGCCGGCAAGCACACTTAAAACCGGCACCGTCAACAGTATGTAAAACCGGAGCCGGCTACGGAGGCATTTCCTTTAAAAAATGTCGTTCTCTCTCTCTGTGTGTGTGTGTGTGACCACGATAGTGGTCAAACTGCTATAGTTATCAATTCCACATTTTACGAATATAATCACCCTCTTTAGATCTGATTAGATTTTCAATAAAATCGGCAGATCGGAAGTAGTAGTTTACTGAAGCGAAAAAAACGAGTGTTGCCAGTATTTCGTCAACAATTATGGGCAGAGAAGGGCAGAATTGTAACATTCAGCAAATAGGTACATACGGTTATTAATTTCATCCATAATTTGGTCAATATAAACCTTTATTTTAACATTGAAAATTGTTGATTATAAGATATCAAAATTGCCCATTAGAAGGAATCTGTGGATAAAGAAAATACATAGGCCAAATTATGTTCCAATCGAAAGTAGTATATTTTGGTCTAAACATTTTGAGAAGAGTTGCCATTATAAATATACTATAATACCTTAGTGCTATACAAACATAAATTGTGAAGTAAGACCATTATTTACTTTTGTTGCAGTGGAATTGGTTATTAAATATTTGCATCAACAAGTGAGAGTAAAATAAACCTTCCATCAAGAGATCCATAAGAACTGTACGAAAAACTTTTAGATATTATATTGTAAATAAAATCTATAGAGAATTCTAAAATAACACCTCGTTTATATAAATTCAAGCAACTAGTTAAATATTTGTATAGAAATTTACTGTTTTGTATACTATTGCTAATCTAAGTACGGATACATATTCTTAATTATTATATTTCAGTTTTACATAGAGTAAATATTGAGTGAATATTCCAGTTGAAAACACACATATTTCTTTACTTGCAGAACTACTAATTGCTCTGAAAGTCATCTATAATTATTAGAGAAGTAGTTTTAATTTAAAAAAATTGGAAAATAATAATATTTTAATGTTGTTACATTTTAAAACACGCGGCCAGCATTTAAATAATGTATCCCTGTATATTATAGTTAAATATTTTTGAATCAGTATTAACTCAAATTATATTTCAAATTCTAAATAAATTACGTCTTAAAATTTTCAACACTAAAATCTGCGACGCATATATTGCGTTTTAAAATATTTAGTTTATAAACGACTCTTTCTTCAATTTCAGAGAGACAATATTTGCATTTTGTCCTGTAAGGTTTTCTTATCTAAATAGTTCCCACAGTTTTGTTGCGTAGTAGCTTTATATAAATAAGGGGAATAACCGTGCGCCTTGCTGTCGCCAATTTTGCTGGAATATTCTTGTCTTTCCCCCACACACCTCCGAGTCTTTAAAAGGGCAAAACGCGTCTAAAATAATTCATTATTACTTTATTATTACGATTAGTACGGTACAGTAATTTGTTACATCTTAATAAGTAATAATCCGTCAGTGAAGTGGTAGTCGAATAATTATTAGCTGAGGCTCCCGACGTCCAATACGCTAGCCCTACGGTGAAGATGTCTATGGAAACGAGGTGTTAATGTCCGAAGTATGGATACATCTGTAGGGTGATTTAAATCTCGATTACTAAATAACAAATTGTTGGAGCATCTATCGTCCTTCAATTTACGGCGTTAGTCCGGATATAAAGGATATTTCACCGATACCACCAAGTCAGGGCTCATTAACTAACATCGAAAGGTAGAGCGGCAGAAATACAGACGTACGTGAACCATTTTCATTGGCGTCTGGGACATGATATTGCCAGGTATTCGAGATTTTATTTCCTGTACTTTTTGCAGTAAGATACAACTACCCAGCTGTCATAGATCTTAAAAGGTAGATATTTGTTTCTTTAATAATGTTAAATATTACTGTGCACAAGGTACGAATATCAAGAATCATCTTTACGTTTGGAGTGGTACTACTCATCTGCTAATCACTTTTCTAAAAGCTATCTTCTCTATTAAGTTTTCCAGTATAAGTTTTCCAGTTAGTCTGCTTTCGTACAGATATTAGGTGCAGTCATTATCTGCTGATTCTAAGTAGTATTTTTCAATCATTGTTTGTTTTGGCCTTCTTCACCGATGCTTCTCCATAATAAATTTTCCGAGAACTAGGTTGTGGTCTGAACCAGTGTTAGCAGAGGTTGGTTAGTCCTTTTATGTCTTGTATTTCATCAGGTGTATCTATTTGTCAGTTTTATATATATATATATATATATATATATATATTTGCTATTCTTTGTTGCCTTATTTATATATTGTTTGACCTCTTGATGAGAATAATTGGGATTTTTCGGCAAGTAATTAATCAAACACGCTTTAGAAAATCATAATGTTTGCATTTATTTTTACGTTTCGACCTTCTTTTTTTTTGGTCTTCCTCAGAAAAGACACATACAACCGAGAAAAATTATTTTTCTGAAACAACACCATGTATAAGCAAGCTGTGATGACATTAAGCTAATTTTTTTTCCCTTTATCAATTTTTTGAATACATTTTAAAATTTTACAATAACATCACGTTTAAAATACACTTAAAAAATGAGAAAACTTACTCCAAAAACACGTAACACACAATGTCCTTGCAACCTCTTTTAGAAATGCACAAACAAAATATACATTAACGTGTTTTAAATTTAAAACTTTAATATACATAACGTCAACGATTAAAATGTGAAACTTTTACCGACTGTCTACACTGCTGGTTTTATTCTGACCTAGACACGGCCACAACAACAAAAATCGGAGAAAAAACACTTTTTTAGACGATGTATTTACCTGTACGTATTGCAGTGATCTTGAATAAATAATAATATGTAAATAAATAAGTATAATCAAGATCACTTCAAGACTTTATTTAAATTAATTTTATTTTATTCATTTTTACCATAATGTGTATATAAATATTCACTATATCAATAATTTACGAAAACTTTATTTTTATTTAAGTAAAACAATAAAAGAATCTTAGTAAAATTTTTATAAGGTCATAATATTAAGTTACGCATTGAATGTTACGTTTTAATAATATTTGTTATAAAGAAAGTGTTTCTCGCCCGAAGAATGCTGACACCGGCGAAGATCGACTGTGTGGACCGGCGCAAAAAGTATTGTTCGTCAGGTGCATGAATGAGTCATGAACGTATAGACAAATTTATATTCACATGTTTGTTTACCTTTTTCAAGGATTGTTAATGCGCTGTTTCTCCAAGTGACCGATAAGGGCAGCACCGTCGACATACAATTTTGGAAGTGGTATCGGTATATGCCGAAAATTGCCGGACGTTTTTATAAAGAAAATTAGGCATAAAAGAGCGGACGGATAAAATTTCCAGGATAGCTAGGTGCGAACCGCTATCTTTAAATAGTCTAAAAGTAGGTGATAAACCACTCCTTCCTCCTCTTTTAAAAGGATTACTCTTAAATCCGGACTTAGAATAATTTTTGAGATTTTCGACACTTATGAAATTTTTAACAAGATTCAACACTTGTAATATTTTCTTTGATAACATGCAACGTGTATTACATTGAGATTTCTAGTTATTCTTGTATAAATATTTATGTATGAAATAACCTTATTTATGAATTCGGATTTTGAATTTATTTAATTTCATTTTATTTTATTTTTCTAGAGTGTTTTGTTTTGCATGTAGGGGTACTATGCCATACATTATGACAAAACTTTCTAGTAATTGTAATGATAACTTTGGATAGCATAATCATTTTATTTTCGTATAATTAACTTTTCTTTTAAATTTATTTATCCTACAAAAGGGATTTGAAATTAATAATTTTGTTTTATGTGTATATAGGATTTATATAAGTGAGCAAGTTTTTTTTTTGAAATTCATTATGGATGAGTTTGAAACCATGTACGAAGAGTTAAGGTGATTAGATAATATTTGTTATAAATGTGTGTATAGTGGCGTACCAAATTCTTTGTTTGAAGTGGTGTTTTTGTATTGGAATTTCACGAGAAAGGTAAAGTTTATTTTAAATATATATATATATTATTTCTTCTTATATGTGTATCAAGTATATTTTTGTTGTATTTGGGTGTTCAATGTTAACGTGTCGAATAATACATCAGGAATGTGTGAAATGAATTATGTCGTTATTTAATTCATAGCATGGAGTCCTGGTGAATTTGAAGGACACGAATTGGTCTTGGTGGTACTGCGTTTGGGAGCGAGAAAAGGCACCAGGCAGAACTAATCAGGGCTGAGTTAATTTATTGAATACGCAGAGACATTATTTTATTTCATTTTATTTATTTAATTTAAAATATATATATTCCTTAAGGAGTGAGCACATTGCGATGTATGTTCGGGTTGCGTCCGACGAGTTGAAAAAGACATACTCGTAGGGTGGAACTTTGGGATACTCATCTGTGTGAATTTGCTATCTGGTGGTACTGTGTTGGGAGCGGGAGCATATCCTTAATGTTTATATTTTGTTCGCAAATAGTAAATCGTGTAAATTTTTGGTTATTTATATTCCAGTACAATTCATCATGTGTAATTTATTTTATTTTTGATTGTTTACATGTATCTATGACAAATATAATTCATAATAATCACGTTCACATTTTTAGACATAAGCTTTTCACGACATTATGACTTCATTTATTTTATTTCTTATAATATTTTTATTGATTATGATGTATCAATTTGAATGATGATTGAAATATTGATTTTTTTTGTGTGTAAATATTTGTATATTAAAATTTTTTGAATTCGTTTAAATTTATTTTTAATAAATTAGATGTTAAGATTTATTTTGTATTTTATTTTCTTTACCTGACCTGGAGATAATTAAAGAGCAGGAGAATCGTTTGGAGAATCTACTTATATTTTCTGCCCCTGAGAGAATTATTTATTTTAAACTGAGCTAGTTGTATGTAAAAGTTTTGCTTAACCTACTTTTCAGCAGAAAATTCATCGTATCTTAGTCTAGCACAAGGCCTAGCACTGAGATGCGTGCTCGACTCTCAATTACACGTTGATTAAATAAATTAAATTTATTTCATTTATATATAAATTTGCAAGAGTCACAGCAGTATGTAGGATAATATTTATGTACAGGGTTTTGCTATTATAATAACTGTCGGTATACCGTCGACAAATTCGTTATTGTTATTGTAAAATTTTAAAATGTATTCAAAAAATTGATAAAGGGAAAAAAATTAGCTTAATGTCATCACAGCTTGCTTATACATGGTGTTGTTCCAGAAAAATAATTTTTCTCGGCTGTATATGTCTTTTCTGAGGAAGACCCAAAAAAAAGAAGGTCGAAACGTAAAAATAAATGCAAACATTATGATTTTCTAAAGCGTGTTTGATTAATTACTTGCCGAAAAATCCCAATTATTCTCATTAAGAGGTCAAACAATATCTATATATATATGTATATATATTAAATTATCTGATGAAGGAAATAAATATTTCCGAAACGTTATTAACTACAATATAGTGTTTTCTTTATACCTACCCATATATTCTGTTTTCGGAGTTACGAAACAGTAATTAAACTGGTATATATATATATATATATATATATATATATATCCGCTTTAATTACCAGCATTACACCTACCTTCGATGGGCTTTAAACTTGTGATGGCGACTTATTTTATTTAACATTTGTTTTGATCCCGATCATCTTCTTCTGGCCGATGGCAGTCTGAATTTTTGTAACAATTTTTGGTTTCATTGAGAATATAATTTTAGTTTATTAGCCCGGATTTCTTAGATATACTGCCACCTAGGCCCTTGCATAATATACGTGGCATTGGTGCAGTCAGTAGGTTGTAAGCTTCAGTTACGCCAAGGTGTGTTTTCTTATATGAATAATTAAAAAATACACATTAAAATTAATATATGTAGGTACATTATCATAAGTACCAGTATATTAAACCATATAAAGCGAGGAAGTCTATTATTGCTATCTAATAATGTAGATAGCGGAAAAATGTTAATAAAAAAGTTGTAGATAATCATGAGCTGAATAATTTATAAATATTTTTTGACAGGCTATGCTTTTTCTTACATTTTATAATAAATCTTTAACAGTTAATTAAATATGAATCCAATTTAAAACTGTTTTTGATATCTAATGATTTTTTGTCGAGAGTTGTACAACTTTTAAAAATTTGAAATCAGAAATTCTAAACAAAATTACTTGGGAATGAAAAGTACTAAAAATGTAATATTTAATAGTACCTACTGCCTATCACATAATATTATGTAATATATTATTTGAATCAGTTAGTTATATAATATGTTTCATCAAAAACAGTTTGCATACTCAACTAGCAAGGAAAATTTCTGGATTAAAATAAAACCATGCTAAATAATTATTATCGCTTTATAATCGCTTTATAATAATTATTTAATAACAAAATATTTTGCATTATATCATTACTCTGCATTATATAATATTTGCAGTATCTATGAATGCGGTTAATGCATGTTATTGTCTTTCCACTTGTATTTTGTCCGCTATTCTCCACCATTTATGTTTTTGTCTGCTCAGAGAACGAATAACACAAAGCCAACGGATATGTAACATATGAATCCTACTCTCAAGAACTTAATGTTAAAACAAAAGTGTCAGGCAGCTGCTTGCGAATATGTATGCTCGTACATCCATAAATCCTCGACAGATGACGATTTTATTGAATGTTTTAAGTGTTCGAACAGCGTAAAGACATTTTGCTTACCAAATGGATTCCCTGCTGCGCTTTCTTACAGGCGCTTTATGCATAGATGACAAAACCTTATGACGAAATAAATATAAATATTTTGTAGTAGAAATGCTATAAAATATTACTTTGGCTTTTAGCATTACTTTCTATTATTATATTAACAATTATCTTTCTGCAATTGATACGCAGATGCATATTTAGAAGCAAATTATGTAACACGCTGTAAAGAAAACAGCAACGTTTCCAATGATTTATTTCCAATATCTACTATGTTTTGATTCTCGAGTGTCTTGCATATAGTCTTGTAATCTCCAAGCTTCTTCTGATCCTGTAGCAACTAATTTCTTTCCCAGCTACTTGAAACATTCTTTTCGCTTGTAACCTTCTTTTGTTTTCCACTCTTTATTTATATAAAGCCATGTAACATTAAAATCCAATGCACTTAATGCCTATCGTGATATAAGACACTACATCAGGTCATTTCCTAGTTTGCTTTTTCACGGTGTACATTCGGAGAAGCTCGTCCATAGTGTATATTCCTGGCATTGTTTTATTGTAACCAATAATTATTAGCGGCTTTTCTTTTCATCTTCAGAAAATTCATAACAGTCATGGCTATACATTATAGCTTTCTCTTCATAAACAAATTTTGTTGAAAATACACGGGGAAGTTCTGGTTTACTTTTTTGAATTATACCAAGCAATATTAAATTTTTCTGCTGGTTTTCTGTTTTACCAGTATGTATATACATTCTGAATTATATAATATGTTTGTGTCTGTTTTAATTCTCTTTGCTATTTCAGCATTATTCGCAAGTATTTACATAAATTGTCTGCTACACTTTGGCATTTCTTTTTTGCCAAAACTATATCATTTGCAAAAACACAAATTCCTATTCTAATTGGTTGAAGACTATATATTATTATTGGATTCCAGATTTTTATGATTATATTCACATTTAGACATTTGAACAGTAACGGATTCAATACGCCACCCTGGGTCTCCCTTTGTTCATATCACTAAACCCTAAATATTTTTTTTCCTTTTTTTTCTCAAATTCTTTTAACATTAACCATCAGTATACGAAACAACGAAAGGATCGTAAGTAAATATTACAAATGACATTTGAATTTACTAAATGTTCTATTTAACAAATTACAACAATATCTAAGTTAATGCCTGATAATTTTCGTGGAAGCTGTATTTACATCTTTTCTTGGAGTTAACTAAATTTATAAATTATATAACCTTGGTTTTTATCTTTTTTTTAATTTATTCTATTTCTTAATATGAGATATAAGTTATTAGGTTTTTCATATACATTTGAGTGACTTTTGGCAGGATGTAACTTGATATACAGTGATACTGAAGAAATTGACGTGGTTTGTATTACGGAGCATTGGCTGACAGAAGGGGCTGCTGATGTTTTGAAATTTGCAAATTATAATATAGTAGACACATACTGTAGAAATGAATCGAAACATGGAGGAGCAATGATATTGATAAAGAAGGAAATTGTCGCAAATAAGATACCAATAATTAAAAGACTAGCGGTAGGTAAAGAAATAGAGGCGACTGGTGTGTACCTAAAGCATTTGAAAATCGTAATTGTAGCAATATACAGGCCACCAAAGAGTAATCATGTTTTATTCATACAACAATTAAACAAAATGCTTATATATATTTTAGAGAATTACTCAAATTCTAGAATTGTATTTGCAGGCGATTTCAATATAAACTTCTTAACGAACAGTATTGAACAAACTACAATTTGCAACAGCTTCCTGTCTTTCAATTTAAGGCCACTTTTTAACGAACCATCAAGGATACAAGGGAACGCTGCTACATGTATTGACCAGATTTTTGCGAACGTTTCGAAAGACGATCTTCTGGTACGGACTGTCCAACCACATGTATCTGATCACCACGGACAATTACTTACTGTTGAGCTTGCTAACTGTGTGAACCCTGAAAGGAAAACCTTTTTGAAAGTAAGGAAAATAAGCGACGTTAATATATATTCATTTGGCGAAAGATTAAGAAGAGAATGTTGGGACGATGTACACTATTTGGAACCTGAGGAACAATTTTCAAATTTCTATGGGCGTTTCCTTGTTTGTTTCGAGGAATCTTTTCCTGTCGAAGATGTTAAACCGAAGAAAAGAACTAACCACACTAACAATTGGCTCACAGACGAATTAAAACAGCTAAAAAACAAATTAGACGCATTAGATGTTATAAATAAAGTAATGAAGAGTAAACAATCACAAATGGTGTACAATGATGCCAGAAATGAATACCGAAAAAGGATTCAGTAGGCAAAAAACAAGGCAGTGACTGATTACATAGAAGGCGCGGAAAAGTCGAATAGAAATAGAGTCGTCTGGGACATTATAAAGAGTGAAACAGACGGGGGAAAGAAACAGCAGGGACTGGAAGAATGCATGCATTCTCCTGAGGATTTCAACAGGTACTTTGCAGGCGTGGGTGAGGCACTGGCAGCGAGTGTACCAGGACCATCGTTGTGCGCAGCCTCTCTATTAGCGACTCAAAAAATGCAAAACTTTACATCACTATATCTATCTCCCATCACCGAGGAGGAAATGATCGATATAACGAGGAAACTTAAGAGCAAAGGTACTAGAGATATTGACGGTTTAACGTCTACGTTAATTAAACAAGTCATACATTTTGTGAGTGGTCCACTCGCGCATTTAATAAATTCCATGTTTCTTCATGGTATTTTTCCCATGGAACTGAAAAGAGCAAAGATTTATCCAATTCGTAAAACTTGTCAACAGAACGGCCTCAACAACTATAGGCCAATTTCCATACTGCCAACAATTTCAAAAATATTTGAGCAAGCAATTACAACTCGCTTGGTGAAATATCTTGAGGACAGACATTTATTCAGTGACGCACAGCATGGTTTTAGAAAACAACGATCTACAGTCACAGGAATGACTGAACTTGTAGACGCAGTTGCAGAGGCTTTTGATCAAAAGGAAAACGTGAAACTGATCTGCTGTGATCTGTCAAAGGCATTTGATTGTGTTGATCACGACATTCTTTTGGGGAAAATGCAACATTACGGAGTACATGGCATTCCTCATGTGCTATTAAAAAGCTATTTGACCAACAGAGAACAACCGGTGTGTTGGAATGAACAACTGACAGATGCGGAGATAGTAAATAGGGGAGTGCCGCAGGGATCCATACTGGGGCCTGTGTTATTGTTGATGTACATAAACGATATTCCTGCAAATGTCCGCTGCCATAAGACCTTAATGTACGCAGATGATACATCCTTCCTTATACGAAACAAAGATACCAGTTTGACGCAGGATACAGGAAATGTTCTGGCGGAGGCTGGGGAGTGGTTTGGCGCAAATAATCTCAGTATCAATGCGCAAAAGACCCAAACCTTGGTCTTCTCCACAGACAACAACCAAAAAGGATCAACGAAATTCTTGGGCATTTTCATCGATTCAAGGTTAACATGGGCCGTCATGGGTAGTCACCAATTTGCAGTACCAGCTTTCAAAATCCATATATGCAATACGCAGAATAAAGAAGATAGCTGGAAGGGATGCCGCACGGCTGACGTACTTCGGAAGTTTCCATAGCAGGGCCACTTACGGGGTTCTCTTGTGTGGAGGATATTTTTACAACAGAAACAAGCAATCAGAGCAATAGTGGGAGTAAATTCAACAACTAGGTGTAGAAGTTTATTTAAAACTTTAAATATACTTACCTTGCCGTCCTGCTACATCCTTTCTAGTTTACTCCACATTCATCTTACACAAAAATATCCGACCCATAGTGAAAACCACAATTATGACACCCGCAACAAAAATAACTACGTGATCCCTTGCCACCGAGTGAGCTGTGCACAGACGGGGTCCAATTACATGGCTATAAAACTGTACAACCACCTGCCATCTTGTTTGAAGGCGATGCCGCCAAAGCCATTCAAAAGACATGTGACCCAGATGCTTCTGTCTAGCAGTGTCTACTCCATGGAGGAATACTACGGACGGGACTACTCTGGTAGCTGCTAGTCTCTCTGTTTTTGTTCACTTGCGCTTGCTATTTATTTGTATTAGTTTTCAATTTTATATTGACATGTATATATTTAATTAAAAAAAATGGTGTAATTCATTTACTTCTTTTATGGCCGCTAATCCCAGGAAAGAAAATTTTTAAATTATTAACTATTAAGGCCAGGACAAAAAAAAATATTTTTATTTAATTAAATACATATTCATATTGTAAATACACATACAATTTTAATCTGTGCTGTTTGGTAATGTATTTTCATATACTTATTTGACGATTTTATTTTTATATAATGTTGTATTAGTTATTTATTTATCTATACACTGACAATTTCTGATACTGTATCTACCGATCTGTGTATGTTCACTATCCTGAAATAAATGATTGATTGATTGATTGATTGACTATTTTCCATGATTCTGTGAAACTATACGAAAGTAGATAAAATGAAAACGACATAACGACACTACGACTAGATAAGACGAATTTGCGAAGAGAAAACAGAAATAGCATAATGCAATTTAGGTTTTTCTGTTTTTATTAATAAATTTAGTATTAATCAATCAATGTAGGTATATATATATATATATATATATATATATATATATATAGTGTATCATATAATGGCTAGAACCTCTTGGTTTCAAACGTTATCAAGACAGGAGTTGTTTGGTTTATTATTGAAATCTTTATATGGTTATATCTTTGATTGTTATGGCATCCATTTTTTTGTGATTTTGAAAGAAGCATATTTTTTTATATTTTGTCATTATCAAAATAAGAAAATATATGGAGATTGAAAGAAAACCTATATTGAACAAGTAAATAAGTACTCTAAAAGTTCACTAAAACAAACACGTCTTTAGCAGATCCACAACGTCAGAATAGAACGTTGCTGCTATACTTTTTTTTTGTTTTTGAAGATAATCTACAAGTAATATCCCCATAAAATCTCAAAAAACAAATGGCATAATACTGCCTTCTTTACAGGAGGAGAGCCACGACGACTAGATTGTTTTGATTGTTCTATGGTTTCTAACGTGTGATGATGCATTAAAGTTTGATCAAGTCGTTCTTGTGTAAACACCATCTACTTTGAATAATAAAAAAAATAAATCTTTGATTGACAAAATCTGTACGCTTTTGAGCAATGTCAAATGCATACCAGATAAGTGCAGCATACTCCAGTTTCGACCTAACCAGCGAAATATATAAGGTGTTCAGTACCCTCGCGTTTTAAAAAGCTCTACAATTACAAATTACAAGTCCGAAAGTTTGTCTAGCTCACCTAGATATGCTGAAAATATGTATCTTTCACATAAAAAGTAACCCTCAAGTTTTTTACCATCTCATTTCGGTCATTCCTTCCAGCATTCTGATGCTTCTGGTAAACTTTTACCAGGATTCAAAAATCAGTTGGTTATTGCACTCTATTTTATATTTTTGATAAGTCAGTCCGTAGCTGATTACCATCCCTTATCTTGATAAACAAGGCTAGAGGACCTAAATTGTAGCTATATGGCACAAAAATGCTCTCTGACGCCAATAGCTTCGAACAAGTTCGCTAGAGCCAAAACTTTCTAATTTGCAAGGCAAAACGGAGGCATCTATTCTGTCGATCGCCTTGTCAAAATCAGTGTAAATGGTGTCCATTAGTAACCTGTTGCTAGGTTTGAGAAAGTAGATCTTCTCTCCATAAATCCACGTCAATGTAAAGATATTTGATCTTTAATTAACGGAAAAATTCTTGAATACAAAGTAATTTCGAAAGACTTAGCAAGCTGTTTTAAATAGCAATAGGACTATAATTATCCGAAGAATCGCCGGTTTTCTAAACAGAAATAATTTTTGTTTTTTCCCAGACTGAGGGGAACGATGATGTGGAAAGTTAAATATTTTGTCAGAGATACAACAAATATGTTTGCAGACTCTAACCGTAAGGATTTAAATTTCATTCTCGCCTGAACAAAATTCTGATATTCGAATATATGGTTGAAGTGTATGTATGAGAAATTATCAGATATGTTTTGAAATACCGCGGGGTCAGAAGGATTGCTGTGCACGTTTCTAAAGTAAAAACAGAAAATGCGTTCACTATGGAATACAACTTCTTCCCTTTCTTTCACCAATATACATGTATGTCTAAAATTGTATTAATTTTATGTTGATTTTTTCATAAGGGCCCTTAGTTGTTTGAACAAAGACAATGATTCAAAATCCATTTATATTCTTCAAAATATTTATATTTCGAATATAATAATAATAATAATAATAATAATAATAATAATAATAATAATAATAATAATAATAATAATAATAATAATAATAATAATAATAATTTGAGATAGATAATGGAACGGTTAACGTGTGAACTTTTCTTGGAAAATGGCATAGAGTGCATCATAAATATTACACATAGTATTAAGGCTGCGTTTGATAAGGTTTTGGCGGGAGAGAAATGTACCCAAAAAATACCATTTTTATTTCCATTTTTACGGGCGTAAAATATCAAAACATGTAAATTTTATGCATTAAGCATGAAGATAAAGGTTAAACGAAGTGAACGGTCGAATTCTTTTTTAAATTAAGTTAATATATAAGCCGTAAATAAAATGGGAAGTTAGTGGTTTTGCAAGTACTAGAAAAAATGGCTACATTTAAAAATTACACGGTAAATTTATATGTAATATAGCAAGTACACTCGGTATTTATATTTGGAAGGTAAAAATAGTAACAGTAGCTAAATACATGTGTAATTTTTTAAGTGATCCATGAAATAAAATTTGTTTACATTTTTGGTGGGTCTTTACATACATTACAGATATCTGTTACATTTACGTCGCCTAACAGTGTAGCACATATAATACAGATGGCGTTATTATCTTGCAATTATTTAGAGGTTAGTTGTGTGTTATGCGATACTTTAATTATTCATTATAATTAACAACAATTTTTGCGGTTACTAATTATAAAATTTAGTATGTTACGAGTTATTTGAAAGTACGTAATAGACAATCAACAGTTGGCATCACTGGTTGGCACCACAAAACCAAAAAGTAACTACATAGTTTAATTTGCGAGTTTAATGAAATTGCAATATTTTAAAATATGGAGTTTTCTGTTATCCTTAATTGAAAGATGCCTATGCTTTTACTAATGAGATGAATTATGTAAATCAATTAAACTGGGACTGTTTACGCCGACAAAAGCCTAATAGCTGTTTTATATTTACGAAGTTCGCAAAGAAACTGTCGGCTAAGAACGTTTTACATTTTTCTTCAAAATTTGTTAAGGTTGTTGCTAATTACTTAAAATGTAAATATAGGTACATTTTATTTGTTAGCAGTTTTCAGAACTTTGAAATCGTTTATTTTTTAAATAGAAACTGCACACCATGTCTATAGTATTTTTGACATATTCATCAAATTTTATAGTTCAAACTATATAGCAAATTAGCAAATTAAAAAATTCCAATGCGCAACGTTTCAAAAATATCGATATTAGAATCGAATAATGTATCAAAAATTCAAAATCGATTTTAAACAAATATTGAATGAAGAATATCGATATACCTTGATATCGACATTTTTATCATGTTTATATTAAAAGTTCTTTGCTGTGGCTTTTCAAGCCATTTAGTAACAAATAAAATCTTTAACTTAAAATATATATTTACTCAAAAAACAAAAAAAAATCCAATAAAAAGATAAACAAAATATAAATTTGTATCTACAACGTATAAGAAATCCAAAACTCAAATATATAATTCTAGTTGTATAAAACACATACATAAATACAAGTAAAAAATAAACATCTTAAAACATATCTTCTTTACAATTTTGAGGAAATGGTAATTGTGATAAAGATAACAAACACCCCATGAAGGTGATTCGGCGAACTATACGAGATGTCAAGTCTATGAAATGCAATATTCCGCTGCCGCTTCCGGATTATAATTTCTACGAAACAGCAAACATCGCAGTAGGCATCTTTCAAATTTCCAACTTCTTTCTTAAAAATATATTCTATTGTATTCTGTATAATATGAACAGTTTCTTTTGTATATTAATGTAAAATAAAAATGTCAAAAGATTGTTTACCAGGATATAAGTAGAATGGCATTTTTGATTAAACGATATTATCGAATAAAAAAATCGATAACAGTCAATATTATTAAATAAAAAAATATCGATTTCAATCACGATTATCGAAAAGAAAACACCGATACTTTTTTACAAAACAATATATCGTGCGCATCCCTAGTTCAAATCACATATGCCTGCCCACTCTTTCTTCCGGAGGTCAGTTCGCCGGTTTTCTAGTTTCGATTAATAACAATAATCTTTATAATAGCCTCATTATTTATAATATATTAACATTAAAATAATACCTTTACCTTACTTAGTTTTGAAGATTTTTATTACAATTACTGTTCTTTTTATTTTTGGTGTTTGTAGAGTTAAATCTTTGTACATATTTAAAACTGTTTTTATCATCTTTATTGTAAAAATACTTGACGCTGTTTGGGTGGCGATTTTCACGGTTTGGTTAGAAGTGCCTTATCTAATATGTTCGTGACGTACTTAAACGTACAGATAGTGTATAATAACACAGTAAAATACAAGGTGTCTCTAAAAGGTCTTTAAACAACTCTACCACGTATTTTTCGGACCAAAATAAACCGATTTAGCAAAACTTGGCTTAGTCAAAGTTGCTTAGTTTGTGCGCAATACGGTCCTGAAGTTGCAGTTGGAAAATTGTTTTTTTGTTATAAATTTGAAACGGCTGGAGCGATTGCGCTAAATTTTGTCACGTTTACATAGTTTTATGAGTCAAGAAATTCTGTATCAAAATTGTGATAGTAATCAATCCATTGGCGGAGAACCTGCGTTTATAAATATTAAAACATTTCCATTTACTACGCCAATGGATAAAAAAGAGTTTGTCTATAAAATTTAGATTAAGTGTCTTAAGTACAAGAAAAAAGGTACTCTTGGTAAGACTCGAAAAATTGCATCGTTTTCTCAAAAATCGCATTTTAAGATTTGAGAACATTAACTAGAGGACGGCAGCGCATACTGTGTGCTCCATGTACATGTATCTTTAAGCCGTGTACACGTGTCTTAGGCCGTTTAGACGTCTCTTTAAACTATGTACACGTCTTTTGACGTCGTTTTTGAATTGATAATTTTTTTTTGTAAAATGGTTTCTTTTTTAAAAAATACAGAACGGCCAATACCAGATAGGTTAAAACAAAAAGGCACTGGTTTACAAAAAAGATATTCTATTTATCTCGACAATTGATGCAAAAAATGCTATTTTTTTGATGTTTTTTTTAGTTTTAAGAATTCCACTTGTGCCCTGCGTTTTGTAAAATACATATGTTTGTATTATATGGTTTACAAAAAAGATATTCTATTTATCTGGACAATTGATGCAAAAAATGCTATTTTTTTTATGTTTTTTTTTTGTTTTAAGAATTCCACTTGCGCCCTGCGTTTTGTAAAATACATATGTTTGTATTATATGGTTTACAAAAAAGATATTCTATTTATCTCGACAATTGATGCAAAAAATGCTATTTTTTTGATGTTTTTTTTTTGTTTTAAGAATTCCACTTGTGCCCTGCGTTTTGTAAAATACATATGTTTCTATTTAGTTGTTATTGTTGGTTTCCATAGTTATGACTATTTGAATATTTGACAACGACTTTTCTGGATTTTCAAAAGTGTTTTCCATCATTACTTTTATTTTCGTTTTGTCATGGCTGTTCAATACACCAACGAAGAATATACCGATATGTAGTATATGGATATTGTCAAGGCAATTGTGCCGAGAGTGTTAGAGTATATTCGGAACGGTTTCCAAATCGTTGTGTTCCAAGTCATCCAACGTTTGCCGCAGTAGAGAGACGCCTTCGAGAAACCGGTCGCTTAGCTCCTGTAACAGCAAACTATGGCAGGCAGCGCTTTGTGAGGCAACCTGAAATAGAACAAGAAATTTTAGACCGTGTTCAAGAAGATCCGGAACTGAGCGTTAGACGAATAGCTAGAGAAATTGCAGTATCTAAAGATGTGGTCAATAGAGTAATTAGAGAACAATTATTACATCCATACCATAAGATTCAAGTTCAAGACCTCTTACTTTAAGATCCTGAAAGGCGCCTAAATTTTTGCCGGTTTATTGAACATAAAAGAGCAAGAAATTTAAACTTTTGCAAAAAAATCTTATTTACTGACGAAGCTTGTTTTACAAGAAGAGGGATAACGAACTTTCATAATGAACATGTTTATGCAGAGGAAAATCCACATGCCATTAAAATTAACCATTTTCAACATGAATTTAAAATGAATGTATGGGCTGGAATAATCGGAAATTTTATTATTGGACCTGTCAGACTACCGCAAAGATTAACTGGAGAAGCCTATTTGATTTTTTTACAACATACTCTTCCGGACTTGTTAGATGATATACCGCTAGATATTCGACGGAATATGTGGTTTATGCACGATGGTGCACCACCACATTTTTCGATGAACGTACGACACTACTTAAACCATCACTTTCCAAATAGATGGATCGGTAGAGGTAATGACGCTCCTGTACAATGGGCACCTCGAAGTCCAGATCTGAATCCTCTGGATTATTTTTTTTGGGGACACCAGAAATCCATTGTTTACAATACACCTGTAAATAATGAAGAAGAATTGTGGCAACGTATTCAAGAAGCAACCAATAATCTCAGAGGTGATGTAGAAGTTTTGCAAAGAGTTCAATTTAATTTCCTCCGGCGAATAGACCTTTGTATTCACGAAAATGGTAGACATTTTGAACACCTTTTATAATATACTTTCTTTTTTTTTAAAAAAATCATTGTTTCATTTTCATTATTTCATTGTTTAATTCTTAATAATTCTCTGTTGTCCACCAACCAGAACACAATTGGAATTTATATGAAAAAACATTATTAAAAAAATTGCATCTTTGTATTAATTGACGAAATAAACAGAATATCTTTTTTATTAACTAGTGCCTATTTGTTTTGACCTATTTGGTATTGGTCGTTCCGTATTTATTAAAAAAGAAGACATATCATAAAAAAATTGTTAACAATTCTTAAAATGCGATTTTTGAGAAAACGATGCAATTTTTCGAGTCTTACCAAGAGTACCTTTTTTCTTGTACTTAAGACACTTAATCTAAAATTTTATAGACAAACTCTTTTTTATCCATTGGCGTAGAAAATGGAAATGTTTTAATATTTATAAACGCAGGTTCTCCGCCAATGGATTGATTACTATCACAATTTTGATACAGAATTTCTTGACTCATAAAACTATGTAAACGTGACAAAATTTAGCGCAATCGCTCCAGCCGTTTCAAATTTATAACAAAAAAACAATTTTCCAACTGCAACTTCAGGACCGTATTGCGCACAAACTAAGCAACTTTCACTAAGCCAAGTTTTGCTAAATCGGTTTATTTTGTTCCGAAAAATACGTGGTAGAGTTGTTTAAAGACCTTTTAGAGACACCCTGTATAATAAGAGAATGTTCACAGCTTCACAAATTATGGCTAGGTTATGTTATAAAATATACAGATATCGCATACTTATAATTCCTTGTTAAATTTACTTACATAGGAACCAATACATTCTGTTAAAAATGGTACCGTTTTGGCGCGATATTTGAATTGAAAAGTTATAATATAAAGTAACAACGTACCTATGACCAAATTTGCCTTAAAATATGTATATAGAATTTCTCTTATTCGAACTTAGTAATCTCACAAAAAAAAAATCCATTCTGAAAACTGTCCAGGAGCCAAATTACAAAATAGAAATAAAATAAAAACATGAAAAAAACTGATCAACTGTCAAACTGGCACTTGGGATTTGCAAATACTAACTTTACATGTATTTTTAACAGGTGAAATATATTTATTAGAATGTTGAACTAATAGGTACGTTATGAAGACAATAATATGACTAAATTTCAGTTTTGCATATTATTATTATTATTATTAGACATGATCAACAGAGATGCAGGCTACGTACTAAATGTATCAAGTAACAGAAAATGTTTTATTTTGCATAACACAAACACACTGCTGTTTATTTATTGTGTGGTTTTATATAATAATAATAATATTAGTTTATTTCTAAAATAAGAGAACAACATTGTATTAATATAAATTACAAAATATAAATATATATGAAATAAGAAAATAAGAAAGTCGAATGGATGAGTATCACCTACCTTTAGCGAATATGTTTAAGAATAACTTAATTTATAAATAAAAGAAACGTAATTTTAAATTTTTACAAATAAATTCAAATGAATGCTTAAAGTTCGCGCGTCTTTCTCCTTCAGCATGAAAGTTGACAAGTATCGATTAGATTCATATGTATAAAATCGAATTGCAAAGAAAGTCTGCCAGACCAAATCTACGTTTGTAGGTAGAAATTCAATAAGCAGGTAAAATGACCTTGAAATGTTTTCAGATCTTCAGAATTAGTTTAGTTTGTTAGAATTAACATCGTGGCGCCATCCAATTATTACTAGTAGTACTTAAGAAACGCTAAAATCTTAGATACGAACCGAAATGGATTTGTCAATTTTGAAACGCACCCTTAACATCAGAAATAGAGTTCATAAAACGATGCATTTAACTCTCATGCGAGTTGATTATGAGCTATAGAAAGAGTTGATCACTGGGGATTTAAAATATTATTGGATCAGTGAAACAAAGTCCGCCTTTTCGAGCTAAATTTCTCGGCAAATAAATGTATTTATTTAATTAATTATAATAAGGAAGTTATCTATACAGTGTGGACGCGCGAGTTGGAACAAATTCATTTAAAATATTTGGTTTTGTGTTATGGAAAAACGCTCGAATAGATCGATTTTTATTTTTAGCTGCGGTTTTTCTGATGGTAAATTGATGTACAAAGGCTGGTCCAAAAATAAGTTACGACCATCATTTTTTTTTCAAATAGAAACGTGTTCTTTACTTTTTAATTCTGCATCGAATACCCAAAACCAATACCCAAACTCAACAGTTATCGAGAAATATACAATTGAACATATCAATAACTGAGACCGTATCCTACAAAATTTATTTTACTCTGTTGTCTGAAAGGAATCGATTTATTAAAAAAAACAGAAAAGCAAATCAAATTAAACGTTCAAACTGACTGCAGTGTATGTATGTAGGTTGACCAACAAATTAAATTAAATGTTGACCACTAACTATTATCGACTTGTTTCCTTTTTTTTTTTTTTTTTGGTAAATCTAACAAAATATTTAAATCTGTGTTTATTTGGGTTTTTTTTTATTATTGACTTGTCACCGTTTATTCACATGGAAACTGTATAACAATGTCACTTAAAATAAGTACTTGTCAATTGCAGTTGCAAAATTTGACAGAATGCCGCGTTTAACTTAGAAACAACGTATAGAAATTTTGATGATGGTAGGATATGGCGACAGGACTCGAACACAAGCTGAAGTTTTTGTATTGTTTAACGATAAGTACCCGGAGAGACCTATTACACGATCAGTAGTTAGTAAAATAGAAAAACAGTTTAAAGTCTTTGGCCACGTAAGAGACAATTGTAATACCAACAATGATACAGTTCCAGAAAAGACACGATTAAAGTGCATTTAGTTCAGGAACTTGTTGAAGACGATCTCGACCGCAGATTAGAATTTTGCGAAATAATTATGGATAGGTGTAATGCCAACCCACAATTTTTAAGTAATATAGTTTTTTCCGACGAGGCAATGAATGGTTCGGTGAACGGGCAAAATTTTCGATATTGGGCATCAGAAAACCCACATTGGAGAATGGAGAGTCAAACACAATTCCCCCTGAAAGTAAACGTTTGGGCCGGAATTATGTTTACCGCAATTGTGGGTTCCTTTTTTTTTATTGAGGGAACACTTAATTTTGAAAAATATTTAGACCTACTATAAAATTACACAATACTCAGTGTAAGTGCACTTAACCCGAATAATGAAAACCCAAATATACCGGCAGATTCGATATGGTTCCAACAGGATGGAGCGCCCCCACACTGTTCGAGAACAGTGCGAGAATACCTTCATAATATTTTCCCAAATAGATAGATCGGTAGGAGAGGTTTTATCGAATGGCCAGCTAGGTCTCCAGATCTAACCCCATTAGATTTTTATCTATGGGGTTATCTAAAATCCAAAGTGTACTTCAATAAACCGGAAAATATTAATGAATTGAAGAATAGAATTGTAACCGAAATACAACAAATTAGCCGCAAACGTTAACTGCAGTGTTACGAGAAGTTGATCTTCGGCTTGCCTATGTGAAACTCATGATTAAATTTATTCCGATGTGACTCTAGCGAAATAAAAGCTGAGCCAATTGATTTTATTAAACCAGATATTCCATTTATATTAAGTTTCTTATTCTTATTTATGTGCTGTAGTTGGTCGTTACAAAATCCGCGCACTTATACATTTCGTGACCTAGTCTATTTACACAACCTACATACATACACTGCATCTTCCCCTTTAAGGAAACAAAATTTTTATTCATGTAATAAAAGTTTTGTCTTAAATTACTATACACTTGAAAACTTTCCATTATAGGTATGTTACTTATCCTATCCTATTTAGATTACATCTTAACCTAGACACTTTTCCTTATATAGTTTCAATCTATTTTTATGAATGCTCACTAATTTACCTTTCACTTTTATAGTAACGTTTGGTGTCTCTTCACTAATCACTTTGTATGGACCATTATAAAGTGGTTCTAATTTATTTGTAGATTCATTTCTTACTAATACCTTATCATTGAATCTATACGTAACTTTCTTTAAATTTTGATTGAATTTTTCGGTTCTTGTTAATTTTGTTTCTATTAAGTTATTTCTGGCATCTTTCCAAACACTTGACAACCTAAATTTCAACTCATTCGGGTAATATTCGAAATTGTAAATTGGATCGTTTGCATTCAATAGATTACTGGGTAATTTGCATTTTTTCCCAAAAATTAGTTGGTACGGGGTATATTTTGTTTGTGTGTGTACACTCGTATTAAATGAAAAACACCTGGCCTGTGATCCGTGAAAATTTTGAATTTCCGATTGTATAAGTATGGCCTAAAGTGCTTTGTTGCCCAGACAATACCCAAGAGTTCTTTCTGGATAGTCGGATAATTTATTTCATTCTTACTGAGAGCTCTACTTGCGTATGCAACTGGTTTTCCATCTGCATTCGATAGGATTGCTCCGATTGTATAGTTCGACGCATCCGTTGTAAGAATGAACTGATTATCCTGAGAGAAATCTGGATACTGCAAAATAGGCGGATTTATCAAAGATGTTTTAAGTTTTTCGAATGATTGTTCGCATTCTTTATTCCAAATGAAAGTTACTGCTTTCCTTGTTAGTTTATTTAAAGGATTCGCTATTTTTGCAAAATTAGGAATGAATCTCCTGTAATAGTTTGCAAATGCTACGAATCTTTTTACCTCTTCCGAATTTTTCGGTACGGGATAGTTCTGAATAGCTGAAATTTTTTCTGGATCAGGCGACATACCATTAGATGAAAGTACATGCCCTAAATACAAAATTTCTTTCTTTAAAAATTGGCATTTTACAGGATTTAACTTTAAATTTACTTTCCGTAATCTGTTTAAAACTTTAACTAAGTTTTGATTATGATTTTGTAGATTATTTCCGAAAACAACTAAATCGTCTAAATACACAAAACATGATTCGAAATTTAATCCAGACATAGCTATTGTCATGACTCTTGAGAATGAACCTGGACTCGACTTCATCCCCATAGGTAACCTTTTCATTTGTCAATGACCTTTGTCAGTGCTGAATGCCGTATATTTCCTACTTGAAGGCTCTAACTCTACCTGATAATATCCTTGGGAAAGATCTAAATGTGTAAAATACACTGCACCTGATAGAGAATCTAAAATCTCTGTTATATTAGGTAATGGAAAACGATCGTCCTGTATGTTTTTATTGAGAAGACGGTAGTCTATTACTACCGTCCATTTTTTATTACCATTTTCATCAGCCTTTTTTGGTACTATTAATAAAGGTGATGACCACTGTGATCTACTCTCCTCTATAATGCCTTGTTTTAACATTTTAGTTATTTCTTTATCTATATCTGCTTTTTGTGATTGAGGTAATCTGTACGGTTTGACATTTATAGGCTTTATATTTTCTTTCAAAATAATTGTTTCTTTAGTTATATTGGTTACAGATACTTCATCATTTTCTAACAAAAAAACGTCACTATACTTTGCACAAATCCTTGCAATAGAGTCTTCTTCTTCCTTATTTAAATTTTTCATATCAATTAAATCTAGTACTTTTTCTACTCTATTTACTGTTATTTCATTTGTATTAAAATTGTATAGTTCGTAGCCTGCTAAATTAGCTGTACTTGGTTTAAAATTTCTAATTTTGACCTCTTTATCGTTTGTGTTTAAAATACGAACTGGAATAGTATAAGAATTTGGTCTTGCAATTTCGGAAGGATATACTAAACATTCATTAGCATTGTCTATCCAACAATGTTTTATGTTTTCACAACGTGCAGGGATTATTGGTAGACTATTCTGGTGTGATTCTAACATAGTCGTTATTGTAGTATTATTTAAGGAAAATGAAAAAGAAAATTCCTCGTAATTTATTATTCCCTTGAATTTTATAAAGAAATCTGCTCCAAGTATACCATCAAATTTATTTGTAAAACTATTTACTATGTGAAACTCATGGTTAAATTTATTCCGATGTGACTCTAGCGAAATAAAAGCTGAGCCAATTGATTTTACTGAACCCGATATTCCATTTATATTAAGTTTCTTATTCTTATTTATGTGCTGATATTCATTTACAAATTCCGAAAAAAGTATGCTGACTGTAGCGCCACTATCCAGTAAAAGCATTATATTTTTTGTTCCGTATTTAAAAGTAACAAAATTTAAATTATCTACATCTTGTAAATGATTAATATTCGCCTCGAAAAAACTGCTTGCCTTGCGAGCTGTTATGTTTATTTGCATTTGTTGATTCACTATGATCGGCTACTGTTACGTTTGCATGCTTTCTTGTAAAGAAACGAATTATGTTTTTGACTACGATTGCTAGAATTATTGTCGTTCTTTCGTTCATGCCTTGACCTACACCGTGGTTGAAACCTTGCAGTGTAAGTTTGTTTACCGTAATTATATTTACTGCCATTGTTTTGATTATTATATCGACCGTGAAAATGCTCATGTTTATTTCCACGCGTTTGCTTAGTATGAAATATATTTGCCGTAGAAGGCTTGTTTAAGTCTTCTTCGACTGCCGTTGTTATCGCGTCTTTTAATGTTTTCTCATTTCTTGCCTTAAGAATAGTTCTTAAGTCATGATTTCTCAGACCGTTACAAAAAGAATTAATTGCAATTTTTTCGTTTACGGGTCGCAACGCCTTTAACAATTGGTCGTCATCTCCTGACTGTGCAAGAGTAAGTTCACCCAGTAACTGCTGCACTTCTTCTCCAAATTCGCTTACTGATATATTAGTTTGTCGAATTTGCTGTAACTGAGTGGACAGTGTTAAGGACGATTTTTTAGATATGAAATTGACGGATATGTCTTTTATTAGAGCTTCTACAGAATCGTAGGCTTTGTCTTAACGAATCTTCGCGTTTTCTGTTAACCTCGTTTTGAGCACATACCGTATCAACAATTTCTTTTGATCTTCCGCAATGAGACCCGAATATAATTAAATAGAATCAATCAACTGCTTAGTTGTTTGCTCATTACCGTTCATTACTGGCAATAGACCGGATGCTACTTTTAAGTCAAATTTATCACCCATTGTTACCGATTTTTGTTGTCTACTCTCAAGTATAGATTGCAATGCTATGATATTAGATTTTCTCACAATAATACTTTGCTTCTTCTGCAAAGTCTACTTTATTAATATTATTTTTGAATTTACTTTTTAAATTAGTGAACCTGTTTATAAGTGATCCTAAGTCTTTTAATTTTTTCTCTGTATGTTCGAGATTTTCTTTTCTATCTTTATTGTCTTTTGCCCTATTTAATTTAAACTGTTCTGTCTCTTGATACAACACTTTAAATTCGTCAATGTTCATTTATACTATCTTTTATGCACTAACCTTAAACTTTATCGATCATTTCGAGCTGTTCGCGATTTTTTATGATTTCCGCTCTGATCTTCTTCTCCCAGTGTTTCTTACATCTGTACCAGGCGAAGTAAGTGAAAACCATTATGATGAGTAGTATCGCTGCTGCTCCACCAATCCCCAAGGGGTGAATGTTATCTGTGCTGCGCCGGTTGATCCGCTGTTTCCAGCCTGTGCAATTACGATCTCCTCCTTTGTTTGTGAAGAACCCATATTTCTTACTGAAATACCCTATTGCTCTGCAGTTGGGATCGCTTCTTGGCTGCCAGAAGATTCAATAGTTCGATTGCAGGATCGCCATCCGAAGTAACTCCGAAGTCATCCGAAGTTCCCTCCCGCTTGGGCCCTCTACGCCCATGATGCGGGTGTAGTTAGTAAAACTATTACTTGTTGTGTGATGTAGTTTTATTCAGAGTTTCGTACATTACTAATACTCATCTCTTAAGACTAACTATAATGCTAAGACTCATTATAAGACTAAGACTTAGACTAACTTATCGACTAACATGTGTAACTATTTATAATCCTTAATTAGGGTACCCTCCTTATAATTGTTCTTCTTAAACTACTTATCCTACTTAACGGGGTCGACATCGATTTCATTGATAATATTATATGTTGCATAAATAAACAAAACTGTGTGCTGTATTTGGTCGTTACAAAATCCGCGCACTTATACATTTCGTGACCTAGTCTATTTACACAACCTACATACATACACTGCAGTCAGTTTGAACGTTTAATTTGATTTGCTTTTCTGTTTTTTTAATAAATCAGTCCATTTCAGACAACAGAGTGAAATAAATTTTGTTGGATACGGTCTCAGTTACTGATATGTTCAATTGTAATTTCTCGATAACTGTTGAGTTTGGGTATCGGACATGGTACATGAAACATACTTAGAATTCGATGCAGAATAAACAAATTAAATAAAAAACATATGTTTCTATTTGAAAAAAGAAATTTGATGGTCTTAACTTATTTTTGGACCATTCTTTGTACATCAATTTACCATCATAAAAACTGCAGCTAAAAATAAAAATCGACCTATCTGAGCGTTTTTCCATAAAACAAAACCAAATATTTTAAATAAATTTGTCCCAACCCGCGCGTCCTCACTGTATAAGTAGCCTCTGTTCACCCAAAAGTTTGTAGTACGATATTGCTTTCTTCCCTTCGCGCAGTCATTAAATTCTTTTCCTTTTCTTTCGAAATCATGTCCAATCCAAAACTAATTTATTTCTCCGAGGATTGTTTATTCGAATTTATTAGAGCCCGACGAATTTTCCCTCGAATTTACCGATCCCTCTTGGACACTCAATTAACTGAATTGTTTTGCATTTGCGCCCTTCGAAATCGGAGAGCTGCCGATCCAACAAGTCGACAGAGAGAGAGGGAGGAGCAGCCGGCGGTGACTACACTACTACATTCGGGGTTACCAATTGACCTAAAGACGGAGCCGGTGTAGAAGAGAGACCATTCACGGAACACGTTCATTAATTTCACCGTCAAACACTCCAAAAAAGAAGGGCAGGAAGAGAATTTTTGGTCCAAACGCAGCATTTACGATTTTTCGTTGTTGTCGCTTTCTCTTTCTTAGCGGAGGAAGTTGCCCTGGAGACTGCCTTCCGGTATGAGCGTGTGTGTGTGTGTGTGTGTGTGATTCTGTAAGGTCTGGCCTACCCTAATCCTGTAAGCTTTAAGAAGGAGTGCTTTTCCGAACCGTTTCGTTCGAACTTTTCCCTTCGCCCTATACGTTTCTGAATCTTTTTTAAGTTCTTCTTTATACCGAAAAGTAACTAACTAAAATCAAATATTAAGCTCTACAAAACGTAGAGAATTTTACGAAAGTGTAATGTTTATATAAAGGTGGATATGATAGAAATCTTTTGTGCTTTAGAGAGGCTTGACATTCACGACAAAAGTTATTGTGTGTATTGCTCTAGTCCATATTTATAGAAGTACGTAATATATTTTCGTTGAAATTTTTTAAACTCTTAAAAATGGTACTGATCAATCAGTACTAACTAATTATCGACCAATATCTCTATTGTTACGTTTAATTTTGGAAGACCCTGTATTTTATTAAAATTTGGACACTGAATTAATTAGTTTTAATTTCGTTGCATTTCATGTGCATTTGTTTTGGAAAACCCTTTACGTCACGTCGTAACCACGTTGCAGTGTCTTTTGTTCACCTTTTATGTCGGTATTTATAGATGGAGCTCAGCTCACGTAATTCACAAACCTAAGCACGGGATTTCTGTATCGTCATCTCAACCATGTGTTTGATATCAGAGCTGGGCAATTACTTTACAAAAAGGAATTAGCAATCACAAATTACTTTAGAAATCAGTAATTGTAATTAGTAATTAATTCCTTTGCCTCTTCAAGTAATTTGTAATTGTAATTGCATGAAAAGGTATTTGTAATTTGTATTTAAATACTTTTAGTTTTTTAAAAGTTCAATTACAAATTACTTTTCCAATTAACTCATATTTAGGACATACCCTTACCTCCCCTGGAATCACTAGTGCCGGTATTTATAAATGGAGCTCAGCTCATGTAATCCACAAACTCACATAAGCACGGGATTTCTGTATCGTCGCCTCAAGCATGCGTTTGATTGTATAAAACATACTTCGGGAATTTTCGTGAACGGGGGACCTTGAGCACGCAACGTTAGGGAATTTTAATAACTTTTGGTTGCAAACATCGATCAGCTGTTGTAATCAATGCTTTTAAAACGAAAAATATGAGTAAAACCAAGCAATAATTAGTATAGTAATTTATTGCTAAATATTTAAATCTATATATCTACATGTAGGTAATTAAATAATTTGTATTTTCACATAAATGCAATGGAAATAATAATTCTGAAAATATACTAATTAATAACAATAGCCTAAAGACCTTTTTTGCACGAAAGTCGATGTTATTACGTGGAAAGTATTTCTAAATTAATAAAAATACAATATCTGCAGTATATTTGCCAGTTGAATATGAAACAGTTGCTTTTGAAGAAGAAATGAATGCATTATACGTTTCTGTGGCTTACCAAAAGCAGTTTATTGTGTTTCACCTAAAATTTTGTTGAAAAAGCTAGACATGTGGAATTTAGGAATGTCCATATTTTAGTATCCATTATATAGTGGATCAGTCTTATTTTCATTGAGATATATATACATAATAAGTTCTTATTTAAGTATTCAATTGTATCATTTTTAATACAATATATAAACATATATATAAAATATATTACAATTCTTTGCCAAATATACAAATGTATTGAAAAATTCAAAAGATTCTTGGTAGTAGTGGCATACAATGAAGTAGAAGTAATAACAATATGACAACTGGTTGTCAATTAGAAAACAATGACAAATATAAAATGCAAATCACAAAGTGTAATTGAAAATGTAATCAAATAAGCAATAGGACAGTCGGGATTACTTATATAGTCACATCAAAAGGCTTGGGATTTACCACAAACTGTTCAGTCAATCCAATTATACAAATAACAACGACGCAACTATGTAATGAAAAATTAAGAGTAGAACTGTTGATATTATAACAATATATATATATTGATATTATAACAATATATATATTGTTATAATATCAACAGTTCTACTCTTAATTTTTCATTACATAGTTGCGTCGTTGTTATTTGTATAATTGGATTAACTGAACAGTTTGTGGTAAATCCCAAGCCTTTTGATGTGACTATATAAGTAATCCCGACTGTCCTATTGCTTATTTGATTACATTATCAATTATACTTTGTGATTTGCATTTTATATTTGTCATTTCTAATTGACAACCAGTTGTCATATTGTTATTACTTTTACTTCATTGTATGCCACTACTACCAGGAATCTTTTGAATTTTTCAAAACATATATATATATTTGCATAGGAGTATAATTAATAAATATTAATTTTAGTTATCGCACTTACTACAGAAAAATATGAAGAAGAACAAAAGTTGATGAATATTCTCAGGCATATTAATTTAATTCGTAATGCATAAACCCAAGAAAAGTATTAATTTATATGTTACGAAATGTTTATTTATTTTTTTAATGAACGTATTCAAAGAAGATTTATTAAACAAATCAGCAACAATATGTGTAAATATTTTAGTTCAATTGTGTTTCAATTATATATTCAAGTTCTCATCGCTAAATTATTTATATGGTTTAGTAATAATATTATTCACATACTTTCATTATTTACCAATATCTGAACTACTTTATCATAATTTGTAATTGTAAAAAAACAGTACTATTTTTTTTTTAGTTGTGTGTAATTCATAACATATTATTAAGATATCTTTCATTATAAAGTAACTTTCAATTATTTATAATTGATCAACAAAATGTTCTAAAGGATGACTCAAATAAAATTGTATAGTAGTCATGATTAATAAAAACATTGTCTTTCTAAAGTTTATAAGCCTCATTTACTGTGGATAAAGATAATGTAATTGTTTATATTACATAAACATAGTGAATAACCATTACATATTATGCAAAATATCATTTAATTAAATGCTTTCAAAAATGTCTAGTTCACCATCATATCGAAAACTATATTCATTTAATTAGAAAGAAAAACTCGTTTCACAAAAATATATATGATTTATTTCATAAACTAAATGTACATTTCGTTTGCCTAGCAAACATCATCGGTAGTGTACAGATTCATTCGTGTTTTTACATTATATATATGTTCGAACGTTTGCAGTGACAAACCTTCTCATTGTAGTAAGTTAAGACCTCTATAAATCTAACCGTACTTTTATTACAGTAATATTGTAAAACTATGGTGGGTGTTTAATGAATGTGTAAGGGTGGTATGAATTATAGGAAACTCTGACTAAGTGGAGAAACATCTGAGTTTAATAAATTGTTTTTAAATTTCTTCATATAAATACTTTCCCACATATTTAAATTTTTACATCTAGTTCTTTTGATAACTTGTACATTATCAATTGAAAATGTATGTCCTGTGTTTACAAAATGATACGCTAAAGCTGATTTATCACTATTATGATTTTTCAAATGATACAAATGTTCTGATGCCCTAATTTCTGCGTTTCTTTTTGTTTGTCCAATATACACTTTATTGCAATTATTACAATCAATTTTGTATATTCCTGAGTATTTTAAATGGTCTGACTTTTCAATGTTGTTATGTAATAAACTCTTAGTATTCTGTTCATTGACAAATGAAGGAATTATATTGTATCTTTTACACAAGTTTTAAATTTGATATTCCCATCTTTTATTTAAACAAAATTTACAAAAAACTTTTTTGTTTTCTAATTTAATGGATTTTAATGTAGTTCTGTTGGTAATTAATTTTTTCCTTTCTAATTTACGTTTTATTCGATCTATTGTATCTTTCTCGTACCCGTTCTCAGCGGCTACTTTGTATATGTATGCTAACTCTTTATTATAATTTATTTTAGAAAGTGGGGTGTTCTGTAATCTGTTGAGAAGAAAAAATAATGTAGTTTGTTTATGTCTAAATCATATATATTTTTGTGAAACGAGTTTTTCTTTCTAATTAATTGTTTAAAATTCACAAGTGCTCAATTATCAAGATTAACTATATTCATGTTCATAAACACTATAGAATATTCTCTCTTCGAGGTTACATATAATATTTTAACAACATTACTTGTTCTTGTGCCTCCTTTAAATCATCATTTAGTCAATTATAAGTTGCAATGTGATAACAATTACGTATACCTCCTTGTTATAATACTGGACATATAATTTAATTTCAACATGCATATCCCTCTGGCCATTATTAATAAGCATGGGATATTACATATTTCTACCATTATTTTTAAGAGTACTGCAATCAAATATCATAGAAGCGATAAAAAATTGGGATATCACATGTATCAAATATTCCATTTCAAATATTTCACCACACATTCAAGTTCTTGTCCATTTTTTCCGAATCGATGTAATTAATCCATAAACTATGCAAATTCTTCAAACACTTATTTGTAGAAAGGTTATATTTTGAAATGAATCTGTCAATCGTGTGCTCAAGCCTGGTCGAACACAACCTTACGGCTGAGATCGTGTTTTCGTCGCCTTGAGCACTGGCCGGTGCTTGAGGTAGTTTTATAAAACGAAGATGTGCCGTATATACGTACTTGAGCATCTGCAGCGCATTGAGCATGATTTATAAATCTGGGCCCAAGTAGTAGTGTTGAATCTAGTAGTAACGAAAATCAGACAGTTGAATTTTAAGAAAAGATTTTAGATTTTAGAACACATAAAATGATCACTTCAAAAATAGTAGCTGCATATGATGCACCAGCAAGATACGGCTGCCATATTTTGACAATTGTAGCAGAAGTATTAGGATATGACGCTGTATCTTTGTCCAGAAGTAGATTCAATTAAGACGATCTAGACAACAAATGCGTGAAACAACTTTTTAACAGTAAAAACGACGCACCAATTATTCAAGTATAACGAGACTGATTTATTAATTTCTTATTTCTTTATTCGATATTTTCTCCTTCAAAACAACTTCATTGGGAAGCCATACAGCGCTAGAGGCAATTCTTTCAGTCATTATAGCAGTGCTAGAACCCGGATACTGAAATAGTTTTCGGCTGGATGGTTAAAGCCGTTTGAATGTTTTTGAATGGTCCAAAATAATGGTCTCTGTGGTGTTTTTTCGATCTCGAAAAAAGGAAAAAGTCACAAGGACTTATGTCAGGCAAATAAGCTGGCTAAGAAGCCACAGGAGCCTTTTTACTGGCTAAAACTCGTTGCTGCGTGACATTGCGTATTGTCGTAATGCAACACCTAGCTGTTCTTCACGTTTGATCTCACACGCATGATCCTTTGGCCGTTTGGCCTTAATGCACAAATTCCGTGTGAACGATTTCCTCTCTATCATAAAAGCAAGTCCCCTTCTATTGCATCTTTGCTTTCTTATACGCAGTATAAGGAAGTATTGTGATGATGAAAATTTTCGACCTCGAGATTTTTGCAGTTGTCCACGTTTTGAAGTCCCCTGATACCGAAAAAGCGGTATCAGGCGGTTTTAAAAAAATATCTCTCCGTGTGTGTCAGTGTGTGACCACGATAGCGGTGAAACCTCTATAGCTACCAATTTCAAATTTTGCATTTACTAGTATAATCTCTCGCCTGAGAACTGATTAGATTTTCAGTAAAATCGGCAGACCGGAAGTAGTAGTTTACTTCAGTGAAAAGATCGAATTTTGCCAATATTTGGACAACTACTAAGTTTAAACAAATTTATCAAGAATTCATATGTACTTAAAATTAAAATTGTGAACAATTTTATTAAAAAAGTTTTTTGAAGTTCGTACCGGAAGTAGGTCTTTTACTCTTATCGAAAATCAGTTTTTTAGAAATACTTTACAAGTCATGCTTTTTAGAGACGTACGTTACGAGTATAAAAGTATTTAAAACTTAATTTTAAATACCTTTTGTATCAAAAAAAATCAAAATTCGAACCGGAACTAACACTTTTACTCTTACCGAATAGCGACTTTTTACAAATATATCGTAAATTATGCATTCAACTATATTTATTAAGAGTATTTAAGAGTTGGATTTGGAATATTTTTTGTATAAATTAAATTTCAAAATTCGGACCAGACGTAACTTTTACTCTTAGCGAGTAGTACTTCCTTTCGAATATTTCAAAGTATACATTCTATAGAGATTTATTAAGAAAATAGAAGTATTTATAATAGGATTTTGAATACTTTTTATATAAAAAAATTCTTAAAATTCTATAATTTGAAACTCTCATAAATATAAGAAAGTCGTCATTATTTGGGTTTTGGGGAAGCTGAAATGTAGGTTTTGGGGCTTGACTTCTGAGTCGTACTTAAACACCCAATACTCATCATATGTAATGCGACGCAGAAAGAAGAAAATTGAGATTATTTTGAATCGATTCCAAAAAGTCAAAGCACGTTTTCCTCCTGATGTTCTGCGAAAGGATTTTGGAACCAATTTTGCATCCCCCAATTCAGTTGTCAAAATCTGATAAACGATGGTGTGAGTCAAATTCGACTCTTCTCAGATCATTCCCTGACTGTCAATAGGCAATGTGATCGCACAAGATCCCCGACTGCACATCAATTTTATGTACCATAAAGATATTTTACATTGTGATCAGTGATAACTGCAAAATAAAATTAGTGAAGTGTGAGTGTGAAGGAATATGAAATGCAACAAGCTGTATAAAACAGTATAATAAGTCCACTCATTTCTATATATTGTAAATCTTTCCTCTACTTTTTTCTTACTTCTTTTCACAGGGATTATTTTTTCGTTAATTAGAATCATTTCCAAGGGTGGAACATTAAAATTTCCGAATTCGGAATAGATGAAGCGTCCTAGCGTGTATTGTATGGTGATTTAGAAATAAACAGTGAAATAATTACTTTACTTTGTACCTCTTTATGCACTTGTTATGACCGCAGTTTGAACAATACATATCATTATCGATCCGAAACAGTTACTTATTCAAATATTGGGTTGCGCAAATGCTGTCAAAATGTTTACTGAACTATGAAATTTAATAACTTTCGTAATGCAAATTTGTCGGTTATTATTGATACGTCTTGTACTCGTCTATTTGTATAATATTCATTTGTATTTGTACTAAATGTTTTTCGAATCGAATGCCCAAATTGAATATATTTATTTATAGCATGCCTAATTCTCTAAAATTTCTCATATTTCGGATCTTGGCTTCTCGATTTAATACAAGTATTCTTCCATATCATGTTAGATTTCCATTTTACTGACTTAAAATTCTCACTAGTTAACATTAGATGTATCTGAACTCCATTTAGAGACAACGGACGAAATTGCACTCAATTAGCGGGAGCACCAAAGAAAGGTTTGATGAAAATTTTGTGTAATTGGGCATGCAACATGCGAAAATCTAATGGGAGAGGTATATAAAGTAACCGTCACTAAGACCGTTTGATCCATGTGAGTCAACATTTTAATGAAAAAATAAAAAAATAATGGGAAGACAAACCCGTTTAGTGTCTTTAAGAAGAATGCAAATCGTAAGAATTTTACAAAAGAAAGCATTTCTTTATCACTATGTAAAACCAAAATATATAAGAATATGGGAATTTGGAATGAGGGAATTTCGAGGGTGTTTGAGATAATAATAATAATAATAATAATAATAAACATCTATTGATGTAAACACCTTTACACCTTTATTTTCAAGTTGCTGAATACAGCTTCGTCAAATACAATATAAAAACGCAAACATGAATAATAAAAGAGCATCACATATATATGTATACACGAAACACATACTGTGTCATAGTTCAACAAGATATTCATCCATGGAGTAGCACTCCTTCTCCATTAACATGCCTTTCACCAGCCTACTGAAGGGATCAACTTTCATCGCTTTCCAATCCACAGGAAGACTATTGTGTAACTCGGCCCCCAGTGACTCACACCTTGCTGTATGTATGATGTATGATGCAGATCACCAAATTCGTCCCTGTGTCGAGTATTACATAGGTGATGGTCGCCATTAATGGAAAACTGGTGTCGATGTGTAAGAAAATATTTCAACACTTGTAGGCTATGCATCGACACCATGGTAAGTATACCCTCTTTCCTAACATATCCCTTACAAGATTCTATTGGTCTCAGATTGCATATAGATCTTATAGCTCGCTTTTGAAGAGAGGAAGATCCTACTTGCACCCATTGATCCTCCACAGAAAAGTATGCCATAGGCAAAATTTGAGTAAAAGGCTGCAGGGTAAGGTAATTTTAATGCGTGGCGAGTTGCAATAGATTTTGTTCGTTTAATCGCAAAAATGCCCGATGCTAGAATTTTTTTGATAATTGGTAAATTTGCTGTATCCATTTCAGGCAATCATCCAATGTAAGTCCCAAGAATTTTGGTATATGGGTTTCACTGCTTGATTTAGTACTGAAGACAAGCTCCTGAGTTTTTTTTTAGCCTAATTTAAGTTTCCTCGTATTGAATCATTCCTTTGAACTTCTTATTGCCATCTTTGTTGAACTTCAATTCGTGTCTTTCCATTTGTTAAAATAGAAGTGTCATCTGCGTAAAGGCATATTTCAGCACTAAGTCATTTCGGAATATCATTTATAAATATGATGAACAATAATGGTCCCAGGATTGAGCCTTGGGGAACTCCACAGCTTACTGAATGCATTTTCGACCACTCACCCCTCCTTTCCACTAACTGAACTCCATTTGTTAAGTATGATTTGATAAGGTCCAATGGCTCTCCCCTAACCACATAACGTTCTAGTTTCTGCAGCAAGATTTCATGATCCACTGAATCAAAAGCCTTACTTAAGTCCAGCATATTTATTTGTACACTCTTTTTCTGGTCAAATGAGGCACGTATATAATTGATAACGTCCACTACACCACTCACCACTAATCTACCCTTACGGAAACCATGTTGCATTGGAGATAGTAGGCCAAGTCACTCAAAAAAGTGGGGTAGTCTAGTAGCTATTACGTGTTCGTACACGTTGATAAGATTGGCAGTATTCTGATTGGTTTATAGTTGTTGAATATTATATTATATTATATTATATTATATTATATTATATATATGGTTGAGATAGAGCAAAATAATGCAATCCCGTTTCTAGACACTCTGATTACGAGGACAAACAACACCCTCAAACTAAGATGGTATCGTAAACCATCAAACTCCAACAGGTTATTAAATTACCACTCAAATTGCCCTAAGAAATACAAGATAAACTTAATAAAAGCTCTTAAACATAGAATTAGTAAAATATCACATCCTGATTATCTCCAGGAAGACCTACACAAACTGAAAGAAATACTAGTATACAATAACTACCCAAGGAATGTTGTGAATAAACTACTATTCTCTTCTTACAACACAAACATCGAAAACGAAACTTTAACAAAAAGGGAACAAGGTTTATACGGTAATGATAAGAGCAACACTACTCCAAAGTACGGAAAACTACCGTACATTCCAAACCTCATAAATAAAATCAAAATGCTCTTTCACAACATATGTTCCATAGCGTACACAACGGCCTTTTCGAACTCGAAGGTGTACACCAATCTGAAGTACAACATACCCACACAAATGAGGAACAATGTGGTGTACGCGGTGGAATGTAATTGCCATGAAATATATGTGGGACAAACGAAACAAAGATTAACAAATAGAATCACCCAACACATCAGTGACATCAGAGTAAAGCCGCAGGGTTGCGCTTTGGCACGTCATATATCTACCACAAACCATACAGCGGATTTTAATAACACAAGAATTATCTTTAAAGAACCCAACTACACACGAAGAACTTTCTTAGAAACACTAACCATCAAAACCCTGACGCACGGTATAAATTGTAAGTCTGACTCGCAAAATTTCAGTAATATATATGGAGCGTTTTTGCCACAGTTAGCGAGGAAAATACAATTAAAATTGGCATAACACATTGATTTCTTGATTTGTTATTTCCCTCATATTTATATTTGAAAGTAATAAAGTTAAACACATAATTTATCAATACGAGTACATAAATACATAGAATAACAGTAAGAAATGAAATGATATTCCCCTTTCTGTTTTTCTTGTTTGTGTGTTCGGACGGAAAGTTTTTCTTGCCGATAGGGACAACCACTCGAGTGCAATGGATGTGTGAAAGAGGTGTGGGAGGGACTCCAAACTTTACATTCAAAATTTATTTTAAGATAGTAACATAATTCTTGAGAACTTGAATTTTAAATGTGCCGTAATAACTTTTTAATTGTTAATGTTAAATTTTAAAGTGTCATGAAATTAATGTTAAATTTTAAAGTGTCACAAAATTGAGATGCAAGTAATGGAACAAATATATAAGCCATCGGCAAATGTAAGTATACAGAGACTTTCAGCATTGTTAATTAGTTTTTACTTTTAATGAGCAAAACTTAATATGTTCCTTTCTTTTAACATAATATGTTAGTATTTGTGTTATATATTTATAATAACTGAGGAAGGCATTAAAAAGAAAAGTGTCGAAACGTCTTAAAAGGAAAAAGAAAGGTTTTTATTTGTGTGTAAGTAGATAGAAAAGGTCGCTAACACCAAGAAATAATAAAATTTATATTTATATAGATATATACAGGCTGTCCCAGATAGTGTGCTCACCATTGGGATCTCGTGAACGGTAAGAGATAGAGAGTTGGTTAAATGAGACAAAATGTACGTGACACCTGGGTTTATTTTTTTAAGCAAAAAAACTTTTAAAAAAATGAACGATACGTGTGCTATAGGGGAAAAACTAAAAATCGGCAATTTTAATTTCGTCGTTTAACTTATTTCATGTAAAAGATACCGAAATACTATTTTGACATTATGAAGGTACTTTTTTATGCAGAATTCAAATTTGGTATTGCAACCTCTGAAGCTTTTATACGTTTCGAGATTTTTATACAAACTTTCTTATTTTAAATACAAATCGTAGGCGGCTTTGACTGTATCAAAAAGAGCATAATTTGCTGATTTCAATGATGTATAACACTTTGGGTTTATTTGTAGAAATAACAAAGTTATAATGATATTTGTGCAATTTTTGGTATCCTTATGAATGCATAGGCTATACATCAGAGGCACCATTGAATTATTAAGACAATAAGTAGTATCTGTCAAATTTATTTACAAGCAAGTTACGTATCGGTTTATTTTTGAGTTATTTAGTCTGCTATTTTGTTTGTTTATTTAAAAATCACCGCATTTGTTGTTTTGGTTCGTTTTATTACTTGTTTATTGTTGTTCACGTTATGGAGAAATTTAATAATGAAGAGAAATATGATATGCTTCAAAGTTACATATTGGCTCACAAAAATTCAAGGAATGCAGCTAATCATTATTTGGAGTTGTACCCAGATCGACGGCAACCACACGAAACTTTATTTCGAAGATTAGAAGTAAATCTAAAAACATACGGTGCCTTTAGTAAACCGAAAAGAAATAGAAAAAGATTAGATGAGGAAACCCAAGTTATTGTATTAATTCAGGTGCGTGAAAATCCAAAAGTTTCCACAAGAGAAATAGAAAACAACACCGGAATCCCTAGAACATCAGCCCATAGAATATTAAAAAAGCATCGATATCATCCTTACAAAGTCCACATTAGCCAAGGACTCCAACCAGGAGACGCAGAGAGGCGGACTCGTTTCTGTCATTGGTACATTAATCAGAATAACAACAATGTTACATTTCTGTTTAATGTGTTGTGGTCAGATGAATCTCGATTTACGAACAATGGGTTATTTAACAGAAATAATATTCACTATTGGGGGACAGAAAATCCCCATGCTCTACATGAAGCTCGATATCAAGAACGTTTTGGGTTCAATGTGTGGTGCGGTATTATCGGCAGAAGAATAGTTGGACCTATTATCTTCAATAACAATTTAACGAGTGAACGCTATTTGAACTTACTTCAAGGTGAAATAGAAGATCTTCTAGACGATATTCCGCTTAATCTAACTGCGAATATGTATTTCCAACAGGATGGGGCACCAGCACATAATGCTCACATTATTACGAATTACCTAAATAATAGATTTGGTAATCGGTGGATTGGTAATCGAGGACCCATTTCATGGCCTGCACGTTCCCCAGACTTAACCGCAATGGATTTTTTCCTTTGGGGTTACATAAAAATAAGGTGTATAAAACACAATTTACTAGTAGTAAATAAATAGTTAGGTATGTGAAGTTAGTGTTTTATTTACTTTTCAGTCATTTTTGTATTTTGTTTCCAGGAAGAGGTAAGTATAAAACAAAAAAATATGCTAGTTATTCTTGTAACTTTGTTATTTCTACAAATAAACCCAAAGTGTTATCATTGAAATCAGCAAATTATGCTCTTTTTGATACAGTCAAAGCCGCCTACGATTTGTATTTAAAATAAGAAAGTTTGTATAAAAATCTCGAAACGTATAAAAGCTTCAGAGGTTGCAAAACCAAATTTGAATTCTGCGTAAAAAAGTACCTTCATAATGTCAAAATAGTATTTCGGTATCTTTTACATGAAATAAGTTAAACGACGAAATTAAAATTGCCGATTTTTAGTTTTTCCCCTATAGCACACGTATCGTTCATTTTTTTAAAAGTTTTTTTATTTAAAAAAGTAAACCCAGGTGTCACGTACATTTTGTCTCATTTAACCAACTCTCTATCTCTTACCGTTTACGAGATCTCAATGGTGAGCACACTATCTGGGACAGCCTGTATATATAAACCAGTTTAAATACTGTTTCGTAACTCCGTACCTACCCATACATTCTCTTTTCGGAGTTACGAAACAGTAATTAAACTGGTTTATTGGAATTTACTTATATATAACAGTTTTAACATCTTTTATTTTACTATATATGATGATATGGGGGTATGACATGCGTATTTGCCTTAAAAGCACTTGCATATATGATACGGTAAGTACCGTTTAGAATTTCTGGTAATTATTTTATAAATTGGAATTTATTTTAATTATTTAAGTGCCTCCGGCTAGCTATGTTGGTTGCCTACTATAAGGTGTGGGTAACGTATTTTATTAAAATAGCATGAAGCTCTGTTTTAAACCATGTGAAAGTTACGTATTAATAAAATTAAAATTGTGTTTTAGTTTATTTGACTGCTCCCTGTATATTGGAACTAATCTTTGAATTGTTTAAATATTTGGCTAGATCGTGGAACGGTTGGTATTACTCTAATAACTTGCATGTATAGATGCTTACTAAGTTCGCGCGTTTTGTAAGTACACTTGGTTATATCACAAACGTAAACAATCTGACATGTTCACGTCGTTGTGATTCTTAAGTATGAATCGGTTAATCTCCTTAATGGGTCGTTAAAAAGGATTCGGTTATTGAACCTGAGGGAAAGTACACGACTTACTTCTGTATTACAGCTTACTAACACGTCGTAGAAAGGGGCCGATTCCTGACGGTCTTGTAGATAACCTAACAAACAAATGTACGATCGAGCATGCTTTTTAAAACAGCTGTTCGGTCAAGGTTGAGGATGATGTAATTGGGTCAAATGAAAATACAGGTATTTTTCTTTGATTAGGTATGCTCTTTATTATTATTGAATTGAGTGTAACTTTATATTTACAGTTCAAAACATCTTTATCAAGAATGTCTGTAGGCATAACCTTTACTTGGAATATCATGAACAAATTACTCTACGCAAGTCATATTAGACATACACATAACAATATTTAATCTGTCTACTTTACTAATGGTAAACAATCGGATTCATCCTTGGATTTCTAAATATGATTATCTGACTCTTCGGGATATGTTAGAAATGAACGTTTAGTCCTGGTAAAAAGACTCGGATTACAATTAAGTTGACTATCAGTTATTTACAAGTTTGTCTTGGTTCCTTCTAATGAACGTGAAATTATACAATTGTCACTTTACATACTGTTCTTGTTTGTTTAACTTTAAGTTGGCTGGCTGGAAAGAATGCAGGTGCTGCTGTCGTTCTTGAAGGGGGCTCCACAGATGCTCGTAGTTGATGGAACGTCTTGACCCTCCGAGTTGATTCTCTTGATAGGCAGCCCTGGTTTATCTTCTTGGTTGCCCCTAGTTCTGATGGGTTGACTCGTTGTAGATGGCCGGACACAGGTTCGTATTTTTTCAAATATATTTGAATTGTTGTTTGGTTAACTCCCTGGTAGTTGAAGTTAATATCCTTGTTGATTATTTCTTTCTTTCCAGTACGTTATTTGCATCCTTGGTTTTTCCAATATTTAAAACACAGGATGGACTTCAATGTTTGTAGTCCCACTAGTTCGCACTTTGTATGAAGAATACCGCACGTTGATACACAGATGCGCGAATATTTAGACCAACCTCACTGGTTGCTTTATTAAGAAGGAATCCTTAAACACAACCTTACTTGGTTGGTTTTTGCAGACGAATCCCTTTTAAATCTAGGTACTGTCCTTTTATACTTTTCTATGTTTGTATGGTGGTTGTCAAGGCAACCAACAAAATTCAATCAAGTCAACAACCACCCGTTCATTTCAAAAGGCAAACCCCATTATTTCGCGATTTTATTGCCTTCATAAAGTGTTTTGAAATTTATTTCTCCTATATACAAATTTAGAATTCTGATTTTTGACAATTAAACGCGTGTTAAAAACTTTAATAGTAGCGCGTTTGATTTTCTTAGTACAGTTCTGATCATAAAAATATCATTTTTTATAATTTTTGATTTGCCTAACAACATACTCAATATGTGTATCTCTAATGCAACGGCGTTTACAATGGTTCTCTTAACATTTAATTACATCGTTTCTTTTTTTTTCATTTCCGTTTCTTTTTACCAGACAAAAATTCATTTATAAACATTAAAATTATTTAAGGGTGACTTTTGACAACCTATATTCAAACATATGGTGAAATCTTAATAATGCTCATGCCCTGTTTGTACAGTACTTGAATATGTAAAGGGCTTTTGGTTCAATATGCGTGTACCCAAAAGTTTGTTTCTTTACTGAATTAAAGTTATCTTTGACATAATAAATGACATTTACGTTTGACGTATATAAAAATCAAAAGATGCTATTGATCTTTTCACGGTCTTTACATTTCCATTTGCTTACAAAAACCTATGATACATCAAGTATTGATACTGAAGTATTCCTATTAATTTGCAAATTTAACAATTTTAGGCGATTTTTATTATAAATCATACTTTTGCAATGGCCATATTTGTCGACCCAAAGTAAACATTTTTATAAGTAAACCAATGAGCAGGATACAAATGTTTTATATCTTTGTTATGTGTGATGCGAGTCTGCGCACATTGTATGCGCATTTGACCTTAATTATATGAACAATTCAATAATAATTATTTTAACTACAATGTACAAGGGTTCGCCCAAAAGTGAATCTTTTAAAACATGAACGAAAATCTAAATATTCATATTTTACATATTTGACTGGTCGTGGCTAAGATACAAGACCAGTTCATCTGCCCCTTAACGAAGGTAGATTTTTATTTGTAAAAATATGCGTTCGTTATAAACGTCTGTAAAATATTTTTTTCATTGTAACAGTTTGCAACAACTAATGTACCTATTTTATGTAACAATTTTTTTTTTCTTAATGAACTGTTAAGTATATCTAATTGTGATTATAATTAGGGCCTTAGTATCTAAGTTTTAGAATTATGTGTATGTCATATGATGTAATATAAGCTGTTCTGTGTTTGGTACATTTTTCAAACTTTTATTTATTGACTTAACCCTGTATAATGTATGTTTAGTGTTAAGATGAAATTTTTATATTCTGTTTTGTGCATCTAATTATTTTTATGCATTTGTTAAATTGTGAAAACTAGTTAGTATCTGTTTAGCGTACATACGTTTTTTTTTTACTTTGTGTGTGTGTGTGTGTTTTATATTTGCCTTTAGAAAATTGTTTATTCTGTACCTTAATTCTTTATTTTCTTGTTCTGCATTCGCCTGCGATGTATCGAGTGTATATCCTTCTTGTAATGAGGGTGGCCTATCTCTAATATACCAATGTGTATGTATACACATAAATCATCTTTATTATTTCACAGATAATTACTGTAATAATTATATTCGACATTTTGTCATTTTTCTCTTTCCTATTTGTGGAATATACATCATTCCAATGTGCACTATATTTTCGTGCTATTGTACATATTTTAGGTTGTACATTACCTGTAATCATTTTTATTTTTACCATAATACCATCTCTTTTCATGGGTTTCTTTATGGTTTAAATTTTTCTTACATAAGCATACTTTTGCTAAGTGGTATATTTTTATTTCTAGGCCCATTCTTCTATACATTTAGTCTTTTTAAATCACTCGATAATCACTTCTTGAATTTTTCTTCTTTTCTTATTCGGCATGAACATTCTTGTGTACATGTAGTTTTCATATTTGTTTCATAAAGGCGGCTATTTCATATTTTCTGACTTCTGTCATTTCTTGTTTTGTACGCTGTGCTCTAATCGTTTGCATTTACTAACTTTTTCCTTCTAGTGTTGAATTTTCTCTTAACAAAATTTTTTTCTTGTGAATAAAATTTCTCTTCTGGTTTAGGTGTTAAAGAAATTTTGCAACTTATATTACCTCATGATGCGCTACTAAATACTTATTTGTAGGAATGGGGAAACCTAATCAAACTAATTCTATTTGTATTAAAATTCTAGGTGAATGTACTTATTCTATAATTCCTATTTTCTACGGTTAATATTCTTATATCCTAATTTCCGGGCATACTTCTTCTTTGTAATTTTTTTTAAAGACTCTGTGTCTTTCATGGGAGTTGTAGGTAATTCTTGTATGTATCTTCAACATTCTAAGAGATTTTTGGGGTTGTGTTCAGATTGGGCTCGTCTGAAGAGTTTCAATGTCTTCGGGTGGGTTCGTCCGAATAGCTTCCTGTAGCTGGGGTTTTTTGGAGTAGTTTAAATGTCTTCGGGTTGGGTTCGTCCGAATTGCTTCCTGTAGTTGGGGTTTTGGTGTTGTGAGGGCTTTTGGATGTTTATGGTGGCTCTGGTTAGGGTGGTATTGCCAAAGTACCATCGGTTACTGGCCCTTCAGTACCGCCATGCCCCTGAATTTTGGGCTCTTTATTCTATTTGCCTAATATCTTGAGGCGGAAGTCAATAATATTCTTCTGATGCCTATGTATGCCATCGGTGTAAATTGTTTGTATATTGTATTCCATATCTGGTTGTGTGCATGTATGTGTATGTGTTTTTGCGAATTTTAACAGTGTAGCTTGATTGTCTTTGTACAAGATTGCAGCTATTACTATCCCCTTTACTATGTTAAATTTTTGGTGCATTTCGCTTGTGTAATAGATTAATTGTATTAATGTTTGTGAGTTTAAATCTTGTAAATTGTGTGTATGTGTGATTGATTTTACAAGATGTGTGTGACTTGGCTTGTCCATCCATGTGGTTACCTCAATGCCCCTCAGTACGTTGACTTCTTTGCGTACCATGTTTATGTGACGAATGGAGTGTACTAAATTTTGTTGTTTGCTAATTTGTATTGTACGGACTTGTTTCCATGAATTTGTATATTTTTCTGCACCTATGGGTATTCCTGTCATCTGCTCTGAGGTGTATGCAAGTAAATACCTGTCCTCTTCTTCTCCAGATAAAAGCGCGTCTAACCGTGTTCGCAAAATTCTTCTGTCAGAATCCATGTATTTTGTTCTTATTGGTAAAGGTAGCCTTGCGGAGGTTTCTTTAATTTTTGCTGTGTCTTGTTCGATGTTGAGACGGTTTAGAACGTCCTTTTCAACATTTTCTGTTACCTTGTCCTCCGCAGTATCTTGTTCGTCCTTTGCGCCTATTGGTGTTTCTTTCATTTTTTCCGCAGATATCATTTGTACCTCCTTTTCATGGATTGGCATATTCTTTGAGATTTCTTCGACCTCCTTTCCTGTTGCTATTTCTATTATTTCTTCTTCATTTATTGTTTTCGCAGATACTGTTTGTATTTGGATTGTTGCTTCAGGTATCTCCTGTTTCTCAATTTGGACATCCTCCTCTGGTTTCGCTACTGTTTGTACATGTTCTTTTTGTCGGTTTCTTTCTAGTCTGTCTTCCTCTCTATGTTTTATGTTCTCCGCTTTATCTTTCTTTAGATTTTCCATTGGTTCTTGCCTATTATCTCTATTGTCTAGTTTACAGTCATCTATTTTATTCGTTAATCGTTCCTCCATGTTGTCTAGTTTATTCTCTAAACCGTTTATCATCGATATGATTTGTTGTAGCATCCTATTTTTCTCTGACTTTGAACCACTTCCTTGTTCTGTAACTTTCTCTGTCATTAGTTGTGTATCTTCTCGATCTTGTGTGCTTTCTTTCTTTTCGCATTCTTGTATGTCTGTTGTTATTTCTTCTGGTACTGTTTGTGATTGGATCGGGGCTTCATCCATTGTCGGCGTTATGATAGTTTCTTCACTGATTGGTACCATTTCCATTTCTAGTGTTGGATCTGCAGGTAATTCCTGGTTCTCTATCTGGATATCATCCTCTGGTTTTGCTACTGCTTGCATATATACTGATTCTTCAGCAGCTTTATTTTCGCCTGTGTCATTTCTGTTTAGTGATTCATCCCACACCTTTTTATTTTCTTCCCTTTCTTGTTTGAACGCGTCCATGATCATTTGGAATTGCTCCGTTGTCAAATTTAGTGTCATGTTGAGATTGTTATGTTTGCTAAATATGAGCGCCAATTAATAATATGTATGCTATGTCGTTTCGAGACGACCCCTGTACAATAATATTGTAAATTATATTATGACCTGTTTCCAATTTTTATACCGCAGTGAATAAATGATTTTAATTATTATACTCAGTGTTTATTTATTCATCCACCATCAACCTGTATAATGTACATGTATATTGATAAATTAAATAAAATACACACTTTACTGTTTATATTTTTATTCTACAAGTAGTTCAATTATTTATAAGTATTCTCCTCTTCGTAATATTCTTCTGGTTCTCTGAAACAGATCGACACAAAAGAAAACCTGCAGTCAGTGTACTCCTCATAGGTTTTTTTTTAAAATGCCACCACGTTGTTGGCGCCAGATGATATGGGGATATGACATGCGTATTTGCCTTAAAAGCACTTGCATATATGATACGGTAAGTACCGTTTAGAATTTCTGGTAATTATTTTATAAATTGGAATTTATTTTAATTATTTAAGTGCCTCCGGCTAGCTATGTTGGTTGCCTACTATAAGGTGTGGGTAACGTATTTTATTAAAATAGCATGAAGCTCTGTTTTAAACCATGTGAAAGTTACGTATTAATAAAATTAAAATTGTGTTTTAGTTTATTTGACTGTTCCCTGTATATTGGAACTAATCTTTGAATTGTTTAAATATTTGGCTAGATCGTGGAACGGTTGGTATTACTCTAATAACTTGCATGTATAGATGCTTACTAAGTTCGCGCGTTTTGTAAGTACATTGGTTATATCACAAACGTAAACAATCTGACATGTTCACGTCGTTGTGATTCTTAAGTATGAATCGGTTAATCTCCTTAATGGGTCGTTAAAAAGGATTCGGTTATTGAACCTGAGGGAAAGTACACGACTTACTTCTGTATTATAGCTTACTAACACGTCGTAGAAAGGGGCCGATTCCTGACGGTCTTGTAGATAACCTAACAAACAAATGTACGATCGAGCATGCTTTTTAAAACAGCTGTTCGGTCAAGGTTGAGGATGATGTAACTGGGTCAAATGAAAATACAGGTATTTTTCTTTGATTAGGTATGCTCTTTATTATTATTGAATTGAGTGTAACTTTATATTTACAGTTCAAAACATCTTTATCAAGAATGTCTGTAGGCATAACCTTTACTTGGAATATCATGAACAAATTACTCTACGCAAGTCATATTAGGCATTCACATAACAATATTTAATCTGTCTACTTTACTA